>VWZK01010043.1:0-161257 GCA_013396935.1 Baryphthengus martii | reverse complement strand
TTTTTTTAACTAGTTCTTTCCCTAAATGTATCACTAAGCACCGTAGTTGGTTTCAGTGCTGTAATTTAGATGGAAAAGTGCTGGGAGATGAGAAAAGGCAGGTTGAGAGAAGAAACTGCTTGAACTTGTGCTCAGAAATCGTAGTCCAAGTCTCCTGTAAAATAAGTCTATACTGACAGAACTATTTTTTTGTGGTGGCTCAACTGGATACTAAAGTAACAGGCAGATAATCCTGATAGCAATATGAGTGCTTCCTAGTGTGACTGTTTTTTAAAGCTTGAGATGGATTCTTCTTCCAAATTCTTTTGAGGTAATGTTTTCTTCATTGTAGTAGGGGTGATCTGTAGACAGCTTGCTAGTGCCAGCAGGTTTGACATTTAGAGGATTTGGCACAGAAATTAAATACTGAGTGTTCAGGTGGACGCAGAGAATATCCAATGAAAGCCTACTGAGAGTGTCAGGGCACAGTGAAAAATTCAGTCACAGAATGTCTTTGGTTGGAAGAGACCTTCAAGATCATCCAGTCCCAACCTTTGACCCCACACGGCAAGCTCACCACTGCACCAGGTCCACGCGCCGTTTAAATACCTCCAGGGATGGTGACTGCACCACTGACTGCCCTGGTCAGACTATTCCAATGTTTGATAACCCTTTCAATGAAGAAATGTTTCCTAATGTCTGGTCTAAAGCTCCCCTGGCACAGCTTGCATCCATCACCCTAGACTATTGCAAAATTTATTGTAAACTAGTTATATTTAGACTTGAGAAGTAAAGATTGGCAGTTGAAATAGAACTTACTGTTTTGATTTAGGTTGGACGGACAATGGCCTGAAGGACTGCTATCTGTCAACAACACTCTGCAGTTCAGCAGCCCACTGACTTACAACTACACTGGGACTTACATCTGTAAGGTGACCAATGCCCTTGGTCAGAGAAGTGATCAGAAAACTATCTACATATTAGGTAAGTCTGCTTGCCAAAGACAGTATGTTTACGTGGGGTTTTGGGGGTATTTTTGGTCAGTGGTTGAAATAGCAACTGGAGAGACAGTTGAATACAATATTTGTCTTGAAATTATGTGGAAAAGCTATTGCAAGTACAAATTTGAGAGCTACAGCAAAACTTGGGATTCAACTGACTCTTCAATAACAGCAACATACCATAGAAATTCTTAAGGTTGAGGTGTAGTTCCTGTAGTGCTTCTGAGATAAAAATACTTTCAGTAGGTGAACTTTGTTGTGTGTTGTTTTTGTGTTTTTGTTTTTTTTTCCCAGTGTTAACCTGCATTTGGCAAGGCATATTGACTGCAATGAACAGTACCTTGTCTGTAACAAATTGAAAAATCATGGTTGTGGGAGGGGAACAGCTACATTTAGGAAAGTCAAAGATGCTCTGCTTTAGGAAGTCGGGCTTATGTTCCAAATAGGCGTGTTGTACTCCAGTTACTCATTGTCTCCTTTTTCTCCTTTTTTTGGAATTTAGAGGTTATGAAATGAAGTATTTGGTACAGTATTCTTGCTGATTTTAGTATAATATGGCAAGCTTTTGTGTCTATTGAGCACCACTGCTGTTGGAAAACATCCTTGTAATACTTGTTAACCACAGTGTACTTAATGTTTTACTATGATGACAACTTTGTGAAGGAATAGCATGACTTACAGTGCATGTCAGTAGTGCTGTACAAGTGTGAAAAAGCTTCCCAGATTTCCATAAGGGATTAGTTTAATTCGGTAATACCTAGCTTGATCAATAAGTGCTAATATATTATCATTTTTTAAGGAAAACAATACGAACATGAGCATTAAAGCTCGTGCTGCTGCTCTTAGGTAGGTTCTTGGCATTTTTTTATTCCCCAGTGTGAGTTAAGTGTCAGAGTTCATGTTGACTAGTTACAGGGTACAAGCATAGATGACCTCTTTGTTAGAACTGAAACTAAATATGAATACTTAGGGATCGAGATGAAAACGAAAACATGGGACTAAAAGAACACTTAATGGTTGAGATTGGAATGAAAACTTAGGACTACAACTGAAGGTACAGTATATTTGAAGCCGTGTCTATCAGAATTCATGCTTCTTATTTATCTGCATCTTTGTTTTAAAGAATGGTGTTTCAGTCACTGACCTAACTGCACTGCAGGCCACTGTGGAAAGCTAGTAACTAGCTCATGAACTAATCAATTAATTAGAACTTAACTGGAAGGTTATAAATAATGTGAGGCAGTGAAATTATTTGTAAACAAATAATATAAAATTCTAGCTATTAAATGCTGCAAATCTATGTGCAAGTCACTTCTCACAGAAGTTACTCTTGGGTGCTTGATTCTAAACCTTTATGGAGAAGAATTTAGAGCAGTCTCAAAACAATTACAAAGACTGTCACACTAAGAGCTACCAGGTAAAAAAAAAAGAAGGGGGTATCGTTAAATAGGACAAAATATTCTCGTGGAATATGGAAAATTGACATGCATTTGCTAAGAAAATAACAATACAGTTTATGGCTGTGTTCTTGGCCCTATTTTAACTGTAAAGACGGGGGAAGTTTTTTCAAGTCCGCCACTTTTCCAGTTCTCAGTTGTATGAATATGATCTGAGAAGTAGAATTCATGCTTTTGGCTGACTGGCATGCATGAAAACACAAGGCTAGCATTCGAATTATGTTTGTGACTAGCAGACTATAAGATCATATAAGGTTTCCTAAAATGAATCAGGTTTTTGAAAAAGCAGAATACATCTATATATGCTAGTTGAGCTGTAGTGATTGTGTTCTAGCCTATGACAAATGCAACATAATTTAAACTAGTTTGCTGCAGAGGTAATTAAACTGCAGTAGTTGGTCTCTGGTGCACACTGCTAGATAGTATTTACATGTGTGCTGAAAATTTGTTCAGCAACTTGGTTTTGCTGCAGTAACTTTTTGCAAATAATAGCAAAGCTTGGCTCTTTTTAGAGGGTGTCGAAACTGAATTTCCACTAGCTAGGGATAATGCAGGGTCACGATTCTGCGAGTTATGTGCACCAGTAAAAACAAATACTTCACTGATATGAAATTCATTTCGGTTTCTGAAAACTTGATGTTACTCTTGGAGAGTGTAGCATGACTGACATCTAAGAAAATACAAGTGATTTTTAGGCAACTTTTGAATAAATGTGATGCTGTATCAGTACACCGTATGCTTGGACAAGTCATACACATCAGTTTAATGCTGCGACAAGCATCCAGCACACGATTTTAGATACCTTACAGAAGACTATACCAAACTGTTATACATATATATACATGTATGTACCCTAAATGTTAAAAGCACTGTGTATTAATCTTTAGTATATGAAACTTGATTAAAATGAGAGAGATGAGGCAGTCAAAGTAAGTACTTGTATTGTTTTCAGAAATAAATGTTAAGCACACTTTATTGTTACTCCAAGAATAACTTTTCAATGCAGCTGGCTCTTTAAATGATTGAAATGTGCTTGAAATCATGCAGGATGGCTAAGCGTCTATGAAATATCAAAAATACTTGTCAAGTAGTTGAGGTTACTCTACAGAGGGAATGTAGAGACTAATGTGAGGAGTATGGAAAATTAGACTGAAGTAGTAAATTTCAAGGCAAACTCCTTACAGCCTTAAATATTTGGTTTAACTGAACAGGTACCACCTTATAACAGTGAACGTACCACTGCTGTACTGTACAGGAGTCATTTAATTAGCTTATTTTTCTATCTTAGCTATTTTTCATTGTATAAAACTTGGCAAAAAGATAAAGTGGAAGTTTGAAGCTAGCAGACAAAGCTGAATACTTACATCATCTTTCAGACTTTAATTATTGAACCTGCCAGAAAGGATTTATGAAGGTAGTATTTCGCTGATGCTGGTAGTTGTAAAGCCTTTTAACTGCTAGAGGAAGTAAGTGTTAAGTTGAAATGTGTTGTGGGATTAGAATGTAAGCTTAGCAAAAAAAGCTTTTAGTCCCAATGTGCGCTGTTGAAAAATAAAACTGTGTTAAGTGAAGTCTGTTGTGCTCCTAATGCTTCTTTTTATTAATACTCCTGAAGTGGAATAGGGAAGTAGAAGTAGTTGACAGCGACTAAACAGTAGAGTAACAAGCTTTTATAGCAGGAGGTAGTATCTTTATATGAATAGGGAGCTCAAATGTGTTTAAAGCTAGAGGCGTTTTTTAATATCTTCACTATGTCTTCTTCAGTGGTTTGTACAGCTGTCCAGCAAAGGCAAGTCATGCTCCTTGTGCAGTTCAGAGGTGATCAAGTGTTGTTTATGTTCCTGAATAAGTCCTGCAGTAACAGGTTTTCCAAAACAAGCTGTCAGCTTGATATGTAAAGCACTACATCTTGTAATACAGATTTACTCAGTTTTGTTACACAACAAATTGAACTTTATTTTCTTAACTTGGTTCCCTCACCTTCATACTGGTTAGAGGTTTCCCCTTCATCCATTTGCCAGAGGTGACCTGTGAGACTTAGAATCAGATGGGAGCATACTTGCTTCCTGTGTTATCCTTTTGAATGACTGCCTTTACTTTAACAGAAAGTAGTCTTTTGCAAAGCCAGCCTTTGTTATCCAGCAATTTTAGCAATCTTAGGAAGGTGTGACTTACAAGTTCAGAGTCACCTTCTTGTAGAGTGGATATTCTCAGGGTTAATAGAGCAGAGGCTTATCGTTAGTTTTGCTTTTGTTTCTCCATATAGAGACCTCTCTTCTGAGAGCATTGGGAATACAAACACTCCTGTAATTTCCAAAGTATATATTAGAAGGGTTATTGATTAACTGCTTTTTTCTGCTGTATGGAAAAGGAGGTCCCAGGATATCTGAACTGCTAACTTGCATGCTGCCTGCTATAGCAGCCTCGTAACTTTCCATGTTTTTCCTGAACATTCTTTGCAAGCTGGAGATTGTATTAATTATCACAGCTTTTTCTCTTGTGTCCCCAAGAAATGCCATATTCTATGCAGTGCATGGAAATCCCAGCTAGAAACTGCAGAAGTACACTGAACTTTTGAAACGGATGGTTGACCCTGATGAAAGAAATGGTTGCTTCAGGGTGTCGCCCATCTTACATCTATCTATCATGCTGCCAAAATGGGGGAACGAACTGAAGATAATCCCGAGGAAGATGTGTAACTCCCATGTGGAACCTGTGTACGCGAGACACTTTGCGTAGAAAGGGTTACACAGTGTCCTTATCCACTTGACTTTAGAGTGGGAGTACTTGGAAAATCAGTTAGAAGCTTTGAAGTCATATTGTCTTAGACTTTCAGAAAGCTGTCTTTCATGGAAAGGCTACTCTCCCTGCCATTGGAAGAGACTTGCAATGTACGCTTTTCAGCAGCTGAAAGAGCTGGTTTTATAATGCCCAGCTACACAATTACTTTAATTTTTAGGTGCTTGGTATGTAGGGGAAATTTTAGCAGTTACAGTAGGGTAAGAAGCAGAGGTCAATATGTACCTGTGCAAACATACGTATAATATATAGGCAGACACTTTCTGTTATATAAAACGAGAACTGCAAAGAGAGTTCTTGTAAATTGTGCAAAGCCAACTCACTTCTGGATGATAAACAATTGATAACAGATCCTTGCCTTAAAAAAGGCAAAGAAATGAATGTAGGGGCAGAAGCGTGGATCTTGAATAGTGTGGGGTTTGTGTTTTGTGTTTTAAAGGGGGAATACTAGATATTGTCATGGTTTTTGAAACTAGTTAGAGTTCATGTGGTTTTTCTATTTGAGAAACTTACTTGGTACAGGAAGTAAAAAAAATAAAAAAATAAAAAATGTTGTTTTACCTTTAGAAAGCTCTGGGTGACATCAGAAGTTAACTTTACATGCCCTTAGTTGTAATTGGCCTTAAGAAGGGGTAATTTAATTTTGTCATTCTTAATAAAAGATACTGGTACAAATAGGCAGTAGAAGTATTTGTAGTTACGTATTGTAGGAATGCATATAAACAAACACTAAACTGAGACTGCATTTGTAATGAATTTAAGATTGGTGTGTTATTTAGTGCTTGTAGATAATGCAGCTGGACAACCTGACAACTGGTGGGGTTGTAAAAGAAAAGCTTTTTGTAAAGCACTGGTATTTTAGCATATTAATAAGTGTAATTTCCACAGTGTCTTGTTTCACATATGCAATGGTTAAACTTGACAGAATGCAAATGTTCTATGCTTGTGACTCCGTGTTTTATGCTGTGCGTGTGGAGAATGGAACTTATGGCCTCAGTATCAGAGGGGAATAGATGAACAATTACAAAGACAGTTTACAAAAAAATCTTGTGTCCAAAGCAAATACATTTGAAAGGAAGAGGGTTTTGAGTTTACCTTCTTGACTTACAGATTTGTGGGACATGGGAACCCTGGTAAACTTGGATTCCTTAATCTCTGTTTCTTTGTTAAATTATTAAACTCACTTTAAATCGGTTTTTACTAAAATCATAATCTGAATCCTCTTGTTCATTTTGGTAGTGCACCTTCCTTGTTCAATTTCCTGTCTTCTGTCAAATTAATTTCATTTGTATATAGCTCCCTAACAAATCACCACTTTTACGTAGTCGAGTAATACAATTACATGCTTTGAAAATCTGTGTAAAACTCTACATATTATGTCAAGCCTAAAATGTTGCATTCAGCAGCGTGGTGCAGTCTGAACTACGCTTTGTAGTGGTCATGATAAATGTGGTAATTCTGTCTAGTAGGAGAGAATTGTATGGCTGTCTGAGTAGTAAGATTAATAATCATAGTTATGAATCCTTAAAGTTATGATTTGTCAAATAACTGGAAGCTTGACAAATCTCTCATTCTATCTGTTATACTTTTGGTGGTGGTAAATTTAGGGTGCCTCTGTAATATGGTGGTAGTAGTTCCATGAATTTTGCTTGTGGGCATTTAAGTAACATGACATAAGGAGCTACTTAACTGTCCATGTAATATTCTATCTAAAAGATTCAAGCTATAACAACATGTTTAGTGTTGGTTGGTTTACCGATTTTTAAAATTACTTTGCATTGGATGAGACAAAAAGCCAGTTTTATCAGAGATACACAGAAATAGAAACTAGAGTTGCACCTAACATTGCTATTGACTGGGATAATCTCAGGAGGTTTTCTCAGTGTTATCAGCCCGTCACTTGCAACCTGTCTTTAATACAGATGCCTACATATCCAATAGACCGAAAGAACAAAAGAAAAAGCTGAATGCTGGAGAAGCTTGGTGTCTGGCATACTCTTGTTTACTTGCGTAACCTGACGTGAAATCAGTTCATACTTTATATTGAGGAATGAATATAGAAACTTCTTTGTGCATGAGGGATCAAATTGCTTTTAGGAGGAATGCATAGAAATAATTTTTACTTCAAATATTCTGGGTTTTTTATTTTGAAGTCCTGAAAGCTCCTTGCTCAACATAAGTGTTATTTACATTAATACATGCCATTTTTAACTATGCTTCTTTCACTAATCCCAAGGTGAAGCTGAACAAGTTTTATTTAATGCAACAAATGTTTTTGGAGAGAATAGCTTAAAATTCAGTAGTTCATGTGCTGCTGACTGAGCACACAACTCATAGTTTTTCATTCTTATACTGAGTGTCCTGAACAATTTCTGAAGTGGGAGTTTAATGTGGAATAATTGGCTCTGTGACATCCAGTACTCTAACTGCTGACTGGAAAGATAGAGGACTGCCTGAGTTCGTCCAAGTAGCATTCTTCTGGGGGGGAGGTAAATAATGAATGACGAACAGTGAACATCCGAGCAGAAGAGCTGCATCTCCTTACTTTGAGGGTGGCAAGATGTCGCCTTAAAAATTAGTTTCATTTCATCTTCTCCCCGTACTTCCCATCTTGCTGCAGCATAGCTCAAAAATGCATGTAATACAGCTAGTTCAAAGTCTGTGGAAAATGTAAGACTTTTTGTAGTGCCATGAACTTGAGAATGAAAAACTATTCTTCTAGAACATACCCATCAACTTTGCTTTCTTATAAACCCTTAACTGATTTAGCTTGCATTGACATTCTTGTGCCTTTTCTGTGTCTTGTCTACTTCTTTGCTCTTTCCATTAGATCCTCCTACTACTACCACTCGACTGCCCACGGTTCCCTGGCATCCTTCGACTGATGGCATCACAGGTTTAGCAACAGAACGTAGAATAATACAGTTCCCAACAGCAACTTTGCCAGCAATGCAGGAAGACACTTGGGGTACCGTCATCGGTAGTGCGGTGGGTGGGGCTCTCTTCCTCATACTTGTCAGTGTTCTGGTTGGAATTATCTGCTATAGGAGAAGACGGACGTTTCGTGGTGACTACTTTGCTAAGAACTACATTCCGCCATCAGATATGCAAAAAGAGTCTCAAATAGATGTTCTTCAGTCAGATGATGTGGATTCTTATCCTGACAGTATAAAAAAAGAAATAAAGCATCCAATGAACAGCTTAATATCTAAAGATTATTTAGAAGACCTTGAAAAACCAGATTGGAACAATATAGACAATATTAACAGGTACCAGGAACGTTATGAAAGACCAGTGGATTACTATGAAGGTGGAACATTGGGCATGGAGTATATGGGTGGTGAATGTTACGATGACAATGAAGAAGACTTTGTTTCTCATATAGATGGCTCGGTCATATCTCGGAGGGAGTGGTATGTGTAGTAACCACTGAAAACTAAAAGTGTACCTACAGTTCGTTTCATTGGCCGATCACTTTCAGATTGTTTATACGTACACAAGACGAGGAATAAACTTTTTGAAACTTGATTTTTTTTTTAGGGTTTTTATATTGTAACTTGACACAATGGAAATACTGAATCTGGGGAAAATGTATTTGAGCTGCTTTTTTTTTTTTTCCCCCAATGCTGTACTACTGTTTGAGTTTTGATGCAGAGTGCTTATATTGGTCTATGTCAGAAGTAAAAAACGCTAAATTAAAGTTGCCTTTCAAAATTGTTTAAGAATAAAAGGTGGCTGTCTTGGCTCTCGTGATTTAAAAAGAAGTTTACCTAAGGCAATGATAAAATATACTCTTTGGGGGCTTTTACTTTGCAGGTTAAGTAAACTAGTCCAGTCTTGATCCATGGTAAACTTAGTATTTCTGTATAGCAAATTCTTTACCAGTTCAAGTGAGTTACGGCAGAATCAAAGCTTTACTTTTAGGTTTTCCTGCACAAATATGAATACCTCTTAGCATTTTAATGAGCCTTCTTGTAACTATGTACTTATAAGAAGTCTTTGCACTGAAACTAACTTATGAAAATTTTGAGGAGTAAATGTCTAAACAGGTCAAAGGCTTATCTTTGAGATGAAAAATTATTTTTATAGTCATTGATTTCTAAAGCTTATGCTAGTGTCTGCATATGTACATACAGTAAGATGTTTTGTTAAGCTGGTAATTGGCAGGATGTCAAAACTCACTAATGATTACAAAACTCTTCTTGCAAGTACACAGGATAGAATTTGGGACCCATTTTTGAGGCTTTGTGGGAATCTTAACCATTGAATTTGAAAGCTGGAGAATTGAAGTCAATTAAGAAAACTCTGATAGATTTGAAAGCTGGAAACTAATGCCAATTTGCTTATTTTCCTGGATACCAATAACCATTAAGCATGCTAAGAGGTGTCAAAGCATTTGCTAGAGTTGTATGACCAGAAGTTAAAACTGCGGTTTTACACTGCTGCTGGATAAGTTACAATGCTTGCTTTGAAGAGGATAGCTAGAGTTTCAGACTGTTAGTAGAAGATAACTAAAATTTCAGATTATTTGGGGGGAAGTAGACACTGGCATTGTCATTTCATATAGGGAAGGCACTCTCTGACGGTGCAAATACAGAATCTACAAAGTGGCAGTTCAGATAAATTACTCGGTCTCTGTACTGCAATGAATTTGTTTTTCTTGCAAATAATCAATACGGATTTAACGCGTTCATGTTTTTGTTCTTTAAAACGACATTGTGTACATCGTACGTAGGACAACGTGTTTGACATCTGAAGTAGTTCTACAGTGTCTAGAGCAAGCGTTTCTCTCAAGAAAATGAAGCTGATAAGGCTTAGTATTTGAAACCTGAAGCGGGAAAGATCTCTGCTACCTTTAAAATGAAATAGGCTGCATAATTACAACTGCTTCCTGAGCATTCGTGCTAGAAGTTCTTTTCCATTTTTATGATCTGTGGTAGCTTATGGCATTTAGAGCTTCACAAAAATAGCGATATTGAGTGTCGTAGACAATACACTGTGATTTGCGTATGACTGCATGTCTTTAAAAAAGATTGAGACAACAGCTTTATTTGAAATTCAAATGGAAAAGCATCCCTAAACAACATAAGTTCATGCTTGGATTAATAGAGTGCTGATAACATGATTGACCGAAGTCTCAAGAACAGTATCAAATGATACGGTGTGCATCTGTAGTTTTGAGTTGCAAACACAAGGAGATGAGTTAAATTTCTAGTAGAAGGTTCTGATCCAAATTATTTCTGGAATAAAGAGATCATACCTCTCTTCAAATAAAAAATACTTGATATATCATCTTTAAAAGATGGTGTTACTTGGTAATAAACAAACCTAAACCTGTTCTCCACATGAGATATCTTGCTTTTGTCTCTGTGGATTTTTTTGTTTTGATTTTTAAATATATATTTAATTCATATGGTTTAAGAAGTTGAAATGTTTTGGAGTTGAAGTTGATAATAGGGATAGGGCTTATGCGTGTTGCAATGTTTTGTACATTATGTCTGCTGTAAAAAGAATTGATTGTAAGTACAAATGGCTGTTGTGTGAATAAACTTTTTTTCTTACGTTCTGGAACAGATAGTATTCAAAAATGTTTGATGGACATACTAAAATTGGAGATGAAAAAGCATAACAAAACCAGAGGCTGCATAGAAGAAACTAAAGTATTTAAGCGGTGTGAGATGGGCTTTTTAGCATTTCATCTTGGAGATCCTAAGCTTATTAAACAAGTATCTTCAGAAACTATTTTTAAAATATAAATCTTGAGCAAGACAAACAGGGATAGTTATTGTCCAAACAGTTTCACTTTAAGCACCACTGATAAGCTATCTAGGATTTCCCTTCTCAAATAAAAAGGCAATTTTTTTTTAATTTTCAGTTACTGTACCTCACCTTCAACCCTGTTTCTTGCAGTGAATCAACTGCCATCTATTTCTGACCAGCTGGTGGTTACAATGGTGCCAGCTACACTGCATTTTATCTTAGGTGCTCCCTGGCTTCTTCAGCTTAGTACGGTAGTCTGGGTTTCTGAATATTCCTCTGCTGAGGCTAGTTGAAGTTTTGTGACTACCTTTTTGCCAAAGCTGTTTACAAAAAGAAATTACGTAAGCCCTGTCATAATTGCAATTCAGTTCATACATATTGCTGCACTGGCTGAGGTAGTGCCATTTTTCCTGGTGTTTGGAGGTAAAGGGGTGGCTGTTGTTGTCACCCTCAAACTGAGGATGATAACAGTTCAATAGCATAACTTTGATGAAAGTACAATATTTTATGGTGTTTCAACCTTATAGCGGAATTTACCAAGAAAAAGTCAAGTTAGTACTGCTATGAAACAGTGAAACTCTTACAGTGTAATCAGAAGACCAAAGCATCTTCATGAATCTGAATTCTGGACCTAGCACTGTATCTTACTTGTGGAAGGCATTTGACGCTGTACCACATGACATCCTTACCTCTGAATTGGAGAGATGGGTTTGATGTATGGACCACTCAGTGGATATGGAATTGGCTGGATCGGTGCGCTGAGAGTGGTGGTCAATGGTTCAATGTCCAAGTGGAGACTGGTACCAAGTGGTGTTCCTCAGGGGATGGTGTTGGGACTGTTGTTAAACATCTTTGTTGGTGACATGGACAGTGGAATTGAGGGCACTCTCTGCAGGTTTACCAAGGACACTGAGCTGTGGGGTGCAGTTGACACAGTGGAGGGAAGGGATATCATGCAGAGGGACCTTGACAGGTGGTCCTGTGTAAGCCTCTTGAAGTTCAACAAGGCTGTGTGCAAGGTCCTGCACCTGGGTCAGGGCAATCCCAAGCACAAATAGTGGCTGGGGGATGGTGTGATTGAGAGAAGCCCTGCAGAGAAGGCTTGGGGGTGTTGCTGAATTAAAAGCTCAACATGAGCTGGCAATGTGTACTTGCAGCACAGAAAGTCTAATTGCATTCTAGGCTGCATCAGGAGAAAGGAGGTCAGGAGGTCAAGGGAGGTGGTTCTGCTGCTCTGCTTTCATGAGACCCCACCTGCAATACTGTGTTCAGCTCTTTGGCCCCAAACATGATGGCGACACGGACCTCGGAGGAGAGCCACAAAGATGGTCTAAGGGATGGAACAGCGTTCCTACAAGGACAGGATCAGAGAGTTTGGGTTATTCAGCCTGGACAAGAGAAGGCTCTGGAGAGACCTTATTGTGGTCTTCTAGTACTTAAAGGGGACTATCACAGAGCGTAGCGATAGAGTGAGGGATAACGATTTTAAATTGAAAATGGATAGTTTTATTGTGTGGAGGGTGAGACATTGGAATGAGTTGCCCAGAGAAGCTGTGAATGCCCTGTCCCTTGAAGTGTTCAAGGCCAGGCTGGATGGAGCTTTGAGCAACCTGTTCTAGTGGGAGGTGTCCCTGTCTGTGGCAGGGGAGTTGGAACTAGATGATCTTTAAGGTCCCTTCCAACTCAAGCTATTCTACAGTTCTATAGTTAGTTACTTGCAACTTTCTCACTTGGACAAGAGAGCACCCAATGTAAAATAAACTGAAGTGAGCCTTCCACTGATTCATGTGCCTATTCTTAAAGAGAAAATGGAAATTACGGTCTGTATGTGTATAGACTGGTACCTGACAGACAAGTGGAGCTTATGCCAAGAGAGCTGTTTTGTAACATAGAGCAACAATCACTGAAGGTGGGATGTTATGTTAATCTTCTGGTGTGAATTGGCTTCCTGCAAGTTGTCAGTCTGACTTCATTCCTTAAAGTCACAAAAAATGCTTATTTCTGTTTTGTAGGAGCTGCTTAAACATACTTGCATGAGTAATCCCACAGTATTGCTGTCAGGTCTTTCATATACAGTAAGGGGACTGGAATCCCTCGATCAGATTGGAATTAAGGTGGTTTGGTTTGTGATATTTCTTTTTTGTTGTGGTTTTTTTGTGGTGGTGTTTGGGTTTTTTTCAAAATTAGGGGTGGGGAAAAACCTTGCTTTGTCCAGATTTCCTGCATACAGGTAGAATGGCATTAGAATTACGAGTAATGAATAAAACACATAGCCTAGTTTAGGCTTTTGAACTGTGAATGGACTAGATAGCTGAGGAGTCTATTCAGTAAGAGATGAAATAGAGGATGGTTGTGTTGTGTTTGAAGAAGCATATAATTATTTCTGAAGCACAATGGCTAAAATAAACTGCATTAGAAATACTTTACAGGTATAGCACTGAGGTGTGTTTTAAATCTTTAGATCAACACATGATTTCTGCATGCTGCCCATATATAACGGGCCAAAGTTTTAGTACAGCAAATGTGAATTATTCCAATTATGCAACTTTTTATAAGCCTGTTAGTGCGATTTTGGAACATTGAGTAATATTCATATTGAAACATTGGTGATAGTGAATTACGGTATGCTAGCAGATTTCCCTGCTTTGTGAGATTTAAAATTTATTCAATTCCTAGTATAGCAAAATGAGTAACATTTAAAGACTGAGAAGTGTGTTCATTTGGTAGGAGAGTTGCCAAGCTTCGAATTTGACAATGCTGAGGTTTAAAAGAAAAATGTATTGAAAACCCAAACAGTCTTTCTTCCTCTCTCGTTTAAAATGTATGTATAAAAATGACTTTTTCTTTTAGCTTGAAGCATGAAGTCCTAGGGATGATAGGGGACCTTTAGGGCTTGCTTCACTAAGTGTAAGCAAAGTTTGTGTGTTCACTGCTCCTGGTAGTTTATCCTCCCTCCTTGTACACCACCACCCCACCCCCACACCGATTTTGAGTTTCCTTTTTTTCTTTTTTGCAAACTTTAGTGGCTCTAAGACAAATTACCAGTAAAGTCATAATTGTCTAGTTTTTTGAATTAATACCTTGTTTGCTCACGTAAGTGCAAGGCATGCGTTCTGTAGCTTTGTCTTGCCTTGAAAATGAAAGCATGCAGCTAGTACTTAGTAAACGAAGTACTCAAATGAAATTTTTGAAATCATGTTCTTCAAGATCTCTTAATTCAACCAGTTTTTTTTTATTTGCATGACTGGAACCAATACTGCAAGAGTGCTAGTGCAGGACGAGGCTTTCTGTTTGGTCATGGGAGGAAGAAACATTTCTCAGAGGAACACTGGAGTATCTTATCTGAGCATTGAAAGTATGTGAACTTCTTAAAGGTGTAATCTATACTATCACATTGCAGATGTGCCATTTAAGCAGACATCTTCTGTTGCTGTAGCAGGGGCTGTGATTGGAGCAGTCCTTGCTCTTTTTATCATTACCATCTTTGTGACAGTGCTGCTGACCCCAAGGAAAAAAAGGCCATCCTATCTTGACAAAGTGTGAGTATGTGTTGGAATTTATTTATTTATTTATTCATTCTATTTTTAAATTGAAAGGGTTATGCAGAAAGTGTTTGTTCTGTGCGGGAATTTAAATGTCTGTTTCCTTAGCGGCTGTTCAACTGTCATGATTTCAGAGCTGTATTTTCAGAATAGACAAATGTAAAATTGCTTGCATTTCAGTAAAAGAAATGAAGAAACTAACAATGACTTCAGGAGTAATATAATTATTTATCTCTTTAGAGGTTGTTTTTTATTTAAAGAAAACTACTCATTGATTGAACTGGAGAGTAGGGGAGAAGTCCATTTTAACCCATGACACAGAGTACTTACTTACCATAACTGTAGATCTAACATAGGAGAAATTGGCCATATTTTGCTCAAGTGTGAAGGTCCCCTAAGACTTATCCTGATATGTGTGTAAAATGAAGCGAGCACCCACAGACTTGTGTTTAGAAATGACTGACTTAAGTGCTCTCTGGAATGTTGGTTATTTCTTCAAAAATCTCTGGTGCAGTTGTGCAATTTACTTTTTTAAGTATCCAGTATGGTCAAATAAAAACAAGCAAACAATATTTTGTCAGTTAAAGTAGATGATGTTTATATCCTGTTTGAAACATACATGAAAAGTGATGATAGCTTTGAAAAGTACATCTGTATATACTTAGTGAGTGGAATAAAATTATTTACAGTGTTTAACATAAGTTTCAGCATTAGAATCTTTTGACCTAGCAGGATGAGTCAAGTGTTTTCCTACAAGTGCATAATTTTGTACCATAGAAATACTGTTTTCTCGTTTGTTTTTCTTAAATTCTGTGGTTAAAGCATATTTATATGAGGAGTCTTAAACTTTTTGATTATTTTATAACCATTTGCTTTTGATGAGAAAGTTAACGCTAGAGAAGTCTTGCATGTAGTACTTGTTAGGCTTTCTCAAAGGAATGCTGTACTAGTTAATTTTGCTCAAATTTATTTCATAATCTAGAAATTACAATTGATACCAGTAGTCCCTAATATAACTGAATTGGAAGGGTAGCTCAGTCTAGTTAAGATTTTCTAGGATAAATAACAAGTCATAGGTAGTGCTTTTCTAGAAAAGTGATGTCTGAATTATTGCCAGTGGTGGATGTGTTAACATTACAATATCTCATATATGTGTCATTGCTGACTTCAAGGTATGTGTCTCTGAATGTTGAGTGTTGGATGATTTGGCAGCTAAAATAAATGACATCTGGCTGTCCAATTGGATTTGACAAATGCAGAATGTTTTATTTCATTCTTTCTTTACTACAGGATTGATCTTCCGCCCACTCATAAACCAACCTCCTGTGAGGAGAGAGCATTCTCTGTACCACAGAAAGAAACTATGCTTCAGGTAAATGCCTGTATACATCTTAAATTGATGTTAGCTTTCCTATGTTAGTCTGATTTTGCTTTCCTGGTGATATATGGAGTCTTTTGATTGTTGGCTCACAACAGAGAGGTTTTCGTACATACATGATATGCTTGGTGTTAAAAGTCATCCTTAAAGGTCGAGAAACTGGTGGATAGATCTTTTTTGTAACTGTAATAGTGATTGACAGACTCAGCTTTTTCTACTTCAAGAGAAGCAGCAGTTGAAATTCTGTGGTGATTAAGAGAATATACAAGGCTTTATAGAACAGTCATATTGGGGAACAGATACACTTGGTAAATCTACACAGACTTCAGCATCGTCATCTTCCTTGGGAGCAACAACTGCCATTCTTTTAAGCTGTTCAGGAATATATTGGAATTCGGGCTTTGGCGTGACTAATTTGATCTGCCATGGTTGTGATTCCCAGCATTGATTTTTGCACTGCATGTAATAAACCAGTCTTATCGTGAAAACTATAGATCCTGACTATAGCCCCTAAAATGTGATTGGTTTTTTGGTGTATGTTAAATCCATCAGTCTGACTTCCAGATTTTTGCTTACACTGAAGAAAACTTTAATCACCTATCAGTATTAGTGAGAATTGCGTCTTAATTGTTTTTACTGACGTTTTTATTCCCTCAGTACTTGATATAAATAATGTGATTATAGTGACTGATATGCAGAATTATAAGGCTGAGATAGTTCAAGCAATCATTGTTTACAAGAAATACTGTTTTTCCAATACTCTGGTGTACCTTTGCAGCTTTAGGGACTAATTGAAGCCTTATATTCTCTGACAGAGAGATGTCCTAGGGAAAAAAAAATTCACCCACCTTCAAGATGGATTTTTGATGTGGTTCTGAGTTTCAGTTCTGCTGAAAATACTATTTTATGTTTTCCTAATGCAATTTCAGGTTACAAAAGCTCACCAAATATGAATTGTCAATAAAAGCTTTCCTCTTTCTCATGAAAATAATATTATCTTACAAATATTATGGTGACTTATACCTGCTAATACTGTTGCTGAGTGAAGCGGGAAACTTCTGAGATCCATTGCTACTTTTAATAGCAGCCTGATGATTATAATATTATGAAGGTATAAAACATCTAGTTGGCAGAAAGCATAATAGGTTTTTGCCTCTGATCTCGAAAGTAGTGTAGTACCAAAATGAAACAGAAGAAACAGTATTTTTCTGTGCTCAGGTTGGGCATCTTGTGCTAACTATGTAGTAACTCTTCTGTCACTACAATACTCAACAAATGCAATATCTATGAATCATGCTTCTGCTAATGCATTCTTATGCTTTACGTATTATAGTAAAAGATTATTTTACGGAATCGGAAGATACGGGCTGTTGTGTTGTTTGTGCATTTGTATTGCTGCTAGATGGCAAAATGACAACAAAAGCAAATGCAATTATTTATCCTTTATAGGGCTACTCATAAAGTGTATACCTTATTGTTTTCCTTTTTAGAACTCTGCTGTCTTACAGTTCTTTCATGGATTTGTTTACTGTGGCTTCTGTTACTGAATACTTAAGAAACCAACCAAGAAAAGCTGAAGCTGACTGTAATCTTTGTTGAACATATAATAAAATGCTTCACATATATATATATATTTTGTTAGAGAAAAGATTGAAACCAGACTGAATCACATACTCATTTCCCTCAAGCCGAATAAATACTGTTTCAAGTTGTTTTGGGAAAGGGAGGAGAGAGATCTAGTTCTTTTTCAGACTAGCAGTTAACTATATTTTAAAATAATCGATGTGAGCATAACATTGCTAGTCTACCTGCTCTTTTGCTGTTCTCTGGAACTCCTAAACTGAAAGAACTGAAGCTGGAGGCTGAGTCTTCCTAGCTGATACTACCTTGAATCAGCATGTACTTTCTGTTCCTCTTGATGCAGGAGCTTCTGCTTTATCTAATAGAGATAAGCATCAAAATAGTAGCTTTAGCGAAGAAGTGATTGGTTACATTATTTTGGTGTAATAAGCTAACGCTTGAATAACTGTAAAGAGGTAAAAGCAGCAAGTTAGCGGCTCGTCACTAAATCTTGTCCTGTTTGTCTAAAAGTCTGATTGGAAATGATAGGCTGCACAAAGGTGCAAAGTAAAACTAAAAGAGAATGAACTTAAATGTCTTTGTCATACTCACAATAACTGAGGATTGAAAGTGGATTGATCGAATTTAAGCTGATTCTGGTTAGTTCTTATATGTAATGTCCAAATTTTTCAATCATCTCTGTGATTATTGTTCAAAGGATGCACAGTAGCTCTCTTTGATCTGAGGAAGTATTCCAGTTGCAAATGAATAAGCTGAAATTCTCGTGTTTGTTTCCCAGCAGTCAATATTATTTTTTTTAGCCTTACCTGAGTAGATGAATACTGGTATTAAAATGAAGAGAGATGTTGTACACATTTGATAATACTGCATAGCCTGTGTCTTTCATAGTTACTCCTTTGACCCTGGAAGCTTTAAGTATACTTTAAGTATGCGTTAGCATTTATATGCTGATGTTAAATAAACTACATGTATGTAAAGTACTGTGTAACTCAGTACTGACAATAATTTCTCTGTATTGGTACTTGCAGACACCACTTGATGTATTCATGTGCATCACTTAAGAATTATGAAGAACTGGTTCCTTTATGCTCCTAAAAGTGAGGCAGAAGTACAAAACACAGAAATATTCAAGTGGAACAAATTAAAAATGGCAGTGTAAATAGCTTTATTTACTGTGAAGACTGTAATTTCATCTTTATCAACTTTCTCTAGCAAGAAAGCCATTGCTTTTGTTTGGAAAGGTTTTTAATAATTATTGTCATGGAAATACCGTTCTGTTTCTCAGAAATCATTTCTGCGTGCAATGTGGAAGAGCAGCGAGCAGCCTGAAGATTGTGTCCTTGATGAGAGAGTGATCTCTGCTTGGCAACTGAGTTTTGAGGCAGATCAGGAACAAGTTGAGCAGTGGAAGAATTCTTAGTGGCTTAAAGAGGAAGTCCTCTGTTGCATAATATTTATAGAAGACATGGGAGAGGGGGCACTAATTCAGGCAGTCCTTTGAATCACTGGAGTTAGTTTCACTGTATTGCAAAGAATATATTGCTAAGAAGCCGAGCTTCTTTACTCGCCTAGAAGCAGGGCTGAGATTGACAGGCTGTGACGTGAAAGATCTAAAGTTATGTCTATCTTGACAGGTGCTTCTGAAGAAAGGAGGAAAAAAAAATTGAATCATGCAATGCGTGAATGTTCAGAGTTCTTGAAATATTCAGAAATTAATAGGATTTTTGTGTAGCAACAGAAATTAGAAGTGGAGAAGTGAAATGCCACCCAGTAGGTAATTCTAGGTGTGAGAAGACTGACTTTAGACTTGCATCTTTTAAGAATATCTCATGTATTCATGAGCCAAGCAACCCTGTTTAATGGTAAATCTCTTTAATGATAATATTTGTGTTCCTATTTGAAACAGGAAAGAAAGGCGGTGAAATTGTATTAGCACAAGAAAAAACATATGATACCACTTACTGAATAGCAGTATTCCTGGATCAACATAAAAAGATCACTTGTAGTACTCTTAAAGCTAGCCTAATATTCATTTATAGATTACTTCTCTCCTGCACTCTTCTAGTTCTTCTCCTAACGGTCTTAATATAGATGGGAACCTCTTTTCTTTGATGGAAGGGGAAGCATTGTTGTCATAACTTCCCTTGGACTGAAGAGCTATTCAGGCAAACGAGGAAACGGAAGGAAGCAAAAATATGTGCATAGATAAACTCATCTGTAAAAGATAAAATATCTTACAATGGAAAGAAAGCATTAACCAGATAGGGAGTAGAATGAGGCACAAGCCTTTTATTAGTGGATGTTTTTTTTATTGGGATTTCCAAATTGGAAAGGATAAAAAAATGTAAGATGAAGATGTTTGGTTTAGGCTTTTAAAGGACTGTTAGACAGAGGGCATGTTTAGAGTAAAATTCAGTGCTTTTATGAAACTCTGCAAAATATAAAGGGAATCCAATACAAAGTTTAGGTTTTTTTAAGTATTAAAACACAAAATCCCAGATACACTGTGTCCTCCCGCATAGAAGCCGTAGCTCAGCACTGAGTCTATATGATAGAACCTGAGGATTTCGGTACTATCACTTGCTCTGTAGCACTAAAAGGTGCTCCTTTCTCTAGCAAAGATGTTGTGTTTTCATGCCATGTGAGATGATTTCCTTTGTCTCTAGTTTGACGTGAATACAAGAACTCACTGGAATTTCCTGCTCTGGTTTCCAGCGTTTGTCTAAATCCATGTCTAAATCCACTGTCGGTAGAAATGCTTGAGCGGGCAGATTTTCTTTTTTTTTTGCTCACACACCATGAGTCTTTGATGACGTGGGGGTTCTTGTTCCCCATGTTTCACGGCTTCATGTGGTGGATTCATTTCATGATCTTGGCTCAGGTATAAGAAAGCAATGTCTATAAACTTAATTCTGCATGAGTAGTACTTTACTTATAAAAAGTTATTGTTGAAAGTTAAACTGATATTTAGAATATCAGTTTAGAATTATTATCAAGAATTTATGCCAATACATCTGAAATGGAATATTGGTATATCACCAGTATGGTTTTGTAGGTCTGAAAGTCATTTGAGGTATGAAAGAGTAGGTGAGCTGACTGGTGGAACAGGGCAAATAATTGCTCTCTTATCACAGACCTGTTAATTCATTCTGTGGTGTCTCTGTGACAGTTTATTTCTGCTCAGTGTGGACAGGAATGTTTTGTTAGGTGGAAAATCCATAGGGATAACATGAATTCATTTAGTAAGTGTCAGCTTTTGAACTGGACAGGATAAGAAACACATTAAACTCAAAGCAAGCAGAGATCACAGTGTTATTTCTGAAATGTTTGTATTGTATTGGTTCTTGATAATTTAATAAATGTATCAAATCATCTACCGCAGTAATTAGTTCAATACGCGCAGACCTCTGTTTACATTGGAGATTTAACCAGTGGGAATTTTCAGACATAACATCTGATATTCAAGAAAATATTTATTTGTGTTTGTCTTGAATGAGACTCCAAGCTATTACTTAATCAAGCTTTTGTTTGCTACTAAACAGGAAGGGGAAAAAATTTCAAGTCTTTAATGTCTCGTTTGTGTGAAGGTCTAGAATGGACAGCAAGTTATAGTTGTTCTTCTGTTTTCTTCTTAGTGCCATTAGGCACAAGACTAAGTGTAAAAATACTGAGTTTACACTATTTTTCAGTGAAGTATTACTTCCTCAAAAGGTTTAAGTAACAGATAAAGTGATTGGGACACAAGCTGGCCTCTGACTGTGTGAGTTTTACTTTGTTTTTAGCCTGTGGCTTATCTAAAATCAAAATTAAGCTTTTTAATCTTTCTCAAACATACTTATGCTTAAATAGAAAAGTCAAAATTAAACATGTAAATAACATTTCTTAAACTGACAATAGTATTTTTTTTTTCTGCCGGAGATTAGCTTGTAAGAGGTATTCTAGATGACAGTTAAGACACTTCATAAGGCATTTTGTGAGGACTGGCATTTTCATATAAACCAAACCTGCTCTGCAGTGTTGAATTTTGACTTGTTTCCACTGTAACTTTTCTTCTTTCAGAAAGAACATTTTGCTTTGCCAAGCCAGTACACAGAGAGAGATGCTGGAAATTTGCAGCACATGGTAAATAATAAAATGGCTTGAATTACTGATTGAAGCTTTAATTTCATCTTATTCCTTAAAATAAGCTCATAAGGATGTTTTTCATTACAAACAAAATATTTATCTTAGTCAAAAACTGTTGGATTTGTTGGGTTACCTATCAGTGAAGCGGATAGTGTCAATATCAGTTTAATATCCTGTATTTCCTGGGTAGTTTTGCTGACTAAATTTAAGTACATAAACATTGCAGCTTTGATGTTTTTACTGAATAAAAAAATAAAGTACAAGACTACTGACAGACATTTTCATAGTTTGTGATTTGCTTTTTAGATTTATTGAGCCTTAAAATCTAACTACCTTTGAAACCAAAGTTTGAGATTAACTCTGAGTCGTTACACTTCTGTCATGTCTGTAAGCGATGGGAGTTTTTACATTTATGTTTCTGAATTCACAGGACTGTTTTTAGAGATCATGCAGCTTTTATTTTGTTTATACATGAACTATGAAACTTATTACTACTTCTGTGTGTTTAGAAAGCTGTGAATGGAAGGCAACTTACTTGCGAGGATGAAGAGCCACAGGAGCAAGAAGATCTTGAGCATATGTATCCTGTTTATCAGCAAACATACTACAAAAACTGGAGCAGCAGATATCCACAGAACTCAGGATCTGGCAGAGTCTACATCAATCCAAGGGAGCACTATGTATGATTCCATATCCAGGTGTCTTAAAAGTTAAGATATGAGGGGATTAATACCTCTTGACTGTATGACCAGTATATCTCATTGGCTTTCATCTCTAAAACAACTGGTCTTTTTTCCTGTGGGAAGAAAAACTACGTGGAGAATTTTTTATAGGTAAACCCTATGGAATTTGAGACTTAACTTGCTTCTAGTCTTTGATAGGTAATTGTTTTTGTGGTTATATCAACTTGACAAAAGAAAGGAGAGCCATTTAGCTTTATTAACCTTCATAGTCCTAAGATGTATCAATTAGATTGTTTGACACATGCCAAAATGTAGATAAGCTGTCTGGTTACTCTCTCCCTGAATGAATATTTTACAGCAACCTTAACTATGTAAAAGTGAGTAAATAGGAGCAAGGCGACTGAATCCCTGGTTGTATAAATAGTCTCAGGCTGAGAGTCAGTTTTTTGCTTTTTCGAAAACTTGGGGTAATTATCATTTTGGCTGGCTTTAGCTATTGCTTTCTCAACTAGCTCTACCTCTTCCAGTCAAATAAGCAACTAGACTACCTCTCAAATACTGACTTGCTGTTTCATAACGTATGTTGTGCGTCTTCCCAACACCTTGTTAAAAGGGAAGCTATTTTCTTACACCAGAAACTTTTTGTTTTGTTTTGGTCCTGGCTGTCAGTTGATGTACTTGCTGGTTGTAGTTTTACTATAGGTCTGTATGAAAATTAGTTACTGAAAGTAGATGACTAGACAGACAAAACTTCCTGGAAGTGTCTTACATGTAGCTGCATCTTATCTACAAATTGCTATTAAGCTGTTTTTCCAATTATGACTCCCATGCTAAGTATTGCAGTATGTCTTACTTGGTAATAAATATATTTCATGTTCTTTGGTTTCTTTTTAATTTGCAGTAAAACTGCTTGTAATGTGTTCTTAGTCTTGACAAGCAGCAGCTTCAGTAGACTTCAAGTCGTTTTCAGTGCTATCCTTAAACTGTATCCAGTAGTGTGAATTAACTGGAAAATATCCTCATGTTACCAGTGCTAGCAATAGCCCACATGAAATGTTATGGTGGGGTAAGGGTTAAAAAATGTGCTCAGGATCTTTTTAAGTAAACAGATTTTCCTTTGGAATAAAAAATAAATATTTAGCAAGTTAAAAAAAGCATATAATGTATTAGTGCTGAAATGAGCTCACAGGACAATCTTAAAATATCCTAAGACAACAGGAAATAAGAGACTAACTAAAATTTGCTGGAGAAATTTAAATTACTTGCGTGTACTCTATAGACAATGATTTTTCAAACATGATTTGAAGACAAAATGTTGAGAAGAATGGCTATATCCTACTGAACTAGCTGTTGTTACAGAATTGAACATTACTTCTGTGATATTGGTGTTTTCTCTGCAGATGATCAGATTTTTCAGAGGGAAGAGGCAGAGTTGTAGAAGCAATAGAACTGAAGCTAGTATAGCTAAGTGTGCCATATGCAGGATGCTGTTGTAAAACCTGTATTCAACCTGCATTTACTCTTCCTGTCAAAAATTGATGAGATCCGTATCCACGGTAGGGCTTGGTAAGTATTTGTCATTTTTTACAGGTAGCAGCTAGATTATGGTTTAGGTGCCCATAATCTGGACACTTGTACAAGAAGGCATTAACTGTTCTCTTGCAAAGCAGCTTTCTGTTATATGATGTGGATGAAGTTGACAACTGAAGGAATGGCAAAGAAAAAGGTGGGAGAGTGCCTGTTTCTCAGGAGCTTTTTTTGAACTGCTGTCAACTTTCACTTCTCCTACAGACTGAGCACATTTGTGTAAATTTGGCAACTGTTTTCAACTGTAAAGCCTTATACTGTATTTGAGACCTAAAGAAGGGCTTCTGTGCCCCCCCCCCCAAGTTATTTTCTGCTAATGTCAGTTTAAGCAGCTACCTCTTTCCACAAGCATTGCCTCACCTGTCCTTTCATTACTGCAGCTCCAAAAATACCTATTTCCAGAGCATGAAAAGAAAACAGTGTCTTGGCCAAATGTTAAAGGAAATAGAGTGACCGAACATTGGGATGGACTATGCCCCTTGAGATAATTTGTTCAATATCACTGAGCAAAACTTCATACAAAATATTAGGTTATAGATTAGAAGGCGGTTCAAAACAGTGTCACTGTGATAATGCAGGTGATCATATCAGTTCCTATTATGTTGGCAAAGGATGTAAAAAACAATTATTTTGGATTCAGACTTCTACTGCTTTTTATTCTTATTTGCGGATATATTATTGTTCGAAGAGTTGAAAACTTTGGGGGAAGGAAGAATGCTATCAACAAAGCTATAATTGCTTTTTCACATTTGTAAAAATAGCTTAAAAAACCCCCCCATCGTCCAACTGTGCCCAAGTTATGTATCAACAAACTACAGAAAACTTCAATTGTAAGCTACCTATCAGCACATCATTTGTGCTAAAGTCATTAGAGAAATACATTATCATGTTTATTACTGGTGAGAAATCGTTTCTTTGTATCTGGTCAGGGATATTTAGTGTGTTAGATTTGAAATGTTTCTTGTAGTTTTAAGTGTGGCTGTATTTTGGGGGAGGGGATTTAGTATAGAATGCTATGAAGAGAACAGGGAAATGTCTGCTAACTAGAATTTCCTACAGAAATAATTGCACATATAGAAATAAGTTTGATCTGCTTTTTTAAGATGTAGAAAGTGTCCTTTTTATTTTTGTACATTTTCAAATGTTTGCATTTTTATTTTGATTTGAATAAAATCATTAAAATTAGAAACTCTTTTATATGTTATTTAGATTTAAGATTGTTTAAGATATAGAAAATGAATCCACTTTCTTTGTGATATGTTTTCTCCTCTCTGATTTTTATATGCAGAGCATGTGGGTTTTTTCCTCACAGTACCACTTTTGATTATCTCTGATGTTGGATGCTGAAATGAGATATCCTTGTAACATTTGCTTTATTTAGCAGAGGGGCATATAGTACTTTGTGCCAGCACTAAGGTAAACTAAACACTGTTGAGGGAGGCAGGAATGGAGAGGAAGAGTAGTAATTCACAGCTCTAGCTCTGATAAATATAAATTGTCCTCTGATCAAGTATTGTTAAATTCTACAAGCTAGTCTAATTATAGAAAACCAAAGATTTAATGTTTGGCATATGTCCAAAATGTCTGGGGATATAATCAAAGGAAAACTAAGAAAATGTTAAGTGTTTCCCTTCTTTTAGTTACAAGATATTATTTTTAAAAAAATTTGTTAGGTCACAAAATTCTCTGATGTATTTGGTATCCAGCTCAAGGAAAGACCAGTAAAGAGGGGTGATAATTCATGAGGAGTGGAGGGAAGATTTTCACCTTCAGAGTTCTTAAACTTTAGCTGCTTTCTGGCAGTGTTTTTGCTATTTCCTTTTAAGTGATACAAATTGAGGTGCAGAATGCTGTACTGTTGTATAGGTAAGTGCTTAAAAATATAATATAGTTACTACTTTGCCACAGAGCTGAAGTTACTCTATCTGAACCACAGAGTTTGAAGGCTCTGCACCTGAGTGCTGCAGTAACAGAGCAGGTGAAATTGTTCTGACTACTTGGGTCTCTTCAGAGATTACTGACTGGGAGAGCTAAAGCCCCAGGTAAAACAAAAAAAAGCAAAAAAACAAAACAAAGCAAAAACACAAAAAAACCCACAAAACAAAAATAAAACAACCTACACACAACAAAATTGCCATAGTACTTGTTAACTGCTGAGTTGCCTGGTGGGACATGTCCTGATGTTTTTTGTCTGCTTGTGGTACGTGTCCAGAGTATTTGAAGACTGGGATTGGCTTTTGGAAACATGTTTCTTTCCAGTAGCAAAGCTAATGCTTCATTGCTGCTTACACGTATAAAACACCTTGCCAATGTCATCAAAACATAAAGCTTGTGTATTTTTAGTGGTGTTTCAAAGCTATGTTCCTTGGTTTTATGCAACTGGTGATATAGATCTCTGGGAAACTTAGAAGAACCTGCTTGGTATAGAAAGACATAAGTGAACTAGCTAGTTGTGAAGGTGCTTAAAGATAGTTACGTTTTATTGAGGTGCTAAGAAGATATGTAAAAGTTATGGTAAACTGTTATAATGGTGACAACTAGCAAAAAGCAAAAGCTGAAAAGCGATTGAATCTCAGCAGGATAACACAATAAAAATTTTTGTTTATTCCCCTGTGGAGATAGATGGCTTAGAAAATTCAGTGGCATTTAAACCTACCGGCCTTGTTTTCTTTTTTATCTTGCTGTGTTAACTGAGATCATCTACTTTAAAGATATTTGTAAGCACTGAAAAATCGCTAGGCAGGAGTAACTTCACTCAGAAACCAGTCTGTAGAAGGACCTGATTAAGAGTGCTTTCTGCAAGAACTCTGACGATTGAATTTTAGGCAACTTTTAGATTATGCTCTTCAGCTCTCTGCTTCTAGTGTCATCGACTGCTTTGAAAAGTAGAGACCTATGGTTTGATCCTTAGCTGAAAAACTGGACTTAAAAGGAATTTAGCTGTAAAAACACTGGTTTAAAGTCTTAATACACTTTAGAGTTCTTTTCTGACAGAGAGTAAAGATTTGATGATCCTATGTTTATTGAAAAGTGTGGCATTATTCTTAGTAATAAGCTTAATACCTTTACCTGAATGATACTGATGAAAAAAATAGATTGTGGGACTTAGTAATAACTACTCAAACGATGTGAAACCGAAGTAGAGATGTTAGGTGTTTTAATCTGCACTGACAACCCCTCAGTGCAGCTTTTCCTAGTTTTATTTTGTAATCTTACTTGAGTTTATGCTATATCTAAATCTAGATACTTCAGTTGCCAGTAGAAAATAAATTCTACTTAGGAGCCTATAAGTCAAGTTGTGATTCTTCTGTCCTTTGTGTGAGTAGTAATCAAGGCTGTACAGTTGGAATTTAGCTTACTGTTTTGAGACCAGGTTGGAAACAAAGACTCCAGTTTACTTAGCATCTTAGATGAAATGGAATTTACTCTGCGGGGCTACACACAGAATGCACTCAATATGCCAAATAAAATAAAAAGCTATTTTAATTTGACTGAGTTTAGCCACAGATATACTGTATTCCAACTTGAAATTTATTCTTCCACAGGGATGAATCAGTATTATAATCTAACTCAAAAAATTACAGGAAATTAGGATTTTATGCCAGTGGCCAGAGGAAGAAGTTTAAATATTTGCTCTTGCACCACACCTGAATTTGTTCCTGTTCTAGTAAAACCTTATTTTAGTGGGTTCTGAGTTTTTATGATGCTTGTATCAGTATATCAGATACTCTTACTGCTTTTAGTCTAACTTGATAATTGAGATGTCTTTCACTAAATACTTGTCTACCACTTTTGGCTGTGGTTCCAGTCCAGTGCTTTGTGACTTCAGCCTAAATGCTGAGAAGTAACTTCATTTTTGCATCCGTATGAAGATAATAATCTGGCTGTATCACTTACGGGTTGTAAGCAAAGTGTTTAAGAGATGATATGATTCAGCTGTCTCTTCTTTCACTTGTCCTTTTCCTGATGGTCAATTTTATTTGTTTATTACTGACTTGAATCTTCCTCCTAGTGGTCTTGCTGCATTAGGTTGTGTCTCTAGGGGTGGTGTGTCTGCAGTTTCAATCTTCCTGACACTTCATCTTGCTTGTCCTATTAAGAAGTTTCTTAGAGTTCTCTGTATGACTTGAAATACTCTGTGCTTGAATGACTCCTTAGTTGACAGCAAAATATTTTGAGCCAATATTTGTTTACACCATGGAGCTCATAACAAACTTCAGAAAATGAAGGAGTTTTTGATGATTTATGGTTATATACAGTCTTAGGTCGTGTGCATCACAACAGTGTGCTAACGAAAGGTGTTTCAGTCCTGCTGTTTGCCTGCTGGCTGGTCGGGGGAGAAACAGACACCTATTAAAAGATTAAGCATGTTCTTTCCTGTCACTCTAGTATATTGTAGTTGGAAGAAGAGTCCTCTACAGAACTATATAACTTTTCTGAACCGCTGTAGTAATTTCGGAATAGTTATTTTTAGGTACTATATGTGACAGAAGCTGAATTCCTTGTCAAGTATCGTATCTGAAAACATACAGCAGGTGGTGAAACAGAAGACAGAAATCCGAATTGGCTCTTCCAAGACCAGACTTCAGCTGCTGATGTGCCCGTACGTATTAAGCATAAAAACTGAACTATCCAAGTTTAATCCCACAACTGACAAAGTTATTTCCTTCTTTGATGTGAATTGAGAGGAAAGAGAAATTGCTGTGGGCAAATAAAATGCCTTTGCATTGATCCAGGTAGCTTTAAAATCCAGATTGGCTGAATAGCATCATTTGTAGATTAGTTTATCCATGTAGGCTAAGCAAATGGACAACAGGTTTAATGTTGCCAAAGGAAGACTCGCACTATTTCTGGTTACAGTCCTTTGTTACTAATACTTGTGACTTAACATGTCATTCTCAGATGGATCTATTTCCTGTGACCAGGAATATTGCTAGAAGCCCTGGATTAGTAACAGATAACAAATACAGGGTAAGGCAGTAAGTCTAGTGTGTTTGGTTGTGTTTTGTGTGGGCTTTTCAAGCACTTTTAAAACTGGATGGTAAAAAACTCGGTCCTGAAAGTCCCGCTTCCTTTAAGAAGTCAAGCCATCTGCTTTACACTTCCCCCTGTGCAGGTATTCTTCCTGGCTGGACTCGATGCCTGAAGCCATATGGTGGAGATGTATCACAGAATGTCTTTGGTTGGAAGAGACCTTCAAGATCATCTAGTCCAACCTTCAACCCCACACTGCAAGCTCGCCACTAAATCATGTCCCTAAGCACCAGGTCCATGCCCCATTTAAATACCTTCAGGGATGGTGACTCCACCACTGCCCTGGTCAGACTATTGCAATGTTTGATAACTCTTTCAGTGAAGAAATGTTTCCTAATGTCCAGCCTAAACCTCCCCTGGCGCAGCTTGCACCCATTACCTCTGGTCCTGTCACACGCCACCAGGGAGAAGAGGCTGCCCCCGCTCCTCGCTCCAACCTCCTTTCAGGTAGTTGTAGAGAGTGATAAGGTCTCCCCTCAGTCTCCTCTTCTCCAGACTGAACAACCCCAGCTCCCTCAGCCGCTCCTCGCAGGAGTTGTGCTCTACACCCTTCACAAGCCTCGTTGCCCTTCTCTGCACGTGCTCCAGCACTTCTATGTCCTCCTTGTAGTGAGGGTCCCAGAACTGAACACAATATTCAAGGTGTGGCCTCACCAGTGCCAAGTGCAGGGGGACAATCACACCTCTATTTCTGCTGGCCACAGTGTTTCTAATACAAGCCAGGATGCCATTGGCCTTCCTGGCCACCTGTGCATGTTGCTGACTCATATTTAGTCAACTATCACATAATGTCCCCAGGTCCTTTTCCAGCTTGCAGCTTTCCAGCCACACATCCCCAAGTCTGTAGCTTACTATGGGGTTGTTATGACCCAAGTGCAGCACCTGGCCCTTGACCTTATTGAATCTCATACAGTTGACCTTGGCCCATGAATCTAACATATATATGTACAACAAAGCTGAGTGATCTCTAATTTGCCAGAGTTGGTGTAGCAATTATCAAAGTTTGTATCTGGACAGAAGGATGGCTTTCCAGAATTTCTTATTGCAGGATTGTGTATTTGGTCAGCCAGCAAAGTGCCTAGTGTACTCTGACTGTACACTGGGTGGACTATCCTTTACATAAAGCAGAACCTGCAAGTTCTCCTGTCAGCCCTCTGTAACGTCCATCTGCCTCATTTCTATTCTTTCTAAGGGAGCTTTACAGATTCACAGTGTTTCATTCAGTTCCATTCAAGGTTATTAACTAAAGTAATGCAGATTGAAAACGTGTCAGGCACCTCAAAAAAGTCCAACTTTGTTTCAGTTAACACTACAGCTTCTCTCTTCTATCGCTTCCCTAAGTACACCTTTACTCCTTCTGCACATCTAGTGCTCTTCTTAGCCCAGCCATCTCATTACCTCATTTTTGCCATCAGGGAGAGGTGAGTCTCTCCCCTAGGATTTACTTTCTCCTCATATTTTTGGCTGAATATTTCCCACTAATATACCTATTTAGGGCTGTATTAAGCAGAAAATATCTAATGCATTTCTAAAATGGATAATAGGTTCTATGTTGTACCATATTTGTCTCTTATACTTCTGCTCTGGCTTCTTGGGACAGAGTAAACTAATTTTTGACTCTACATGGAAGTGGTTGACATTCAGTGTTGCCTGTTTTTTTTCCTCTTAACTTCATGTTCTCTTGACAGCACAAGGGATACATGTTGAACAGAAATTTTTGAAGTAGAAAGTGGGAAACTTGTTAACATCAAATATCCTTATAGGCGGAAAAAAATGAAGATGCAGCATTGCAAATAGTTAAATCACTTTCCTGTAACAGGTGACAGAGTAAGCAAGAAAAAAGGCAAACATGGAATGGACTGTAATACCTTGGAGGAAACAGTCCTGTGCTTATACAAGAAAGTGGTATCATTTAGACTTCTTGCCTATTGCCATCTTGAGGCAGGGTAGCTGGTAAGGTAGCACGTTCCGTAGTGACATTTCATGACAAAGTATCCTGATCATGGTAGAAATGAGCTCTATGTCTTTAGTGTAATAAAGTAGTGCTAACAATCAACAACAAAAAAAAATCCTATTCCCTGCCAAAGCAGTGGCTGACTTTTCTGTTTTCTGAAACCATTTAAAATAAACTAAAGGTGACAACTGTGTAGAAAGGTCCTCAGTTGTTGATGTCTCCTAATAGCAGGAGGAATGTGATTAGTTCGGATGTTGATGCTGCTTGGTTGAATGTTGTGGGTTGTAATAGGGTATCCACAAGCCACAGTTCTGAGACAAAGTGAGACATTTAGAGTTGTCACCTTCAAATGTGTTACTATGAAATCACATCCATGTTTCACCATCTGTTTAAGATTGTATCTGTATACAGATTTAAGAGGTGCATAGCTGTCCCCTAGTCCATCAAAAGATTCATCTAGAAAGCCAAAAGGTAATTGAATATCTAGTGTCACTGATCAGGCTTGAGTGCATGATTTGCACAGCAAGTGTAATTGATCCCTAGGATATCTATGTGAAATAAAGTGCCTGGTGGATAGTTGTATCTAAAAGCATTGATTATACAGTAAGTAGTTGAGTTACTGTATTGGGAAATAACTTTGCAATTTTGAATTAAATAAAGAAAATCAGTTCTCTTTAAAAGGACTGAAGAGGGGGAGAAAGGAGCTGGTGAAAGTGGCAGCTTAAAGTAGAAAACAAACTACAACTGAATAACCATATTGGGTAGTGACATTGGCTTGTCTTGTGATGGAAGCTTCAGGTTTCAAATAAGACTTTCTTTTATAAAAGATCTTATCTGAAGAGGATTCAGACAAAGCCATGGGAGTGGGAGATGCACAGAGCAAGACTATATGTATGCTATAGGTGCTCAGTGCACCTTTGACTTCCAACTCTTACTGAACTGCCTGTTCATCTTTTGCTAGGCTGCCTTGTAACTTCAGAAGGGCTTCTGCTGCAATTCAGGTTCTCCTGATGTCAGCATTTGTAGTTGATACCAAATTTAGTTCTGGATTTTTCTCTGCCTATCCCCTTGTCCCTTCCCTCCCCTCACCCCTTCTGCTGACACTCTTAGCAGTTACTTGAGGGGAAAAAATATTAATGCTGATGTTCTAGGTTAAAGGAACTGATGTAGGTGCACTTATGAGATGCTGATTTAAAGAAACTGTGGTAGGTCAGACTAGGATTATGTACTAGCAGGCTAATGGATGCCCTGAGTGTTCAGAGCTGCTTTGGACCTACTCCAAGCACCATTAGACAAGCACCATCTGAAGTAGTCCTGACTTGCATTAGCAGGAAGAGCTTCCTTATGAAACTACATGGAGTCATAAAGGTATTAGTGGGGGGTTTTCTGTTGTTGATGTTTTATTACCATCCAAAAAACCCCACAAACCTAGGTGATACACAAGTAAACTTGAATCTGAAATGACCCATAAAGTGCTATACATAATATGGGAGTTCACTGTGTTAGTCTCTGGATATTTTAGACGAGAGTCTGGGAAGCTGAGCACTTAGAATTACGTGCCCAGGTGTAGACATGCCAAACTTTGCAAAGTGGGAGGACACTTTTTAAAATTGTGTACCCTGAAGTCACTCTAGCTCCAGTTAGCCAAGCTGCTGCTAATCCAACTGAAATATTTCATGGCATTCATTAATTCCACACTATACTAAATCTTTTTTAAAAACATGTGAGAAAACAAGTGAAATAAAATTCTTTGAAGCTTTCTACACACACTTTGCGTATGACAAGGTTCTCTGCCCCTGTACACGTGTTGGTTAACGTAGATCAGGAAATCACTCTGTCACAAGCTCCACCTTTGCGTTTCTTGCAAGTTGGCTTTTATATCTGAAATCTTGGAATCCTCTAGAAAATCTAAGTATTTTTAATATTTCCCCTGAAACTTACTTTCTACCTCCTTTTACAAAGATAGGCTTGCTACTCCTCTGAATTCAAGCATTGTTTTCTTTTCTTGGAGATGGAAATTTTATTTTGAAACATCAGACATTGTTGTCCATAGTTGACTGATGTAATTAACAAGTCCTAAACAAGACCCCGAAATTTAGGACTTTCTAATAAGCTCTCCCCTCCATTTTTATAACTTTTAGTTTGAGGGTTTTTCACTGAACTTTGTACTTTCTGTATGTCTGTGCATTGAACAAGTGTGTTTGTTTGGAATGATAGTTGATTTAGGCTTACTGACATACCTGATATTTTCTGAAGACACTGTGATGTTTGGTGCAAACTGAAAATAAGAAAAAAAATAAAAAAATATATATATAAAAAACCCCATATTGAAAAACAACTGACCAAGTAGAAAGCTGGTATGTGCTTCCACACAAGTGTCAAAACCTCATTTTAAAGGCTATCACTGAAGTCCCACTGTGGTTTACTGGAGCAGCAAACAAGTGAGTAAAGAGAATAGTGATTGTTGAGGACTACTGTGTGTCGCACACTCGCTATTTCAGGATAGCTTCAGTTCTATTCAAGAGCTTGTATCTCACCCTGATTAGTGTCAGGAAATAATTAAAATATGATGTGATTCTCTTCATTAGAAATGTTCTTGAATCCTTTGAGAACTGTCTAATAGCTGAATGTTCCCATAAATAAAGTAACAGGGTAACATAACATCTCCAGTATTTTTTGTTCATGCTTGTTGGACCCTAATACTAGCATAAGCACACGTCTTTTGTAAACACAGGTGAATGAAAAGGTCTAGGTATTTATACAGTTTCACACACCAGCAAGGCCAGCTCTTCTGTAAGAATGAAATTCCAGAAAGTCACCATTTGAAGTTAGCTGGTCAAGGGATAAAAGATGGAATTCTAAAACTGAAGTGTAAAGTATATTTACCTGAGTAATGGGTACTTTAATACAGGTGTCCCGTTTGCCCTGCTGCTTGGATTTGCTTCAGCTAGTACCCAAACTTAAGTCTTTTCTTTGGACAAAATGGATTAAAGGTGGCTTTTTGTGTGTTTCAGTCTCTGAATTGCTTTGCTCTCATTGAAATGCTTTTTGTTTACAAAATAGGTCGACACATAGGGCTAAGTGCTGTAACTACCTATAATAGGTTTTATTTATGTTCAATTAAACCAGTAAATATCAGGACAAAGCTGTGGTATTGTTCCCTGTAGCCCTGTACAGCTAGTTACAAGAGCAAGCTGACAGTTATTGCCAGGTATGTGGTCAATACTGCAGCTGTCTCTGATTGCTTGGTGTAACTACTGAGTAGTTTTCCATTTTTGCAGTCAGTTACAAGGTAGAGGAATATAGTGTGATGCCACCATCATGATGCAGTGCATCCTTTCAAGTGAATTTTGTCTCTTTGAGCATAGCTTTTCCCTGCTTTTTCCAGTCTGAGAGAACACTGCATGTACTGTTAAATTGCTTAGACCCAACTGAAATACCCTTTTGTTTGCCAAATTGCACAGCTTTGGAAAAAAACACAGATGAAATTATAATTTCAGCTGATGTTAAACTTTTTCAAGAGAACCTAGACTTCCTTTTAGCCTTTGTGAAATCTGAAGATGCACGGCTTTATTGTGAAGCGAAGCATTGTTGCATCTCAGGATCTTGCACAAGTTCTGCATATCGAATTGCAGGGGAAAAAATGTCTTGGAAGGGAAGTAAGTTTCAGTTTTCTGTACTGCATCAAGTTTGTGTTCTTCCTCAGTATACTCCCTCACTCATCGTTTTGCCTCTAATAGTTGTGTCCCAGAAATGTATTCTGTGACATTTCCTAGTTAAGTCATATTTTTTTCTGGATTTGTTTCAGTGGATTTTTTGCTAATAATTGCAAGTAATATTTTAGCCAGAGAATATGTATCTCTTTAGTTATACATCTGACAATGCCACATCTCTCCACTTACCTTGGAGTGATTGCATCTTAGAATGGAAGGGTGAACCAAGGAAAGAAAACGAGCCTTTCGGTTCAGGATGGGACACCTTCAGCAGCTTAGGATCATAGAACCACAGAATCATTAAGGTTGGAAATGATCTTCAAGTCCAGCCATCTACTAAAAATTATTGTGACCCCTAAACCATGTCCTGAAGTATGAAAATCGTATTGCAACAGGCGCTTTGTGCGTTGAAACGTGCTCAACGGTGTAGTGTAGTCTGTCACAGGTATAGTAGCTGTGAGTCAGCACAGTAAGTGTCTTTGTATGAAGTTGATAGGATAGCAGGTGGTTTTGGTTAGTATGTCCCCAGCGTGTGCTGTACTGAATGTATAGTGTTCATCCCACAAGTCCCTGCTAAACACTTGAGATGGGCTGTCAGTCCTGAATCTACGCCTGTGCTTTTGAAGCTAACCATATGGGGTGTGAATGTAATTAAAGGACTAGTTCTTTTGCACTTGCTTGCAGTCTCAGGTGACTAAATATGCCCTGAATAGTTAAGGCATTGCCAAAAAAAAAAAAAATAAAAATAAAAATACTCTGGGTGAACCCAGGAAAAACTGATAGGATGATCTTCTCGGGTAGAATTACGTGTGATGTCAGAATAACCTCTGGAGACTGAACTGATGGACTGAAATTGCAGACAGAATGCAGGTTTTCTGGAGAAGAGAAAAAAAAAAAAAGAAAGCGTCGTCGTTTGGTTTCAGTGGTATGCTAGCTTTATTTTGGAAGTCTGGATTTTTTTATCACACCAAGTCACTGCAAGAGACCTGGCAGCCACTGTCTTGTATGGAGAAGGCCAAGACTAGACAGAGTACTTCGCGTGGGGCTTGACAAATACAGAGAGAAGTAAGTAACCATCTTCCTTGACTACACTTTTACTTATACAACCCGGTAGGCTGTTGGCCGTCATTGCTACAAGGGCACGCTGCTGACTCTTGTCCAAGTTTTTATTCCTTAGATCCCCTAGGTACTTGTCTGCAGAGGCCAACACTTGTTCTCTTCTTCCTCAGTTCCTGTGTTGTTTAACATATAGGTCAAGTTAGGCTTCTGTAATAGAGGAATTGAATCCTGCTATGTACTTGGTTTAATACAAATGTGTACTGTACATATAGTTGTGAGAGGTAGTGGTCACTAAATTTCAACCTTGATAACATTGTCGACCCTCTTAGAAACTGAAAATTGGCTTTGTGTGTTTGGTCACACTGTGGGTTTGTGGTTTATTTGTTGTCATGCTGTAGGTACATGGTTCACTTTTGATCCATTACCATGGCAGCAAAAAAGTTATCTGCAAACCAGACAGTTATGGTAGCTGCAGCTTGACATGAGCACAATGTCTTAATAGTCATTTTAATATTGCTTAATCATTTCCAGAGCCCTATTCTAACTAAAATATTTTATTTTTTAAAAAAATAATCTAATTATCTGTGGGTAGGAAAAAGGAACAGTGATGCAGTCACACTTTATTGCCCATGTTTCTTCTATTGTAAGAACAGAATCGCTTTAACAAGCGATCACGTAGCATGGCTTATTGTAACACGTAGCTTCATTACAGGATAACTTCTAGTAAATGTGTAAATTTATGAATCTAACAGATCTTTTATCTTATCGCAGGTGTTGGGTAATTAATTTGTACCTAAGACTTTTTACTGAACTCTTTCCTTTTTTCACTATCTTAAACTTGGCAGGCATACTAAACTTACGTTGTACAATAAAGTCATCTTTTGTACTGCTGTCTTGGAATCTGCTTTAATATTGTTGTATTCTCATTTGGAAGGGAAAAGTATTTGAAAGTCCAAGCAGCCTGACCCAGTGAACTGTCTGCTGTTCTGCAAGTGTCCATCCCTATTGGCAGAGCTTGAATGTAATCTGTAGCTCTTGATGTGCACCAAGTCTAGTTAAAAAAAAAAAAAAAAAAAAAAGGCAAAACAGCCACAATATGCTATATACACCACTAGCACCTCCCCCATATCCCACACCATGAAAACAACCCCAGAAAGCAGCGTGGTGGGGTTTAGTAACAAGCAGTGAGTTATTTGACTTCAGAAATAATTAAGGGGGAGACCTGGTCCATACAGAACTGTCTCATTTTAAACTGTACTTTTCATTCTTTTCTTAGCTGTTGATCCACTCTGCAGCTTCTGAAAATACAAGATTTGATCTTCTGCTGTCTTGACGAGCAGGGAAAGAGAAAGTTGAAAAGTGCTCTTTGATACTTCGGGTTAGTGGTTCAATCTGAAGTAGACACTTCCATCCCATTTGTAATGCTAACAGTGGAAGAGAACTGTTCCCAGACTTTACTAAGGCTGCCTGAAACAGTGCAAACAAGCCTGTGAATGATGTGATGAACAGTGAAAAGGGGACAAGGAATAGTTTTACATTGCTAGTTAGACATCCTAATGTCTGAGCAGACTTCTGTTGGAAACTCACTTAGGTAACATTTATGAACTCGAGGAAGAATGCTGTCTGAATTGACAGCAGCAAATTAAAGCATGCCTGCTGAATTATCCAAGCTATAAATAAAATCGGAGAGAACACAGGCTACTTGTTGCTTTAGATTTAACAGATCTTACACTGTGTATCTACCAAGTTTTACAAAATGCTTACTGCAACTTTGAATTTTTTGTGTAGTCCCATATATTTTATCTGTAGAAAACCTCAGTAAGTAGTGGCCATGCTTCCCAGAGAGCTGAAGTGCTTTCATCTTCCTGGTTTAGATGATAGACAGATCAAAAGCCTAGAAGGCGAAACATTTCCCTGTTTTTCACAAATGTTTGAGCTCTGAGATGTTGCTGATTGGAGGAGGTGGGTATGTGAAAAATGTCTTAGTGAAATCTGCTGGGGCATATGGAGCAGTTACGAACTTAAATGTAAGACTAGAAGGGTATCTCAGGCTGTCAAAGTAAGTTTCCGCACTGTCGCGTCTAGTTGCTTTTGTATTCACAGATTGCTATTTCTTCATCTATAAAACTGATGTTTTGTGGAAGACTGTTCAGGCACCTGATAGCTCCGCTGGCTAGGGACCTCCTGATTTCCAGCTTACGGGTATGGTTGGTAAATCCATAATATTTACTCTAAAGATGAATTGTCTTCAGTTGGAATTTTTCCTTTCTGGTGTCACGGTTATTGGCTATTAGTGCATCTGTACACAGCAGCTCTATTTCTCCCTTGCCCTGCATTGGACGGGGTTAAAAATGTCGAGCACTCTGTCAGTAATGTCAGACTATTGAATGTAACCACCCCAGAGTCAAATAGCTCCTGAGCCTTCCTCTGTTCTGCTTTGTTGTGACCACTTGTTACTTAGGCTTTCAGATCTCATACCAAATACCCCATCAAACCCCACACATAACATCCATGTTTTAATTATAAGGATTATTAATTAAGCTGTAGAAGAGGGTTTTTTTCCTAATCAGACACATGGGAAGCAGCAGGGGGTTCTTCAGACACATGTGGTTCCTTTGCCACATGTGGTGGCATTGCAAGTGTTCCTGGTGGTTGGCAGAGTAATTAACCTGGCTTTAATTATTTGACATGCTATGTTGGTAGGAGGATACATAATATGAAGATTGAGGCATTAGGATGAAATTAATTCCATCAGAGTGGCCAGGAAGTCCTGTAGAGCATACTTCCAGTGCCCTTGAAATCCTACCAATTAGTACTGTGAACTCGGTGGCATTTGTAGTGCCGCTGGCCTGTAAGCTGCTTAAGTCAAGAGCACCTTAAGTCAGGCATTGCTGGACCTGTGATTGCCCATGTGCTGCTACCTGACATTCTTCGTTAGTTAATGATTTGTGCTGGTTTTAAAGCTTGATGATTTTTACATCTGCAGTAGACACTTTCTGGTCACCAACAACAGGGATGGGAGGCTGGTAGTTGTAACAGCAATGATGTCTTGAGATGAGGCTTCGCTTCAACAGCATGCAGCAAAAATGGAAACTCTGTTTTCCTTGAACTCATTTAGACAGTTGCACTGTTAACAGTGCACAGGGGGCCCAAATGAGCTCCCTTCCCCACCCCTCCCCCAGCATTTTGCACTGTAGAGGTACATCCAGTGAAGAGCCAGGGATTAACCTGTGCCATGAGGGCCTGTAGGGTGTCTGTGACTCCCGCTGCCAGGAGCAGGAGAAGAGCCACAAGGCCAAGGATCACTCTGAAATGGGAAGGTTTCTCCTGGTGGAGATGCAATGTTTTATACAAATAATGAGGTTTTTGCTAGACACGGGAGAGAATCCGCCACGCCCATTAAACTGTCTGGTGGGCAGAAAACAAGGTTTCTATTGCTGCTCTGGTTAGTTTTTCAAAACAGAGAAGCTTCAGTAAGGGATGTTGAGAGTTAGATTAGAACAGACTGAGTAATCATTATTACTCCCTGTGTTGGAGCACCCCTATGCATTGAAGGCAAAAATTGCTTGAAGATGAAGATATGGAGTTGTCTTTTTTTTTGACTCCACGGTAAGTATTCTGATTTTACTTATTCATTCTCCTGAGGTTTTGTGTCGCCTTATGAAATAGCGATAGATCTCTGATTTACTGAAGCATGAGGAAATACTGGCAACTTATAAATTTTTCAACATCGATAACTCTTTCCAGCCCAGGTATTGCCATGGTAATTCTATGTGATTTTGCTATGTCAATTAATGCCTTATGGTGGCTTTCATGTCTACTGCAAAGCATGTATCGGCCCAGAAAGACAATCGTATCCTGGGCTGCATCAAGAGAAACATGGCCAGCAGGTTGAGGGAGGGGATTCTCCCTCTTCACTCTCCTGAGACCTCAGCTGGAGTGCTTCGTCCAGTTCTGGAGCCCCTATTACAAGAAAGATCTGGACGTGCTGGAACGTGTCCAGAGAAGGGCCACAAGGATGATCAGAGGGCTGGAGCACCTCTCTTATGAAGACAGGCTGAGAGAGTTGGGGTTATTCAGTCTGGAGAAGAGAAGGCTGCGAGGAGACCTTATTGTGGCCTTCCAGGATCTGAAGGGGACCTACAAGAAAGCTGGGGAGGAGCTTTTTAGGATGTCGGGTAGTGATAGGACTAGGGGGAGTGGATCCAAACTAGAGGAGGGTGGATTAAGATTGGACATTAGGAAGAAGTTCTTCCCCATGAGGGTGGTAAGACACTGGAACAGGTCGCCCAGAGAGGTGGTGGAAACCTCATCCCTGGAAGTTTTTAAGGCCAGATTAGATGTGGCTCTAGGCAACCTGACAGGGAGGCATCCCTGCCCATGGCAGGAGGATTGGAACTCGATGATGTTCAAGGTCCCTTCCAACTCTGAGAATTCTATGATTCTAACTCAGGGGTGTCAGTATTTCACTACTGGACAAGTTATTAGATATCTTCAATGTGCCTCACCAAATGTACAGACTGTCTTAGGATCTTGAAGATAGAGAACAGTCTAAAGCCTAGGTGCTAATTATTATTATTATTACAAAGTAGTAGATGTTAGAGGCATGATCGAGCCAGGCAATGGGGAGCAAGTCCTGCTGTGACATGACAAGAAATAAATGGCACTTCCGCGGTAGCCCAGCTCCATTTAGATGAGGATAGAACCTGAAATGTTATAAAGCCCCATGCCATTCCTTTTTGGCTGGCTTTCTAGCATGTCTGAAATAATGAGTCAACACATGATTAATCAGCTGCAAGCCTGATAGCAGAGGGCCAGCTAAGCACTGGGCACCGCTGAAGCTGCCAATCCCTGAAGCACAGCAGAAGTTAGACAAACAGCTACTGTCTCATAGGATTTGCAGCCTGAGCGCTCTTGCTGCTGGTGTTGCCAGCTATGTCGAAATCTGAGGGTTTGTGGTTTTTTTTCTCTGTCTGAAACTAAACTCCACAGATCAGTGTTGCCATGGAAAAGTGCCACATAATTATCAAGGGCAGAAAATGAACTAATTAACTGTAGAAATGTGTCTGCAATAGTGATAATACCGCTGAGATATAAAACAGTTATCATTAAATTCAAATAGCCATTTTCAGGGAAGCAATATTTCCTTTAGCCGAATACAGTGCTGACTGATCAGCTCTGACACGTGGAAGTTTAGGCAGTGATGGATGCATAACCAAGAATGTGGATGCTCAGCTAGTTATGAGCGAACAGACACATCTGATTTCTGCCGCCTTCTCTATAAATGTAGGCATAGGAATGTGGATAAAAGGTCCTTTTATGCCCAGAAACATGTGTGCTTGGGTCACAAACTTGTCGACTGAAGATATGTAAAAACTTTTCTTGGTTGTTTGTCATTTTATTGTTGGTCTGAGTATGATACTCTGATGAAAGGAACTTGCTGATTGTCATGGAATTTCTATGTAACTGTTCTTTCTATTTCTTGTTTATTATTTATTATTATTGAGGCATGTTGCATGTTTAGAGGTGTTACTTTACTAGAAGTTATGAAAAATAGTTCACAAAACGCATAAAGAAGTTAAATTACTTTGAGGAACAGCATATCAAGTATGAATTTTAAGGACAATGACTTGTGTTAGGATGAAGACACTGAATCTCATATCAAAGGCAAAGCAAAAACATCAGAAGACTATGGAAAGAGGTAAAAGATGGAGTTTGCAATTTGAAAAGGAATTTTTAGTTGTTAAGGAAAACAGTTAGGCATAGGAGGCAGCTTGCCTCTGTCTGCTGTGGCCAAGAAAAAAGGGAAGATGCCACAAAGAGCATATGGTTGGTATGTCAGAAGGGAGCTGGGATGCCCTTTCGGTGTGCTCTCTGCAGCTCAGTGCAGGTAAGCTCATCAGTCAGTGTAGGAAAGGGCAGAGAGCCTTTCTGAGCTGATGTTCAGAAATGACTTTGAAGCAAAGAGCTGGACTTTTTTTTGGAGAAATGCAGGGATGTGTCTGTTCTGGACATAAATCTGAAGTGACATATGTTGTGCTTCTCCAGGTCTGGTTATGTGTCCTGTGTCTATTCCTGCACCTCAGTAAGAAATGTCAATGTGTAGTTAAAGCGGAGCCTGGGTTGGTAGCATGGAAGAATATGGAAAACAAATGTCTGGACCCATTTCAGAATAATAAATAAAACTTTAGGTAATCGGAAGGCCTGCGAGAAATCCCTCAGTGCCATGGCATGTCGAGCAGGATGGTTGTAAGGCTCTTCCAAGTGCTGGGTAAACTGAGAATTTACCCAGATTGGCTGCTTCTGTGTTTGAGCTTCATCTTCTATTCTAAAAGCAGATTTATAAATGCCTAATGAGATCTGTCTGGTCTCCAGCTGTGTGTACCATTACAAACAGTGCTGACCTGTCTCAGCTCTCTGATGACTGTGAAGAGGAAAATAGTGTGCTAATGAGGGGACTTGGCTGTGTTTCCTGACCCTCTTCCACAGGCTGCCTGGCTGGACAAGAAGAGCTGCAGGAAGGCAAGTTGGGTGTAGTGGAGTGATGTTTGCTATGACCATACAGAGAAGGATGCTGTGGGCAGAACTCGGATCTGAGGGAGGACAGTGTCCTCCTGACATCCCTAGTAGGTGCCTTGATTAGACTGTTGGTTTTGGGGAAGTATATTCAACAGGGAGGGCAAGTCTACTGTTTGTGGACACTTTTAGGCTGCAGTTGTGAGCCCAGGATTGAGTGCACATAGACTGACTGACTTCAGGTTATTCTTCTGCACATATCTGCAGTGGGAAGACCTGATTGCTGTTGCAGTAAAGTTACCAGTCTGGATTAACCAATGATTTGAACTGGTGATGCACATACACCTTTTTCAAGGCTGTTTGTTATACCAGTGCTTGAAAAACTAGTGGATTTGTAGTGAAGTAGAGCTAAGGGGCTTATGAAGAGAGCTGACATTTGCAGAGCAGCACATCTTCATATTTGTAGACTATCTTACTTCTCATAAATCGCTTTGACATTGATAAAAAGAACAGCAGATGCCTCTTTCTCATAGTTGTCTGTCTTTTTAGCCCAGTTGTTGCAATGGTGCGGAAGAGAACGCTGCCAATGAGAGTTAATTTACATAGGATTTCTGTTCCTTATATTTTGTAGTAATGAGCTCAGGTATTATGAGTATACATTCCTGGTACAATGCTGAGAAGAATGATGCTTGGAATAAGTGGAAAAACTAGTAGAGTCGTTGAAACACTTTGGGGGTGTTTTGGTCACAGACAACACTTGAATGCAGGTAAGTAACAGAATAAGAAATCTTCAAGAGACTGCTACTGGTGGTTAAAGAACAGTGAAAAACCAAATTAGCATAGAAATGAAAATAAATAGATACAAGGAAATGAGGGAACTGAAGTTGCACCCGTGAAGTTGCACTGAATTGGCAGGGTCGAGTGTTTCTGTTGGAACTCTGATTTATTTCACAGTCAACTAAGATGGTGTTGGAAAGCATGTGCCTAGAGGCTAATACAGCCTTTGTGCTGGCAGAATAGCCCTGTTGGATTCAAAGCTAGGAATTAGCTGCCCTAGGTGAGCTCCTTATAGAGAACAGCAATAGAAATGCTGAACACAAAGTCACACAGTGCCGCATGGTAATACAGTAATAAAGGGAGATAGCAGTCGTTTCTTGTTGTCTTGCTGGATAAGACTGACAGCTTTGTACCGCTGTGAGTTCCAGAGGCTAAAACAAGTTCAACACTATCTTGCTGCAAACCAGAGACACCGTCTGTTGACTGTCCCTCTCCTATCCAGTGTCACGCCATGTCTTGTAGCAGTCCAGGCAGCTAGCAGGCTCACAAAAAATCTTTCACAGGAACTGAAAGTCCTCTAGTGTGCTATGAATTTGGTTTTGCATCCTGTATCTTCTTCAGAGATTGTTCTCTGCACAGAATAGATTTGTACCAGCAGACAGGAAAACTTTGAGAGTCCTGGACTAGTATGTTAGCAGAAAGAAGTTCTTCACAGGAGCAGGTGGAGTCATAAAGATACTAAGGTACGGAAGTGTTTTTCACCCCTGTTGACAGATGATTTATTTTGGTTCTTGGCATAATTTTTATAGTCAAGTAACGCTTTTAATTCAAGTATATATGACTTGACCTGTATATTTGACGCTGCCCTGCATGACATCCTTACCTCTAAATTGGAGAGATATGGGCTCAATGAATGGACCACTCTGAGGATAAGAAATTGACAGGACGGTTGCACTTAAATCGCTGCAGTCAAAGTCTCAATGTCCAAGTGCAGACTGGCAACAAGTGGTGTTCTTCGGGGGCTGGTGTTGGGACCGTTGTTGTTTAACATCTTTGTCAGTGATGTGCACAGTGGGATCAAGGGCACCCTCAGCAGGTTTGTCAATGACACTGAGCTGTGTGGTGCAGTCGATACGCTGGAGAGAAGGGATGTTACACAGAGGGACCTTTACAGGCTTGAGAGGTGGTCCTACCCAAACCTCTTTGAAGTTCAACAAGGTCAAGTGCAAGGTCCTGCATCTGAGTTGAGGCAAAGTTAAGCACAAGTAGAGGCTGGGGAATGGTGTGATTGAGAGCAGCCCTGCAGAGAATGCCTTGAGGGTGGCCTTCCCATACTTAAAGGGAGTGTAGTGCCGAGGGGTAACAGTTTTAAACTGAAAGAGGGTAGATATAGATTAGATGTAAGGAAGAACTTTTTCACTATGAGGTTGGTGAGACACTGGAACAGGTTTCCCACAGATGTTGTGGATGCCCTGCCCTTGGAAGTGTTCAAGACCAGGTTGGATGGGGCTTTGAGCAACCTGATCTAGTGGAACCCCTTGGCAGGGGAGTTGGAATTAGATGATCTTTAAGGTCTCTTCCAAGCCAAACAATTCTATGATTCTATGACTTCTCCTCATCCCTTTTCATGAAAAGCAAAAAACCTTCTTCAATAGAAAGGAGAAATATACTCAGGTGGTATGTGAATAAGCTTCAATCTGACACACTGAGGTCTTTGTGATGAAGTGAGGGTTTCTGAGTTCTAATCTCACACGTTAATACATCTATTTTATTTCCAAATTCTGCATAGTTACAACAAGATAGCCTCATCTGATTTGACTGTGGGATACAGAGGTTGCTATCTTTTAATTTTAAAAGATACTGGAGTTTTTTTGCTTTAGAAAGTGCAATTGTGATCAGCTCTGTGGGAATACTCAGGACTTAGGTATATTCCCTAATGTTTTTAGTTCAGTTAAGCAGCTTAGACTAAAATTAGAGCTAACAGATTCATCTTTCTCTGTAGCTAACCAGCTCATTAAAGCTTCTTTCATCCTCTGGCTCTACCTCCTCCCTACTACTTTGCAAAAAAAAACAAACAAGCAAACTTCAATAGTTTTACCAATCCTACTACCAGACCTTAGTCCCTTACAAAAACAAATTGGAAACATTTTTCCTTTCCTCTCCATTTGGTGACTTAGCACAATATGAAACCATGGTTTTATCTCAACTATGTAGTGGCTGAATTTTGAAAGAGGCTCTACCAGTCTCCCAGCTGCTTCCTTCCACTGTGCATTGAATCCAACACTTCGTCTTGTCTTGCTGTCAGGAAACGGACAGATGAGTCAACTCCAGTCTATTCATGGGTAGTTATTTTGGGGCTTGATCAAAGACTTGCATTGCAGCCACCTAACTGCATAATTAGCGGGACTATTTAGGTAGAAATGGTCATACTGGGGAGCCAACCTACCCCTTTGGCAGAAGCCTCCTGTTTGGCTGGATCGGGCATGCTCAGTCTGAAAACTCTAACCATTGAAATTTAATATCTTGTATTCATCTAAAAATTAAAATATATGACTAGTAAAATAATTTCAGTAGGATAAATGCAGACACTTCATTGCTGCTTCTTGACAAAGACGAGACAAACTAATTAACCTTCATTGGAGTGACTGGCCTTCAAAATCTTTCTTCTAGGGAGACCAGTAATTACTGAAAGAGAGAGAGCATAGGCTTGAGCAATAAGTATTTTCAAAGTTCATCTAGCTAATCTAGTTCAGTTTTAGGAATTAATCTCTGTCTCTGCTAGAATTTGAAAATACTCCATACTTTGGCAATTCTTTAGAGGGCTAAAAGTGGAGCCGCTTCTCAAAGTAAACAAACTTAATTGGTATAATAGATTGTTTGGATTTGTGGTGTTGTACCCAAGATGAGAATTTGGCCGGGAAATGCAATGCCTTAAAACTAAGTGCAATTAGAAGAGACCGCATGATGCACAGACAGGTGGAAGCAATGAAATGAGGGAGAAAAAGTAAGTCTCCATGGGCAGTTCTGAAACCTTTCAGAAGTTCTGGTTCATTTCCAGAAAAGCTAAGCATGTGTCAGTGACTGGGATTTATTCCCTGTGAAGATGCTAAAAGCTCACTGGAAATTACAGAAAAATTCTTTAGAGGACAATTGTGTCATGAGATGATGTATTTTGCTACTTAGATGTTGGGATTGAATATAGGCCTGTAACCTGTATGAACCTGGTTTTAAATCCCTTTCCCTTCCAAGGAAACAAATCTATTATCTTGATTTGTTTAGGCTTGAATCTTTAACAGTTATTATCTCTCGCAAAGCTTAGCAGGAACCCAATACATGATTGCTATTGTATAGAACGCAGTGGACCCTGTGGGTGGTGCTCATGGCAACAGCGCAGCATTTTAAAAATGTGAGCATGCAGCCGTGCACGTGAAGAGCCGCTTCTTAACAACAGCACTGACATACAAGCTAACCAATGCAGTCCTTCCACAAATCATTGGCTTGGTAGAAAACCTGTCCTGCAGAAAGTTTTCCCGTAATCTCCAGTGAGCCTTTTTCTTTAATAATAAGATAAATCTTAGCTGAATGGCACACTTACCATCTCTCCTACTGAATTATTTATTCACTTCCAGCACTTACTTGCTCATTTGAAATCCTGTGCTGTGATGTATTCATCAAAGAAGCTGTCTTTATTTAGTGTGAGCAATTGCTCAGACTGTCCATATTCAAGCAGCTTACTTTTCCCTGAAAAGAGGATGTTTTGGAGGAGGTGGTCTTCTTTCCTCTTCCTTTCACCTCTTAGTTACATTTGGAACCAGCGAGTAAAGCAAGAGGAAATATAGTGTGGGAAAGTGATGGACTTGGGCTCCGAATCGAATTAGCAACTGCACAAGTGTGGGATTCTGCAAAACTGAAACACTGGCAAATCCACATATGTCATTCTCATAAAACCATTGTGATGGTTACATAGACATGCCAAGGAAAGAATATGAAAGATGAAGCCCTACACATGAAAACTCACCATGATGTCACACTTGACATCATGGCTCGGGACTTAGCTGACACTGGTGGCAAATGAATAACAGGAGGGCCTTCCAGGGTAAAATTGATGCTGCCGTTGTGAATCCTGCTGTCTGATGTTTTATTACTGTGGGATTGTCCCAACAATTTTTGGGCTAAAGCCTGTACCTGGTTTCTGCTTTTCTGTTTGTTCATGATTTGATATAGGTCCATTTACTACCATTCTGGCTAGTATTTTTCTATGTTCATTTAAACACTGTTTTAACAGCCCAAGTGCCTGTTCCTGATTTTGCCATTTGTGAAGACTAATGTGATGTCTTTTCCCTGTATATCAACCATGTCCGTTCTGTTTCCTCTCCCTAAATCAGCATTTGGGAAGGAAGGACAAATCTTCCATAGTCTATAGGTATGTCCTAGAGAATAGTGTGTCTTCCAAAACAGGAAGATGTTCAGCCTCTCGTAGGAGTGACGTTGCAGTGTGAGACCCTCGGGAAGATGTCCGGTTATCTAATGAGTAGTGTGGTGTTCTCTTTACTCATGTGTTTTGCAGCAAGGTAGGTTTGCGATTGAACTGTGCCTTTTTTCATCACTCTGTTGATGAGCTTAAATGACACAGTTAGAAGTGCGGAGGAAAAAGAATAAAATAGAAAACAAGAAAATAATCAACAGGCTCCATGTTGTTGTTTCCTCTATATTATCATTTGAGTGTGACTGATCATTGCAGGCATTTAAAACTCATGTGAGCGCAGGATGCTGGTCTAGGGAGGCTGATTGACAACCCATATTGATATGGAGACTGTAGGTAGCCCTGGGTCGTCGTGGGATCAAGAGGGTGCCAGGGATGCTTGTAGATGAAGTCAATATCGTATGAGCTGATGAATAGCAAATTGTGCTACATGAGTAGGAGTTAAAAGGAGGGCATTAATAATCAACACTGTCAGATGCAAACTGTTTAAAGATGAGATATTTCAGACTTCCAGCCACTTTTTTTTTTTTTAAGGTTTCCTGCCTTGTTTGGAAAGGTGATGCCATCAATTAAACTTCACTGACACTCTGATGGTACTGCTTGGTGTGCTGGGCTTGCAAACAAAGATTTCTTTGTAAAGGTACTGGTTTAATTCCCATTTGAATAATCTTATTCTGGAAAGGTAGTAGGATGCTATTTTTCTTTTCATCGAGCTAAAAATTATTCCCTGATAGAAGTTGAAATGAGGAAAAATTATACTGGCATAAAAACATCTTAAAATAGCTTCTACCTGGAGTTAGCATCTTTTGATGTGCCAGGTAACAATTCATCTTGCCAAATTATAGATGAAGCATGCCTATAAACCATGCTGGAAACTGGAAGACTGCCTCTTGGAGGCAAAAAGCCTCTTAGCAACCAATGAGCAGTGCATTGCCTTTAAAAGAAAGCAGGACTCCTGGCTAACCTGAGCTCAAACCATGCCCAGAACTGGAGGCTGCTGCCTCTCCCTAGATGCCACAGCTTCCAAAAGTGTTGTGTGTCACTCCGGTCTTCTCACAGACTACGTTAGGCCGACACACCAGACACAGCATAATCCAGAAATTGCTTTGACTGATCTCTCTTATGAAGCTATACTGAGAACAAATTGCAGCATAGGAGAACTTGCCAAAAACGTAGGTCTCAGAGCTCACACATGTAGTTACCTATGTGGTTGCAAAGTCAAAGAAATCTGCATGCTTATACTCAGAGAACTGTTGCTCAGGCTGGGATGAATTTTCCTATTAAACCTTAAAATTATTTTTTTGGGAGAAAGCTAAGCTTTTAAGTTAGTCTAAATAATGATATGGAAATCATAACACGCAATTCCGAAGTCCAGGCACATGTTGAAGGAGATGAATCATTGTGTCTGGCTTCTTAAAAATTGTTTTATTAATACCCAGCATGTATTGACATAATCTCCAGGAAGTTTTCCAGCAGTGTTTTATCTCTAGCATTTTTGGATCAATAACACAAAATTAGAAGTGGTGCAGCTTCTTCTCTAATGGCTACTGCTGACTAGCTCAAAAAGGATTCCGGTCAACTAATTTTATTCAGAAGCCATTGTCCCTAATTGTAAGATGCTGATTAGTTATAATAATATGCTCCTGACAATTGACAAGTCATGCCAATAGTCAGATCAAGAGTTTTGAACAACAAATCTAAATATAGCAGATAGAAATAAATTGGAGAATCTGAAGTCTATTACCAAGGGCATTGCTAGCACAGCTGTTGGAGTACATGGGAGAATAGAATAAAAATTGTTTGCAGTATGAAGATGTCAGTAAACCCTTATTGTTGCCTCTTGCAGTGATTGATCTGACAAATAACTCACAAACTTCTTATTCCAGCATGTTTTTACCTGTGAAATGCATGGTAGTGCCAGGGTGCTTATTGCACGTGAAGTGTTATTTTTGCTGCAGAAAAAAAATTAATCTGTCTTCATCTTCCTATTCTGCTTTTCTGTTTCATTTTTTCCACTAATGGAGGGGGACATGAAGGCTCCTTCCTGAGACTTCTCAACCTCAGAGCACGTATCATGGTATCTGAGTAGTTTGTAGGAGCACTCATTGGCTTTGGCATGGCTTTAGGTGCTCAAAAGGGCACTGCATCTGGTCAGCAGCACTCTGCAGAGGGACAAGCCCCAAGTATACAGATATCTTAGCTGTTGTTAGTCACAGTCAGATGATGGAGGCTTCTGCTGGATCTGTCACACACCACCTCATAGCCTCTAGCTATAAAGGAAGAGGGAAGTTCCAGCTACAAAATTTCAAGCAAGAAGCCTGGAGGAAACAATATCCAAATATAAGTTCTTCAAAGAGAGCAGAAGCCGCTGAGCTGCTGGGCCATCTGCTAAATATGGAGGGGAGGGCCTAGAAGGACTGCAACTGGGTTTAGTTGCAAACTTGTCAGTGCAAGACGAGGCTGGAGCATGGAAAGGCACAGCTTCCTCCAACAAAACCACCATTTGCCAAGCTGACCAAACATCAGAGGAACCAATATAGGCAAAAGAGCTGTATTTATTCACTTTGCTCTATCTACTTATATTTTAAATGAGATGGTTGTGTGGATCCAGATGGTGCCTTTAGTGCCAGTTCTTTTTTATGTGTTTTAGAGAAAAGCTAAGGGCTTTCTATAGAAATCTTTTTCTTGAAACTAAGGGAATGGATGGCCCTTAAAGTCAATTGCATAGTTCCTTTGTACGTTGTTATTGTCTGTCAGCCTTCAGTGTCATTGCAATAGAGACATTGCAATGTCTAGTTAGTATATGAATAGTGAAGAGAAATCTCTTTTTCAGGAGTTGTTATTTCTTACCAAGAGAAGATTTGCTTCTGATTTGTTTGGTGATTTACCGACCTTCAATGCATGAGTATGCTATTCTCAGCTTTTTGTGCCCTGCTTTTAAGGGTAATAATCTAAAAAAATCACAGCTGCTCAAATTGTAAGGTATTCTGTATTGGATTCGCCTAACCTTGCACCTTCTACAAATTATTCCATCTTGTTTTGATGCATTAGGAGTCCACTTTAGATGCTTATCTACAAAAGATGTCAAATGGTTTACAACTCTGTTCTGGAGTCATGTTTTCAGCTCTCAAGTTCTTTCCTTTATTCCTTGTGCAAGCTACTCTGCTTATAGTTGTGTAAGTGTTATAATGGGAGAGGGAAGAGTCTGGTATATTCTGAGTGCCCTGCAACTGCAGGGACTTTCACAAGGCACGCAGCCATGTAAAAACTTCCATTGCAGATGACACCAAGTTAAGTGGACTCCTTGAGAGTGGGGAGGCTCTACAGAGGCATCTGGACAGGATGGATCAATGGGCTGAGGCAAACGATGCAGGCTTGGGGAGGAGGGACTGGAAAACTGCTCTGCAGAAAGGGACATTGGGGGTGTTGATCAATAGCTAGTGGAACGTGAGCCAGCAGTGTGCCCAGGTGGCCAAAAAGGCCAATGGCATCCTGGCCTGCATTAAGAATAGTGTGGCCAGGAGGACTAGAGAAGTGATTTTTCCCCTGTAGTTGGTGCTGGTGAGGCTGCACCTTGAGTACTGGTTTCAGTTTTGGGCACCACCATATAAGAAAGATATTGAGGTGCTGGAGCGGGTCCAGAGAAGACCAGCAAAGCTGGTGAAGTGTCTAGAGAACAAGTCTTATGAGGAGCAGCTGAGGAAGCTTTTTAATCTGAAGAAAAGGAAGCTGAGGGGAGACCTTATCACTCTCTACAACTACCTGAAAGGATGTTGTAGAGAGGTGGGTGTTGATCTCTTCTCTCTAGTCACAGCTGATAGGACAAGAGGAAATGGCATAAAGTTCCACCAGGAGAGGTTTAGGTTGGACATTAGGAGAGACTTCTACACCAAAATGATTGTCAAAGACTGGAACAGGTTGCTCAGGAAAGTGGTTGATTCTCTATCCCTGGCTGTATTTAAAAGCCATCTAGATATGATGCTTAAGGATATGGTGTAGTAGTGGCCCTGGTATAGTTAGGTAACGGTTTGACTTGATGATCTTAAAGGTCTTTTCCAACCATAGCAATTCTGTGATTTCAAATTCTTGAAAGGCATGCCTATATCTAACAGCTTTGTAAAGGACAATGAAGTAAAGCAGAAGGTTAGTTTCCACATGAATTTAGAGCTTTTAAAAGTACATGGGAAGTGCAGGATAGAAAATACTAAAAACTTTGCAAAGTCTGATAATGTTGCTTTGAAGAGTCTATGTCTGAAACTGTCTTGACATGTAAAACTGTTGCCTAACAGTAGCTTCACGCTTTTGCTTATGTGACTGCAAGAGAAAGATGTGGCTGTGGAGAAAATTTGCTGTGAGGATATGTTAGCTCAGGTTATCTAGCATGGGCCCAGGGTTTGTGCAGCCTGTCTCAGGAGAGGGGTCAAAGAAGCCCCTCTACTTGAAGAAAACATGCCAAAACAAGTGTTTGACACAGCAGTGATTCTTTTAGCTGTAGAAGAAAGAGTTGCATCCCTCTAAGTTTCATTTAGAAAATAAGACTTGCCTGAATTTGCGAATCCTTTTTTACTCCTGGAGAGTATTTCCATGCCTTTCTTTCATCAGCTGTAGCAGCTGAAGAATTTGGGCAGGATCCCAGATGAATCAGAATCATAAGTCTGAAACAAGCCTGTCTCCAGAAAGAGTGTGTGTTTGTGCACTGACTGCTGTACAGGAGCTTGACTTAGTTGCATGAATGTGGGTGCTCTGGAGGATATCATGGAGTACAATTAGCTGGCTGATGCTTGGAGGTTGCTACTCTTGAAAGGCAGAGCAGATTCTCTGAAGAACTTGTGGCTGCAGTGTAGATGATGACTGATGTACTGAAAAAATGCTACATTTTACTGTAAAGAGCAGATGAAGCAGGTCCCTAGGCACTAAAGTAATGGGAGGTCTTCTTGCTCAGCCCACTGGTGACATGCTGAGTGGTTCAACGGTTTATGTAGCTATTTCGTGGCGTGTTGTTCAAACGACCGGGTTATAAGAGGGAGATGAGGAAGGGTGACAACTTTTACCAAGTTGGACAATGGAGTAATTACTTTGGATGTTCTATGAAGTTAAAGGTTCAAAGGACTTGTGAGTGGAAAGTGTGATAATTTTAACAGAGCAAAGATCCACTGAAGGGAGACTAAACATGCTCATTGGATAGCCACGTGCCTCAGTAGGTCAGAAACATATTTGTTTGATGTAGTTGGTGCTTAGTTTTGTAGATAGAAGGAAGAAAAAGTAGTAATAAAATATTTTCTTTTGAATGTTATGTTCAGTGCGCGTCTCCTTATGTAAAGGAAAAAAGGAAGATGTTATGAAAATAAGACAAATCATGATCATTCTTGGATCACTGTTAAGCAGCTGCCTTACTCATTGTTTTATTTCCACCAGGGACCAATGAATTGGAATTACAGTACTTTTATAGCTTCATCTGCCTGAGCCCACTTTGGAAATGTTAGCTCATTAGCAGGAAGCCACTCTAAGATGATCCACCTTCTTGTTTCTGGCTCAGCACAGCCAGTATGCAGAGAAAGCACAGATTTTTCTCTCAGATAAGCTCAAAAAAAGGACTTCTATTGGGTTTTGTGCATATGGGTCATGCAGCGTAGACTCAGGACCTCATGTTATGTGGTGGATTGCAGCTGGATTACTAGTAGTCCTGGAGGGTAAATGTGTGTGTGGGGGGGAGGATACACACAGCTTGACTGGAAACTTAAGGTCAAACTGTTTCATAAGGTTCCTGTTGTTTGCTTTCTCCAGCTGGGCTATTTACACTAAGATCTCTTTTTTAGTACCACGACATGTGTGTTTCCCTCATTACTGTCTTCTTCCACCTCTGTGGATGTGCAAACTTGTATAAAAATGAAAAGAGAATTAACTTGGCAAGTACTCAAAGGCTCTTAAGGTTGAAGAAGGGATGGAAGCAGATCTTCAAATATGAGTAATCCTGCTTTTCTTCTTTTTCTTTGTCAGCAGTGGATGTTATCAGCCTTATGTTGTGTTTGTGTCTGAAGCACAGGAAATAAGCCTAGTGTAGGCATAAGGCCATACCAGCCAGGGAAGCTTTTGGCTCAGTGCAGCCCCTTGAGGGCTTCCAGGTCAAGGTTCAAGGTGGTTTCAATTGCTGTTGGAAATTTCAAGGCATATTCTTGGCTTCTGGGTGGAGAGGTTATCTTATTGCACATAAACCAAGCCTGCATACAGCCAGATGTTCTCAGACTCACTGAAAACAGTAGTTTTCGTACAGAAGACTATGGGAATAGCATGCTAGTTGTAAGGGAGGCTTAGTCAGGTAGTTGTGTTGAAAAGCTTTTCAACTGCTTCCTGACATTCTTTGGAGGAAAATAAATTGTACAAAAACAATCGCAAGAGTAATGAATGAGTGTCAGTTGCAGCACAGCATGCTTGCTAATCCTGCCATCCTGTACCAGTGGCCCAATGTGACATTTGCACATCTTTGGGACATAGATGGTCACTGCAAGTGCTCACAGAAATGAGGACTCACTTTCCTGCACTAGTGTGTGTTCACAGGCCAAAATCACGCATTGTACTGGAAAGCAATTTGCAGACAAGGACATGAGAATCCTGGTGGACCTCAAGATTAACATGAGCCAGCAATGGATCCTCATGGCCAAGGCAGGCATTCTGGGCTGCACTAGGAGGAGTGCTGGCAGCAAGCTACGGTAGGTGCTCTTTACTCAGCACTGGCGAGGCTGCATCTGCAGTGGTGTGCTCAGTGTTGAGCTTCCCTGTAGGAGAGAGACGTGGACACATTGCAGAGTCCAGCAGAGGGCCACAGGCATGACTAAGGGGGTGGAGCATTTTTCATGTGAGGAAAGGCTGACAGAGCTTTGACTCATCAGCCAGGAAAAAAGAAAGCTTGGGGAGAAAATCTCATCAATGTGTATAATATCTAAATGGAGGAGTAAAGAAGAGTCAAACTCTTCTTAGTGGTGCCTAGTGGCAGGACAAGAGGCAGTAGACACAAACTGAAGCACAGAAAGTTCCATCCAAATCTGTAAGAAAACACTTTTTTACTGTGTGGGTGACTGAGCACTGGTGCAGGTGGCCCAGAGAGGTTGTGGAGTCACTATGCTTGGAGATATTAAAGGTCTGATTGGACAGTCCTTTGGAACCTACTCTACCTGACCTTGCTTGTGCAGAGGTTGGACTAGAAGATCTCTAGAGTCTCCTTTGCACCTCAACAGTTCTGTGAAAACAGAATTGGGTTGTGTCTGAACAATATCATACTTGCTTGAATAAGGACAACTTCATTCACATAGAATTGGGATTAAAGTGAATAGGTTTAGCTCAAAACAGAGCAACTGTTCTGATTTTGTGAATAATGTAACAGTAGAGGATCTCCTCAGAATCTTCTACAAGCTGCACTCTCTGTGGTGCTTGACATAATGAGGATGTAGCACTATAGACCCTGCTGAGCATAGAAGGATACGCTCTTCAATGGATTGCTTGTTTCCTTGGAGGTTTCAGAAGATAGCTGTAGGCAATTACTTGCTTTCACAAATTGGACTTTTCTGGGTTGCACCAAACATTCCACTGCACAGGCTCTTCAATATGTATTAAGGGACTATTTTGCCTAAAAATGTGGGTTTTTTTCCTCTGCCAGAAGGTGGTAACATCTGCTTCTCTAAACCACGTTATAGTTGGAAAAAAGCCTTTCATTTGGTTTGTGCTGGCAGGACTTGACTGATTTTTCCGCATCCTAGTATATTAAGATCCACTGTATTTAGTCTCTCTGAAAGCCAGTTAGTCTAAGCAAAAGAGAGAAAAATCTCCAAGTATTTTCCAGACTTCAGATATTGTCCATGAAGCCTATTCAGGAGAGGAAATTGGACAAGCAGCTTCCCCTCCCATTCATACTTGGAGATGGACATTGAGGGGATGATTGAAAAGTGGCATAGGCTTTCTTTTGTGCTTTGCTAAAGCTGCCTTTCAGTTTTTCATGGCATATTTCAGCAGAATCAATGACAATATTGACTGAAGTTTGCCTGAAAAGTTGTGTAAAGCAAGGCCACAGCAAGGTGATAAAACTTAAGTAGATGAAACCTTGTCATAATGAACACAAATGATAAATACATCAATAAATTTTCAAGATCTTGAATCCAGCCATCAACAGGAAAAAAAAGAAAGGCATATTTGGCTGACTGACAAGTGTAATAGATGTGCAGCCAGGAATAGCAGACGTCTGACTGACTTTTGGTGTTTTTAGAACACCTACTTTTGAGGAGTTGCAAAATTTCCTGATTTCCAGCTGCTAAACTAATGATCTCCATCACTTTCAATCTGATCTATGTTTTTAGAAACAAAAACAAACCCAATGATTCTATGGAGCAAAAGTTGCTAATTAAAGAACCTGATAGGTAAGTCCCTCACTACAAGAAAGACACTGAGGTTCTGGAGGGCATCCAAAGAAGAGCAATGAAGCTGATGAAGGGTCTAGAGAGCAAGTCTTATGAGGAGCAGCTGTGAAGGAACAGAGAGGGAACTGTGGTTTAGCCTGGAGAAAGGGAGGCTCAGGGGAGACCTTTTCACACTCTACAATTACCTGAAAGGAGGTTGTATCCAGGTAAGGGTTGGTCTCTTCTTCCAAGTAACGAGTGACAGGACAAGAAGAAATGGCCTCAAGCTGTGCTAGAGGAGGTTTAGGTTGGACATAAGGAAAAATTTCTTCACTAAAAGGGTTGTCAGGCACTGGAACAGGCTGCCCAGGGAGGTGGTGGAACCTCCATCCCTGAAAGTGTTTGAAAGATCTGTAGATGAGGTGCGAAGGGATACAGTTAGGTTAGTATTAGGTTAATGTCTTAAAGGTTTTTTCTAAATGAAACTATTCTATGATTCACATCTATTTATAGCTGCATCAGGGGTGTTTGTTGTTTTGGGTTTGTTTTGTTTGTTTGTTGTGTTTGTTTTTTTTTCTCTTTGATCATCTTTAAAAATTGCTCCCTAGCATTTACTTAGCCTGTGAATGGCTATGATTAGCCTTATGGGACTGGAAGCAATGAAGAGAAGTGCACACTACTTTTCAGTTGCTGCTACTGTGTAAAAAGCTTGAAGATATTGAGACCTGAATTTTGATGCTTTTGGAAGAGTGATGTGTTTTTGTAATTATAGTCCTTTAACCTGCTTACTTTTTAAGCTTAATCACTTTATAAGGCCTCAGGACTGATGCTTATTAAGCTTTGCTGGATTTTGTCTTAGCCAACCTGGAGTTTTACTTCTGTTTGTTTTGCTGCAACAACAATTATTTTTTAATGATGAGGAGGCTATCGTCTAATTTATTTTCCTCCTGCTTAATTGTGTATATGCATGTGGAATTACCATCATTCTACACAGGCAATAGTAAAATGTAGTTATTAGAATGAAACATTGATGACCATAACATAACATGGGGTAATGTAGGCGTGGTATGACAACAGGTGCCACCAAAGAAGTCACAGGATATGATGTAGAAGAGCAGAGGCACAGGGGGTGATAATGGAAGGGTCAAGGGATAATACTGGAGGCCTGAGGCTTATCATCAACTCAACTATGTTCAGTTCAACAACTGCAGAGCTGGAAAAAAACAGTTTTAATTGTAACAAAGGAAAAAGGAACAGATATTTGACTTAGGGAGAGAGAGAAGACTTACCTATAGTAAATCTGGAGGTAATACCAAGTTGCACATCAATGAAGAAAGATTTAAGTGTAAAATTATGCTAGAAAAATGTATAAAAATACCCAAATGCAGGTCCTGAAGGGAAAAGGAAGAAACCCTTCACAGCATACTTCTCAGAATGGAGAGGAAGAAACCCCATCAATTAACATGCTGCGTTTTCTAGCAAAGCATTTGCTGACAGCTTGTTGCAACCCCAGATCCCCATCCTTTCCCTCCCACCCTGCCCCAGTTGATTCTTGAGACAGACTTACTGTCCCACTTGAGAGCCAGAGGGGCAGGTTAAGAGACAGCATAATACCAGAGAGCACTTTTGTATAGCAATCTTTAGCTGTATTACTGAGCTGTGCATTGTATTGTTTAGATAATTGGGATTCCAGAGGTTAGTATCATTGCAACTACACTGTAATAGCAGTTTATTGTATTTCAGTTAGGCTGTTAAGACTTTAATTAGTCTAACAATAGATTATGGGCTTCACAAATGAAGCGTTTTCCCTTTTGCCCATAATAAGGCTTTGAGTGCAATAACTTGTCACATAGGTACTACAAGGATTGAAGAATGGTGAGTGTATTTGCAGAGAACAAACAAAGGACCATGCTGATGCACGGAAAGAAGTCATGGAGACAAGTAGACAAAACCAGAATGATCTTCATCTTGATGACTAATGATAAAATGCTTGCACTGTATTACTTACGTTATTTTGGCAGTCTTCTGAGAAACCCAGTAGGAGGTGCTCCTGGTGATGTATGAAAGAAGCCAAAAAAAACCTAACAGCTGTTTGAAAGAATTTTCCTGCATTAGGTAAAGCAGGGCTATGATAAGGGGGTGTGTGTGGGAAATATACAGTTGAGATAGCTTGCATAATTCATGCCAATTTCTGCTCTTAGTGTAGTTCACAGTTGATTTGCTTCATACCGTTCGCAGGGAGGGAAAGCACGAAAGGTCTGATTCTTTAATGTTCCCAGTATATTCTTGGTAAGTTTTTTCCAGATGGATAATTTCAACAATGTGATGGAATTGGGAAATTGCCATGAAGTTGGCACCAACTAGAGCCAGCCACAAATTTAATCAAAGCCAAGTGACAGATTAGGTACAACACTGTAATAAGACAGTAAGGAGATGTGAAGGAGACTCAATCCAGCACAGAACATGTTGTTTCTGACCTCCTTAAGAATTTCTCCAACTCCAGACCATGCATCTTTCATGAAAGCACTTTTCTAAACAGCTTCCAGTAGCCATGATATTTTAGGACTATTTAGGTCATAAGTATCTGTCTTTACCTGGTGCTGGCACCTGAAATTACTGAGTAAACAATTATGTCCAATAGTTTATAACTGTGTATTGTGACGATTCCTAAGCAGCAATCAAAGCCCATTGTGTTACTTGGATATAAGGTAATGCCTTAGGCTTCACAAAGAAGCTAGTTTTATGCTTTTAAGCTTTACTGGCTTTCACTGAGACGCCTAATGGAAACTGAAGATTGTTACTTAAGGCCATAGGGTGTGAAAGGTTGCTTGTTTACCTTGCATGTATTTAGAAACTGATTATTCCTTTGATTTTCAGTATCTGATCTTGAATCTGGGGAGTCTTTTGTCTATAGGTTATAAACTTTGAAAAAAAAAAACCAAACAAGAAAACAACAGAAGACTGAGAAAGTATTTGCTGGTAAATGAAAAAAAGTAAATTTGGGATTGTAACTTGTACAAACACTTGCAGACTTCTTGCTGTTTGCAATTAAATCAAATATATTTCATATTGTCTCTCTAAAAGTCTTAGCATTTTCAAAAAATGCAAACCTAAAATTGAGGCTTGGTTTTTTTTTTCCTTCCTCATGGTAACACTGAGGAAGAAAGCTTTTGTGTGTGCATAATCATTTCAGTTCCTTTTGAAACATGTTTCAGGGGAAAAACATTGTTAAATTATTTGATATGCTCAGATCTGTATTTTCTGTGTTTACCTCCAGGAAAATACTGTCCGTGTTACCGATGGTAGGAACTACACAACAGTTCAGTAGTGTTCACAGCTTCCAGCTTTCCATAAAGGTTAGCAATACTAGAGACATAGCAGCAAGCTGTGCCCTGGCTGCCAAGAAAGAGAAATGAAGTTGGCAATAGTACAGAAAACTCCCATGGCTCTTCTACATGCCAGTGTGGAGGGAACAAGTTTGGATCATGTTCTTTGTGGGCATTGCTTCAGACCTTATCTTGACGCTTGCCTGGAAGGCTCGTGCTCAGGATGTCCAAGGTCACTTCTTGAACAGTGCGCTGGGCAGGATATGAGGTGCCCAACAGCTACTCTTGAACAAGCAACATGTGCAGCTGGGAGTGACCCGGAGGGCAGCGCTCAGCTGGTCTTTGGTGGGCTGTGGCTTGTTTTCAGGACATGTGACAAGCTGAGGTGGGAGGTGCTGCTGGCAGTGTCCCTGGGCCTTTTCATGGTATCATCTTGAGCCAGGAGCCCTTAGCGCAGGGGAAGGACGAGATGTGTGAGGAGGGACAGGTGCAGCAGCTCCAAGTGCTAAACTAGGCCTGTCTCTTTGGGGTCTTTTAAGTGTGAGGAGAACCCAGAACCGTTCCTGGCTGCAGTGGCAGCCCCCAAGCTTGGAGTAGGGCAGAGAGACCTCAGGAACATTGCTTCCCCTAGGATGGCGTATTCCAGTGTCCCCCAGGAGGTGTGGGCACATCCTGGTGTACTTCTGAATGCTGAGCCCACAAAAGGGAGAAACTTGCATTGCTGGGGCATATGGAGTTAATGGTGATAAGTACAAAAGCCTGGAGGAGACCCTTGTGCTGTGATACAGCTCTGCATTATGCAGCACCCAGTACCCTGCACGCTGGAATGACCTGAGCTCCACAGACACAATAGAGACAACACTTCAGGCTCCATCCTTGGAGGAGCAGTTCTGCTAGGGTATAAAATTTTCCTCCTTGCCTACAAAGCAGGCATTTACCTGAGGCACAAAGGAATTAATCTGATCTAGCAGCAGGAGCTGGTACTCCCTTGTGCTGCACAGCAAAGATCTTTGTTCAGCCTGTGTGGAATAGTGTCAGACCAACCTACTTCACTGACTGGTAACAAAGAAGAAAATACTGATTTCCTTTTACCTTATACTGAGCTCCATGACACAAGGGATTGTATTTTTTTATTTCTTTGTTAGCTTTTCTCCCTAATGCAGAGATGGACTCTCAGGTTGAATCTGTTCGGTAAATGCATGCCGCTTTTCTCATATGAAATGAGGTGCTCACCTCAAATTTGGGGTTAAGGAGATCTACAGAGTGGCCTCCTCATGAATTTTCTTTAATCTAGAAGAGAACTTTTGCTTTCCAACGATGCATCTGTTTCAGTTTCCAAACTTGACAGCCATGCTGATCGAGTGTGTTATTTGGGTGCTACAGGAATGCAATTTAAGAGAAAAGTGAGGTATCCACATGTGCAGGTTGGTGGTAATTTGATCTTCTCCACTACATGAATTATTCACAGATTTGTTAGAATTTATAGGTAGATATTGAATGATTCTTCTGTACAGATGAGATGAATGATTGAAACAAACATAAAAACCAGGAAGCAAAAAAACATACCTCTGCTTCAAAGCAAAAAGTCACTACATATTTTCATAAAGATTTGGGTGTTTATGTCTTAGAGCTTTGGGTTGTGATAATCTGTCTAGTAAATATGAGCAAGGGGAAGCGGCTTAACATAATGGAGAAACAGTTATGAAAAACATGAAAGAAAATTTAACAGGAATAAATGAACTTGGTACTACTTGGAGGCTGGTCTGACATAGGTATATATTCTTCCTGCAGACAGTTTGTTGGAGAGCGTCTGTCTTAGGAGGGGGATGGTTAAGCATAAAGTATAGCATAAAACTTTTTAGCCTTGAAGGAATCATTGATTTATTTGGAAATGACGAGTGATTATCTTCTAATGATGTTTTGGAAGACATGAAATGAAGTACATTCCACTGTGTGGATGGCCCTTAGCTTTAAATTCCAACAGATGACAGTTACTGGGCACATCAGTGAAGGGACAGAGGGAAACTGGCACACCGTGGAGCTGTGTCATCTGTTTGAGTGCAGTATCAGATTCTTCAAGAAGCCAGAGGAAGCTGTAACTAAGGGATTGTTAGGAACAGATTAACAAAAATGCTTTCATCATTCTTTATAGAAGTAGCTTTGGTATTCTTAAACCTGGTCTTTTGTTGAGAAACTGGATCATGTGAAGTAAGATACCTCGTCTGAGGTATCTGTTCTGCTGTTTGTCCATTTTTTGTGATTTGTTCCTTGTCTGTAATACAAGGGTAGTTTGATTATCCACAGTTCAGTTGCTGCACCTCCTGCTAATACTGTTGTGCTGTGTTGTGTTGTGAGAGAATCTGCTTTACTTTGCAGCACTGTGGCTCCCACCTCATTTTCTGAAGTTTAAGATACCAAATAAGCAATAGTCCTGATTCTTGGAGACCTCTGGAGTTATTTTAAGTCAGAGGTATGCTTGAAGACACGGGTTGCCTTCCAAAATAATTGCTTAACACAGTATTAAAAAAATGGGCATATATCTTAACTCCATCCTAATAGTGTGACAACCAATGGGAACCGAAGTTGGGAAGTTTTCACTGTTGGAAGTCATCTCGCCAACACAAAGAGCATTAATAAATCAGCTTGTTGAACTACTGGAAGTGCTTCCAAAGTGTTGAGAGTATGAGCTTTTCAATCTACTTCTTCATAGCATGAGATCTGATTCAGGTTATGCAAAACTTTTATGTCTTCACTTGCTCTCATTGCAAGAAAGGTGCAATACTCAATAGTATAACCAAAAGTATTATCTATAAAGATGTTAGATGTTAGCTCATCTCCCCACTTACTCTGTAACAAGAGTATTTTATCCATATTTGAACATCACACTTTCAGAAAGCGAAAGATCTATTGGAAGGAGCTTTGAGGAGGAAAATGAGAACAAGGTCTGAAAACTTGTGGTCACCCACAAGAACCTCAAAGAACAGACTGACAGGGAATGTAATAGTAATTTTCAAATACATAAAAGGATATTGCCATGTAAAGGATTTATCTTTTTCACATCCTTGATGGCTAAGTGGAAGCATAAACTGCAACTCAGGAGATTTAGGATGGACTTGAGTAAAGCTTACTAATGATAAAGACGTGAAAGCCTTAGCAGAAGTGACGTGCAGTGGCACAACTGTGGAGTCTACATTAACAAAGGTTGGTTTTGACTTTACTTTCAATCCCTTAAAATTTGGTATGATATTTCTGTGTTATATGTAACGTATTCCTCTGTTAGAACATTATTAGCAGATTGTATGTGTTTGATTGCAGTCGTTTGTCAGTAAATTACCCTTCTGCGTTCTGTTAGTATTATGCAGCTCTAATATGTGAAGGCCATAATGCATACTGGGAGTTTTAGCAGGCTATAAAAGCCTGTAGGAAATCCTCATGCTAACAAGCCTACAGCCTGAATAATAACCAGGTGAAAAGCGTGAGATGGAGTATAATAAGTTTTGCAGAAGGTCATGTTTTACTTAAAAAGATGTGACCTGAAAGATGTCTTTTGAGTCTAGATATCAATTTGCTGCCTATGAGTGAGGGAGCTTCTAGTAAGGCTGGAGATAGCAAGTTTTTCAGGGTTTCTTTCTATTTAGTGATGGATTGTATCTTGAATACCTCAGCAAATCTGAGCTCAGAAATTTTCTGTTGAGAGAGATGAGAGAAAGAAGGTTTTGCTTGTAGCGGATGAGAAAGAGAACAATGCAACTCAGCCATATGGGCTTTGTGCTTACACGTGATTTGGCTCTATGGGGGACATCATTCTCTGACCTGTCAAAGCTCAGCATACTTCAAAAAATCCTGATGTAACTGATATTCTTTTTATAAGCAATCAATTTGTCTGGAGACTGAGCCTTTAAACCTGGCCAACAGGAAAATTCCCTATTGGGAGCTGACTGGCAGACAAACAGTACTGGAACTTTAAGTATTTCTGGTATCTCTGAAGGATTTGGGTTTCCTTTATAATGCCTTAATTATAAAAACTATGCTCTTAGGATTGTTCTTAATTAAATACATTTGTTTAGTTTCTTTATAGCATGTGAGTCTTTACGACATTTGTGAAGTCCACTTCTCTGGAAACTGTCAAAACCTGCCTGGATGCGATCTTGTGTAATGTGTTCTAGGCAAACCTATTTCAGCAAGGGGGCTGGACTAGATGACTTCTAGAGGTCCCTTCCAACTTGGATGATTCTGTCATGTGGATTTCCCAACTCCGGCCAACACTGGCTAGCCAGAGGAATTCCCTGCAGGCTGAAAAATCGTTTAGATAGTTTGTTTCACTATGTGCTTAACACTTTGTATACCAATGCATACCTGATTAATTTGAATTTATCAAACGGAGGTATCAAATGTAGCTGGACTTGGTGATCCTTATGGGTCCCTTCCAACTTGAGATAATCTATGGCTCTATCTTCCGTATAGAAAGGTTAATAACAAGGATGACAAAAACTGGGCTCCTCCTCTTAAATGGTTTTTCATTGCTTGAGATTACATCTTAGAAAAACAGGGGTGAAAATTAAGACAACCCTTAGCAGAAAGCATTTGTCTAATTTGCAAGCTCTTACAGAGCTGCCAAAGCAGCACTTACAGGAGGATAAAGAAATGCAGTCTGTGCTTGAGACAAACACTGCAGCTAGAATCGAATGCTCGTGGTGTCTTCACTTGGCACAGCTTCCTCTGTGTTGGCACAAACATCTGATGGACAAATGTCTCTAATCTCAGGGGGGAAATTTCCATCCCATCTGGTGCAGTTCCACAGCCTTAACTGTGAAAGAGGGGAGGGAAGGTTGCTGAGTAGGAACGACTTTGCCCATGGAGCTTTCATGTTATTCAGTTTACTTGTCTTACTGCACCTTCAGCAAAGACTAACTTCTGAAACATGTTTCTACAAAGTTCTCAAGGGAGAATTTTAAAAATGTGACTTCGAACAAATGTCTTATTTTAAGATGGCGAGTCATATCAGCTTCTTGTTTTGATCCTGCTTCCTGGCTAGTTTAGAGGTTGTACGCAGTTCCGATGAATATGCTGCTTTAAGTCCATCTTAGCAGGGGAATTATGATAATAGTTCTGCCTACTCATCAGTACATTGCTGATGAAAGAGGTATTTGTCTTTCGTAGTTGGGCATGCGTGCTGAAGCCTTGGCTGAAAAGCTTTTGTTCTTGCTTTAAACACGGCAAAGGGAACAGAAAATGGGAAAAATAAAGTAGGTTTTATTTCAGCAGAGTTTTGTGGGGTTTATTGTTTTTATTTTTCCCACAATTTGACCAAAATGGAAATGAAGTGTTGATTTCTAATGTGGTCAGTAAATCTGCAAGAATATTTTTGACATTTCATATTGTACTTAATGAACGCACACAGAAGCCTTTGGGTCAGTCATTTTTGCATGATATTTCCTCTCTCCAATTCTGCAATGAAAAATAATAATGAAAAAAACTAGAATTCAGTGCTTGTTCAGAAGTTTTTCCTTTGGCTTTGAATAGGGTACTAATTACAGACATTTGACAGCTCTTAGGCATTCTTCACTTTTACTTGCTCTTACTTTAGATGTTTAATTTAGTCATGAAATAATTCTTCTTGAATTTGTTATCGTAATAATTGCCATTAATAACCTGGCAAGGTGCTTGTCCTTTGGCATTACATCAGGGCGAAAAATGACAGCAGGGTAGCTCTCAGCTGAAGAATTAAAAATCTAAAGAACATCAGAGGGTTGGGGGTGGATGGGGAGGTGATGAGGAAGAGGAATACCAGAAACAAGTTGTCGTGACAGGCATCTTGGGTTTGCAGCTGAAATTTATGCAATAGACATGCAATTTGGCTGCACTTTATAGAGGAAGAAAATGAGGTATGAGATGCAAAAGAAATAATAGGGAGGATGAGGAAGACAAAGGTACAAGAGTGTTGAAGGACAGACGGTTGGGAATATTTTTGAAAGCAGAACAAAGCCATGTGCTGAGAGTGACATCAATTGCGGCTCGTGTCACAGCAGAGCAAAAAGGTATATTTTCCATAGGTAAGCTGCCCATTTCAGCCAGATGAATAGGTTGTCTTTATTAAGGTGTGATTCTCCAGAAAGCAAAATGGGCTTTCTGAAGCAGTAATCTAGTAGCAGTTTCCCTTTCCACTGATGGTTTCCTCCTGATGTAGGGACCTGGTGGAAGGCACAGAAAGCAGCAGTGACTTTGCTCTGAGGGTGCAGCAGGAGCAGGGCTGCCCCAGTCTTAGGGGGATCCTGACCTGGAGGTCCTTCAGTGGCTTGATGGTGATACCCAGGGAGCCTGGTCAGTGCAACAGGGCTCAGGGCCAGCCATTGGCATCCACTTGGCACTGCTCAGGGCAGGCCTGGGAGCCTGGACAAGACAAAACTGTGTCCTTAGGCCTGAAAAGAGCAGTGGACTGGAGAGAGGAAGGAAAAGGAAAGAGAAAAGGCAGGTCACAGGAATTAATGTTTGTCAATGCCTCTGGGACCTGACAGGATTGACCCTATCTTACGTTAGGAGGAGTTAAAAGAGGATGAGACTTTTGGCAGTAAACATGACTCACAGCCCTCTAGTATGCTTTCTTCCTTTCTTTCTGAGTTTAGCTCTTCCTCTGCTTTTTCCTCTGACACTCCCTAAATTGCAAATGATTTCTGGAAGCCAACTCCAGGACATGGTTATGAATAAAAGAAATACAGGGAGAGCATGTGTGCCAAAGAAAGACAGATGACTCCTGTGCCAGACAAGGGCTGCTGCGGCGCGGCTGCCTGCCCTGCAGCTGGGGGCGAATGTCACTGAGCAACAGAGACCAGAACTGTAAGTCACTGAGTCACTGGGCCAGCGAATGCTCAGCAGTTCCTTACTCATACTTGTGTCTCCGCCAAACAACAGCCTTCTCAGGCATGGATGGACAGTCATAATCTTTGAGTAAGTAGATACTGTCTCTTGGTTTGGGTCACTTGTATGTTGTGGGTTTGTTTTAAGCAAGGGTCAAGATAATTTTTCCCTTCTGGCCTTCTTGCTTGTCATGTGTGATGATTAATGAAGCAGGGCAAACACAGAGAGGAGGGGTATAAGGGTCCGTTACACTTATTTTGCTGTTTCTTACAATGAAATTAGTTTGTGTATTGTGTGACAGGTGACTAGAGGAGAGTCCTGGCAGCACCTCGGGCAGCACTGGCAGCACCCTGGCCTAAGGGCCCCTTGCCTCTCAACCCCCTGTCTCTGGCCTCTACAGTTTATGTCCAAATTGATAAAGCCAGTGGTTAATCTGGACACAGCAATCCCTGATCTAGCCACTGAACTGCTCAAAGTAATTTCTGTTTCTTAATTAGAATGGAGAAGCATCTTTCCTCAATTTTCAGTGGAATTTTATAAGTACTGTATCTAATTTTTTCTTCTTTCTGAGAGCAGAATTTAAATTCTATTCTATTCCTTAAAGAAGGAATTTGCATCTCATTCATAGGAATTAAAACCTTCCTTATTCACTCAACGAAGAAAAAAATTCAGTTCTACCTGTCTCAAGCTGTAAGCATGCAAGAGCAGTACACAGAGATGGTAAGTACAGTTAGGAAACATTGGTGTCTAATTGCTTCAACTTGGACCACATGGGAAAATGAAAGTTACCTATTCCAAGTGATTCCATTGTTTCATTTGTCCATAAGAAAGTCAGCTTTTGGCGCTTTGGCCTTTGGCTGTGAAGGAGTAGGATTGATTAATAAATGTGTGTGCCTTTAGACAGTTGCAGAATGTCGGTGGATTTTTGTAGAAAATTATTATTGGAGAATCTCAGAAATGTGTTTTTTGCCTTACTGAGTGGAATAAAAATATATTTCTACACTCCTCCTCAGTAGCTGTGCTGCTAAAGCCTCTGCATCTAATTTTTTGACTTGCAGCACAGTCATTTGAATACGTGATCTCCAAGATCTATAGAGAAGTTGCAGCTTAACAGGAACTGTATTTATCCAAGGGAATGGTAAGACTGGACTACATACAGAGGAAGTTAGCAGAAACAATTCACGTTAGCAGAAACAATTCGCTGGCTTTGCGACCCAGACTGATGGCTTTTAACTCCTTCGTTTGGCTGTTGAACTTGTGAACACCAGAAAGTCAATGGCTTTGATGCAAAAAAGGGTGTAATACCTTGATAATTCATGGTAATTCATCACTTCTTGATGTTCTGGAACACAAAAAGTGTTTAGTATGATTTTCTTCCACCTGAGCAAATACTTCCAGTTTGCTCATTGGACATGTGTAATTTGCTTCTATGTAATTTCCCTTTCTTTGCTTCTACCCCACTCTACTACATGTCAAGCATCCCTTAATGAAAAGGGTTACTTATTGAAACAAAAATCTGATCAGAGACGTAATTCCTTAAAGTATAAGACACCGTGCTATGGGAGAAGGTTTGCAGCAGATCAAAGCAATGGCCTGTGTAATCCCACCAGACCCTTCTCAGGTGCTTCCATGATTTCTAAACATCTATCCCTTCTCTCAAATGAAATGGCAGAGAGTCCTCACTAGTCCACCAGTACGTGCCTTTCATAAACCCAGGCTGACTGGACATGATCGCTTCATTTTCCTTTATGTGCCACGTGGTGGTACTCAAGATGATCTGCTCTATAACCTTCCCCAACATCGAGGTCAGACTGACAGGTCTGTACTTCCTTGAATCCTCCTTCTTGCCCTTTTTGTAGATGGATGTCACATTTGCTAACCTTCAGCCAACTGGGATCTCCTCCTTGGTTAGCCAGGACTACTGGTAAATAATGGGAGGTGACTTAGTGAGCCCTTCCACCACCACAAGAGATACCTTGTGTGTCTTTGCAGGCTTTGATATTTAATCATTACAAGGGGTACATTTTGTTAGGAATACATTCCCACACCCCAAGAAAGTCTATCTTATCCATTTATTTCTTTCAGTTATCAGGGATATGTTTAGATAGAGGGAAGTTTTGTAAGGAAACCTAGGTATAAAATCTGCTGTTAGTGGCTGATCTTTAACATTCAGATAAACCTAGTTTACCAGATCTATCTTCACCTTTAGAGAGACTCCTTTCACTCCATTTATTTTATTACCTTTTTTTAGTTCTTGTGAAAGGAAAATTTGACAAGTTTGTCAGTGATCTAAAGCTAGCTCATGACAGCAGAAAAAGACAGTAATTATTGCTTGACTTTGGTGATCTGTTTTAACCCTAGTTAAGTTTTTAAGGAGTGACGTGAAGTCTTTAATGTTGCTGTGTTTTGTGATAGTAAATCTGCTCCTGATCAATCTCACAGAGTAGACAATGACTTTTTAGTGACTAGTGAAGTAAACCATCACATTGATGACTTGGCAGCTTATTGCCCCAGATTTGGAAAGGGATAGCGTTACAGATCTGTTTGATTCACTCTCTGAGAAGAAATTGAAGGTTTTGGCTATTAGTTTAGGACCTTACTGGACAAGCTGAGAGAAGAAGGTTATTTTTGTTTGCAGCTTTTTCAAGGGGTAAGGAGGGAGTCAAGGCAGTTCAAATGAGTTTTGAAAGCTGTAGATGTCCATTGTTTGAACCAGAGTTACCGAACTAAGGTAGGCAGCTTGCAATGGTGTTGCCACAGGAATATTATTTTGCCCATTACACAAGATTGCAGAGAAAGGTTGAGATGGGAAGAGCCTTCTGGAGACTGTTTAGTTCACTGTGCTGCTAAAGCAAGGTTAGCTAGAGCAGGTTGAGATTGTCCAGGACTGTGATTCCAAGGATGGAGACTCCATAACTTCTCTGGGCAACATGCTCCAGTGTTTGAACATCATCACAGTAAAGCGGTTATATTTCTTCTGTTTAAGTGGCATCTTCTGTATTTCTGTTTGCACTCGTGTTTTGTTGACAAATCTTGGCAGATTTCTCACATGTTCTGATGCATCTGCTGTGACTTTTTTTAGGTCCTAATTTTCTATATATTTTTTTTTTTTTGCTACTTACACTGCTAACCTTTTATTGGATTGCTAGGTTTGCTGATTCCACTTGCTCTTTGAGGCTGCAGTCTTGTAGTTTTAAATTTTCTTTGTTTTGCTGGGAATTTCTTGCCCTGTGAAGTGAAGGCCATAGGGTATCAGAAACTGTAAAACGTATTTTTTTCCATATATGAGCAGCAGAACTTGAAAGCCTGGGGGCTTTAAAGAAATTCCTTTAAAGGAAGTAACTGTCTTGGTTAAACTCATGAAAGCTGCTTCTTTGCCACTGTGTTGCTGTTTTCCTCATGTTTTTACTTTTTTTTTGTTTAGTATTTGTTCCTCTGGCCCCTCCATGGTTTGATCTTTGCATATGGCCACTCAATTAATTTTTATTTCAGAACAGAGGAGATTTTTATTCTCATTAGTGTTGTGGAGTGACCATATATATCATGAGAAAACTTTTAACAGCACATAGTTTTGAAGACCAAGCATTCCAGGGAGCTTACTTTTATGTAAATAAATAAAAAAATAATCTAGAAAAAGCTCCTGAAAAAAAAATCTTAATTGTTTCCTTGAGAGCTTTTGGAAAATAGTTGTCCTCTCTTTGAATGGGATAATAATAAAAAAAAAAAATTCTTACTTAGGTTTTTAGATTTCATAGGAGTGATTCTGCAACGCGCTAAATATTTCTCGAAAAGTGGGAATGGCTTCAGCCCTTGTTCTAGAAATTGCCTCATATTTAATGGATGTAAAGGTGTATCTTCATTTAAGAAATAAAATAATTAATTATCCTTGCAGAAGCCAGAAAGATTGCTACCTTGACTTTGCATCCTTTAAAATCCTAATTACAAATTTGATCCACCACTCCATTTGTATTTAAAAAACATGCTAATAACTTAGCTTGGACCTACATTTGTGTTTTCTAGGAACTGCTGTTTCTCTTTTCAGGAAAAAAAAAAAAGGCAATTACTTTTTTTTTTTCTTGGTTTAACTAATATTTTCCCATCTGTGCTTTGCTTAAGTGCTCCCTTTGTGGGAAAACTGAAGTCACAATCTGAACGCCTGGCAACAGAAGCAATGGGCTTGATATTTATATTAGAACTGTAACACATGGACATCTGTTCCCTCTACTCTTTAAAAGATATTGCTTCCAAAGACTAATATTTGGCTTTTTCAGCTGTTGGCTGCTACTGTTAGATGAGGTTGGTGAGAGCCTGGGAAAGGCCTCCACTGTCGTCCATGGATTTAGCTTATGGACAGAGAGGCAGAGGTGTCTCTGTCTAGCTCCAGGGCTGAGGCAGCACCGAGTTTGCCTCTTGGTTAGTGCTGGTGTAGAGCTGAGTGTCCCAGAACTCTCTTCCAAGCTTGCTGCTGATTTGCTGAGAGATCTCAAGGCAGTCCCTTCCTTCTGCCTCTGTTCCCTTACATGGAAAATGAACATGCTGAAACCAATCTAATTTAATCAAATATTTTGAGCTCTACTGAAGGAAACATGCTGATGACAGAACAATTCATTGGTAATAGATGCATACATAAAAGATAGAGGACCAAAGTAATTTCAGTAGTACAGAACAATAATGACAGGGAGGATGCATTAAACCAGAGGCTAGTATTCAGCCTTAATATCTGTGTCTAATCGGGAGAATTACTTTCCTCCCGATTTAGGGTGAGATTTTTGCGGCAGTCTGTCTTCTGCTCAAAAGCAGGTGTGAATGAACAGGTGGGTTGTCACATCTGTGCTTTGCTTTTTCCTTCAGGAGCTTAGTGTCTGTTACCACAAAATCTCAGTACTCTATATTAAAGTCTTCACAGCAGTGAAGCCTTCCTGATACTGGGTTCCACTCCTAAACACACACATTCATATAGCAGTTGCATTATAGAGAGTTGCAGGTGTGGATGTTGCACTATTTCTTATCTTGCTTCTTAAATAGACTTTAAAGGCTTGAACCCTGAACTGTGGTGATAAAAATGTCTGACAGCTGATGCCAGGATGAAATGGAAATGTCTCATTGCTACCACTGAAACTCTGTTGTCTGTCCTTAGAGCAACTGCAGCAGAGATAAGCCTCTTCTCTTGCTAAAGAAGTGTTGGATAGCTTACATATCTACTCCCTGTATTATTATGTGGGGGTAGCAGGCTTAATTACCCAGATGCAATACAACGGCGGTGAGAGGACCCCGTGCATAGTCCATTTGATAAGGCACAAAATCCAGGCTGCAACCAAACAGGGTCTTCCGGAGCAGACTGATTTTGGCTTCTGAAAGTTTCTTTGTGGTATTTCTGCTTGGGGAAGGGCATTTTGTAAGGGGTAGGCTGAGGGGTGAGAGATAGCATGGAAAAGATGGGAAAAGCGTTTCACTGTTGTTTTTTTTTTTTTTCTTCCTGCAATTGTTTTATTTCGTTTTGAAATGCCATCTAAGACAATGTTAAGGATAGTGATGCCAGAATATTTGTCTAGCAGGGGTTAGCCTCTACTGCCTGTGTTCCGTCTCTCCTAACTACAGCACTGTACATTTCCACCACCTTTGCAATACTACCTGCCTAAAAATGGGAAGCTGTCAGTCTTGAATGATCTCTATGTTAATATACTAAGGATGGGGATGAGGGGATGCAGAATAATTTCTATGGATGGAGAGGTGGGAAAGTTGAATTGTTGCTGTATCGTTAAGGCTTGCCTGTAACATTCAGGTAACAATACAAACAACAGTAGGAACGAAAAGTGCTGCATGAGAAGTGAGACAAGGCATTTCACAATGGCCATGATTTAATGATAACCTTGACCTGAAATGTTTGGGAACTGACTCATGGATTTATGACTCTTAAATCACTGGACAAACAAACACACAAAAAAAGAGCTGGAGATCAGGCTGTTCTATGAGAAGTTGTTGAAAGCCTTGATGTGCCACTTTTCACCCTAGAAAAGCTTCTCCTCCTCCTCGTGCACACCAATACCAGCTGGTAATAATGGCCTGAGCTGAAGAGGTGCCATAACCCATCACCTCACAGTCCTTCATCCAGTTCGGAAGTCTGACTGACTCATCCCTGACTGAGTGTCCTAGAAATTAGAGCAGACAATACAACAAAACACTGGGGTAGCCAAATGATCCCTTCCCAACTCAGACCCTTGGGCAATGAGGCAGCAGTGCCAATGAATCGGGGTGCCGTAACCATCTGAGGGGTTTGAGGGGTTTGAGTGGCAGCTCTAGTTATGGCTCCCTTGTCAAGGGGAGATTGCAATCCATATCCTATTCCGCATGCGACAAAAGGGCTCCCATGTTTCCCACTGATTTCTCTAAAACCTGACTGGAGAGGGGAGGAAAGGCATCAGGTATCAATCTCTTGCCTTTCCTTTGGTGAATAGTGCTCGTGGCATTTTAAGTTGCATTGTACAGGTTAAGAATCATTAACATGGAAACAGAGCAGTTTATTTATGTGAAAATATAACTAACTTGTTCGTCTTCATTTATTTAAAAAACAAAACAAAACCCCAAAAACATAAACAAAGCAATAATTGAATGGGATAATAATAAAAAAAAGGAAAAAAATCTTTTTTTCGCAAGTTAGCAACCAAGCTGAGAAATGAATTATTTTTGTAGCCCTATTTCATATCATTGTTACAGTTGGTGCCAAGCTGGTTTAGTTCCATTTCTTTAGGACAGAATGTAATTTTAGCCATTTTAGTCTTGAGTTTGACTGCTGATTTGTAAGCTTCTTTTGTAACTGGCAAAAGTTTGAGGGAAAAGACTATGACAGAAGCTTGCAATAAATGTAATTGGTTGCAGACAGCTAAACAAATATTTGCCTGTAACAGGTAAAGCTTGTAAAGAAAATATATTTAAAATGGTGAGTGGGAGCTGTAGATTGGCTAGTTCAGCAGCTGAACAATTTAATGAAACAGTTAATTTAGACCTCTGTCCACAAAGGCTTGGACTAAAACTATCAAAGCAAGTCTGCATACACTGACGGTCTTGGTAAAAAGAATTTTGTTGCTTTTCCCTATTGAATCTCTTCCTTTAGGTAAGGGCCAGGTCTCCCAGGCTCAGGATTTCAAATGCTTACCTTCGGGAGCTAATTCTCCGATGCAAACTTGCCCATGAAACACTGCATTGGCTGTGGCTGGAGATAGAATACTGTAGAGAAAATCAGTGGCTTCAAGCGGCTTCAGTTGTGCAGCTGTATGTCTGCTCGGAGACTCTACAACAGACCAAGAGACTAGGGCTACAAAGTTATTTCCTGCTAGGATGCCCTGACAGCAAGTGTCTGAGTGGGATTATTGATTGTTCTGCAGCGTGATACGTATCCTCTTGGGATCAGGTGGGTGTGTTTGGTCCGCTCGGCTTTTGTGATTGTTGGCCCTGTGCCCTGTCCTGCCTTTGCCTCTGACCTCCAACAATTCAGTCTTAGGAACTGACTGAAGATTTTGGTTCTCTCCCTCTTCACATAGGTAAGCGTTCCAGAATATTTTTCTATGTTTGCATTACTATATATATATGGGTGTCTGTTGGGGAAGTAGAAAGCAGGTAAGAGTTACAGATTTCCATTCTAGCAACCTTTTGGAATATCTTGGCACTGTTCTTCCAGCACTTGCTTCGTTTACAAATAATGTGTTAGCTTTGTGGGGAAAATTCCTTATGCAGCGTGCTTGTGACATCCAAGATCTGAACTCTGCTCTCTTCATTTCCAAAACCCCTGCAAATGCCTAATCTGAAGCAAAATTCTTGCATTTCTGCAAGTAGCAGCCTTTGTAAGCAACTTCAAGATATAAGCAAAGATGATGCGGCTTTATTGAAAAATGTGTGATAAATTTGGGGATTTTTTAATTGCTGTTTTGTCTCCTCTTCTGGTGATTGAAACCAAATATTTCATGAAATAGGCCAATGACTGATGATTGAATGGAGATCAGGCAAATCTAAGACTGGAGTTTTTTGAGATCTCTAACCACTAAGAACGATTATTTGAAGTTGCAGCTTCACACCTTTCTACCTCTTAATTTCAGCAGCTGGTGTAGTTAGGCTATTTTACTGAATTTCTTGCTAATTTTCTACAGTACAATTGTGACTCTTTTGATAGAAAACCTCTCTGAAGCTGATGACTGCAGCTTAGGACCAGTCTGTTGCTGCGAGGTATGAAATATATCCCAGTCCATTAAGATCAAATGAATTGGACACTTGCTTGCAGGGGCAGCCTCTGCAGCCAAAAGTATTTATACTGATTAACTGCTTTTTTAGAATCCTCTGCTTGAATTGCTAACCTTCAAATAAGTCACCCCTTGGGACATCATTGAGGACACAGCCACTTCTCTCAAAATGCAGCTGCTTGATCTTTATCGAACTTGATGAGCAAACATTTAAATGATAATTGAGACACTGATTAAATGCTAGGCCTGGACTCCTGGTTCAGGATTGAAAGGAAAGACTAAATTATTGAATTACAATTTAGGGAATTACAGGTCCAGATCTTCAGCAGATTTGTAAGAAAGCGAGATTTGTTCAGATGTTTAAATTCTGTCTGCTGCTGCCTTCTTCTCCGAGTATCTCAGTTGATCTCCTGACTTTACAAAGGCGTTCCTAGGATCCCACTCACCAGAGTTTCCTAGCAAGTGTCAGGGCGTTATACTTGCTCTGGTGAGCAAAATGGAAGAGTGAGGCTTTGGTTTTGTTCTGCAGTCTCTTGTCATTCTCATTGAACAATCTAGACAATATTGATCCATGTCTGCATTGGTAAGTTCACCTGCCTTTGGAAAATGTGATCTGGTTCCTGGCTACAATCATGTTGTTTAATTTTATATTTCAGATTCTTCCCTATTTCCTTCGTTTCCATTCCTAATAAATTAGTTGCTGCTTCCTACATTTCCCACCCTGCCCTTTATTGCTGTTCATGTACATCCCTACATTCCTGCTCTTTTTCCCTGCAGACATACTTAGAGCATCTGTTGAAGTAGTTAGGGTATTAGACCTTATGAGAATGTCTCAAGCTCTTTAGTAAGTCTCATATAACTTTATTTTCAAATGACAGTAGGTGACTGTTCCTCCCTACTTAGTTATGTATCATTGCTACCCTGTCCAAGAACCAGAGAAGCAAAAATCATACTTGGCACTTTCACAGGGATCTTGGAGGTATGAAAAAATTTCATCATCGCCAGTGATTTGTGCCCTGTGCAGAACAGATTTGTTCAACGGGGCCTGCACTATACTTACAAGCTTGGTACGGCACCAATTTTGCTTCCTCCGTTCCTGTCTTTTCAGTAGCGACAGCGTGCAGCAGATCAATTTCCTTCACTGGAGGGAGTCAGGAACTGCTCTGGGAACAGATGCTAGGGAAGCAGATGGGGCAAGAGTCAGTTTGGAGCAATGACAACTCTCCATAACCTTTCAGCATTAGCCTGAGATTGAAGCTTTCCTGATACTCCCTCGCAGAACTCAAGTCCTGAGGCAGGCAAAAGTACAGGCTTAGTGCTGCACTCGAGCAGTGGTAGATGGCAGCTGGGCTTCCTGAGCACAGCATGTTGGCCCTGGAAAGGCAGCTGACGGAGGAGTAAGGCTTCTTGTGCCTTATGTTATATAGCAGCCTTTATTGCAGTGAGTACCTCAGGCTTTTTAAAGAATTTAGCCTGACAGGGTTTATCATCCCAGCGATGATGTGAACTCTTGTTTTACACATGCTGAAACAGACTCTTTGAGAACTGATCTAAAGTTACTTTTCTAGCAACAGCTATCAACTCCTACACCGCTTTAAATACTTGAGCAAGATCTGTGTGTCCCAGGCCACGCCAGAATGTCGGGGGCAAAGCAAAGTATGAAATGGAGATGCACAGCCTCCCAGCCACACAGTGGAGAGGCAGTTCCCCTTGTGGAACATAACTGGGCTCTCCTCCATTTCCACGGGGCCAAAGGCAATGAAAGTTTTTGCTCCTGTTTGTCTTTTGTTAGGAGGCAGGAGGGTTTTTGGTCTTTGTGTTTGCACATTTTAAAGGGAAAGAGAGAAAAAAAAAAGAATGATTTGGTTCTTCACTGTGGTGTATCTGGATCATTCTATGAATGTATAGCGGAGAACTTCAAATGTCTAACCTGCTTGACAAAAAATTCCATCTCATGCAGCATTTTAGATGTTCTTCTCAAACCTCCATTACCACAACTTACAAATGTGTACTGTACATGATATAGAGGAAACCAGTCTAAGGAAGTTAGTCTTCAGTAGCCAATTTAAATTTACTCTTTTAGCTGAGAAAAATCCCATTTAAAAAAGCTCAATTAAAAATGGAGTTTTAAAACATTTAATAAGGGAGTTCCTCCTTTCAAAGTACATGTCCCCAGTTCCCCAGGTGGTTTCTTCACAATGCTTTATGCAAGTTTAATTATGGCAAAGTAAAGGGCTAAAGCTGAATAAGTGCTTTTTGGATCACATATTTATTCTTTCTGGTGACTGATAAACAAGAAGATTGTGAAGATCAAGAGGTTCCCTGCCTTTTATTTAAAAATGTTTTGCAGACCTGGCCAAATGACCAGCAAAATAATTGATATTTTTTCAACCTGAGCTTTACCTTGAAATACATTTTGGATGACAGAATTTTCTCTTCTGAAGTTGGATGGCTGTTAACATGGATTCTGACTCAAAAGCTGCCTTCCTACGCATGATTTATTTAGCAAGAATCCAGTGATAACGTATTAGCACGTACCTGAAAGATCCTTGATCCCACTGTGATAACCTCGAGAACAACAGCAGGACAGTGATGGGACTGGAAATAAAAGAAAACATAATTGTATGTTTAGTGCATTTGTTCACAGAGCTCCCAGAGGTTTTCTGTATTGACAGTCACTTGAGAGGCAGGAGATGAGCAAAAGCAGATGACTTTGTGCAACAGATCTTGGTTTGCAATATTACTCTTCAGTGCAAGATTTTACCTTGTGTCTCAGAACCGCATGAGTGTAGTAAAGGGAAGCCGACAGCTTCCTAATGCTCTTTTCACATGTGACTGTCTCTCCCCTTTTCCCTCTATTCATCCAAAACACAAAATTAAAGAAAACCTCAATGATGTACTGGGCTGAACTGCTTTTCTATGTAAGTATTTAGACCTAAACCGGGGACTTTTTTTTAGGATGACAGTGTGTTGGGTAACTTGGAATAAAAATGCTGTCCGGCTGATGGCTTATGCTGGTGGTAGCTGTAGTCTGTGTCAAACTTGAGGTTTTTCGTGGTGCTAAGTGGAAGGTAAATGTGTCTGTGTGTCTTATCAGCTGACAATCTGTACTTGAGAAGCAGGAATAAAGTATCTCAATGCAGGAAGCTTTTCTGTCAGCTGGGTCACAGAGCAGGGAAGCTGTATTTTTTTTTTTGTGGTAGACAGAGGCCAGGCTCCTCTAAGAACATATGGCTGCAGCAGAGGTTTGCAGCCTACTGCAGTGGTCAAGGTTCCTTCTGTGACGCTTGTCACCAACCGAATCAGAAATAGTCCTCAAAATGGGAGAGAAGTTTGAAGAATTATTACAATATTACCATATCTGGTACTGTCACATGTTGTACATTGTTGATTTACAGCTTTTTTTTTAAAAAATAAAAAGAAATCTTAATCTATTGCTTGAGGAGAAAGCTGAGATCAGCTGATAAAACTAATCTGCGTCATTTCTGAGAAGCCCAGTTTCATCCAAAAAAAAAAATAAATTGTAGAGCAGGAGTGTCAGCAGTTGGCTGTTTGGAGAAATGTCACAACCTGTGAATATGTTTTCTTACATCATTAGAGCTAGGAGACGAAGATGAAAAGAGCTGAGAGGTTAGATGCAACTTTTACAGAGGAAGTGCTGGGTGTTGCAAGAGAGGAGGGGAAGCAACCATAAGATCCAGAACACCTTTGGGTGCTGCAATGACCTGAAGCCTCATGAAACCACTCACCCCTGCACAGACTGATTTTAATAAACAGGTAACTGACATTCACACACTTCCTTTATAAAGCACTTTGAATTCAGAAAATTGAATCTCTGTCTGAAAGTTCACTGGGTGTGAATTCTTTCAGGCTTGCTTCGGTCTTTTGCGAAGATATTTGGCGAGCAGCTCAGCTTGCTGGCAGGCTGTGACAGCCAGGCATTTACTCCTACGAGTGCCACCTGCTCTTTTACAATCCTTGCCTCAGCTGAAGCCACCAGCACCTTTCTGCTTGATCTACAGGGTAGCTCCCTCACATTGAGCTTGGCTGCTCTCTTACGGGAGTAACGAACAGTTTGCTGAGCTGTTTGACTAAACAGCCTTTGGCAGCCTCGGGGAAGTGGATGCATTCATCGGGATAGTGGGGACACGTACATTCAAAGGGTGCTGTCGTGTGCCTTGTCGTGCAGCATGACTTCATACTGCGTGTGCCCTTGCCGTGCCGTTGACACAGCCCTCAGGCATCAAGCAGCCAGAGCAATTGCCTCAGGGGGTTTAGCAAAGAAACGGGTAATAGCCAAAGTCACAGGATGAATTGAGATGTTGTGGAGGAGGCAGCTATTACATTTCTGCTCTTTTTTAAAAAAAAAAAAACCATTCTGAGACTTGTAAGGTATTGTGTTGTGCTCCTTGCTGGGTTTAAGGCCGCTGACTCCCAGGCAGTGAAGGTCACTTTGTGCCTTACTCTTTAAGGCAAGTCACTGCTATTTATATTAAGAAGGGACCAGCAGTGCTGGCTGACTCCTAGCATGTTAACTCATGTCTCTCCCGGGAAACAGTTCTCCACTAGACTCCCCTAAGACCTGTACGCAAGTTGGGGAGTTGTATATCATGTAGATGTCAAGCCCAATCAGAGCTTCCTTGTCAGGATGTGTTAGGGCAGCTGTCTGCAATTTGTGTGACATTGCGCATCTCTGCCAATAAACCACTTTTGCTCTCTGTTGTGCTGTGTCTGCTGTCTGCTCTGCTGGGAAAGCTGCCAGAGAGAGAAAGAGAGAAAGAGAGAGTGAGCAACTGTGTGCCCAAAGGTGGCTGAGTGGCACCTCTTGTAATCTGTGTTCTGCACAGTGTATTGATGGGCTTTGTGGATGGATCCCATGGGGTAAACATGAACATCACATACCAGAGCATGACATTTTAATTAGGTTTAAGTATTGGGAGCAGCTGGGGTAATGTTTACCTAAAAAGAAAAAAAAAATACACTCAAAAAAATCCACCTGTGCTGATTATTGCCTAGGAACTATATATTGTTAAATGTGGGATACAAATGAGTAGCTTTTGACAGGACTGAGAGCACTTTGAAATAAAGCTCTAGTAAGCGAAAATCGGTGATACAAGCTAGATGCTGGAATGAGCTTTTTGCACGTGCATGTGCATACACCATGGCTAAGCAGTGAAGTCTGCTCAGTGCAGCTCCATTCACACCTGCCACCCGTAAAATCATTTGGCTCACAAGATACAAAAGTGTTCATGCTGCAGAAGATGGGGCTGGCAAGGAACAAGAAAGATTTAAAAGGAGAAGGTGTCTGTAGTTTTTTCTGTTTGCAACAATATGGAGTTATGAGAAAGATGGAGCACTTTCGCAGTTGGTTTGCCAGCTCACCCTACCAATATCTCAAGCAAGGGTTGAAAAATGGCCACCTTAGAAGCACCAGAGAAGATTAGCCTCCTCCTCAGCCTGTAACATAACATGTAGCAGAGGAGTTTAGCCTTCATGTGGTAAAATCTCAGGGTCCCAGAAGAGCCCCGTTAACCTTGAAATTCTGTATAGTAGGTTATTTCTCCTTGCTAAGTAGAAAGCATCACTTATTTACAGTCATGAATGACACTAAGTCTGGTCCAGAGGTAGACTTGAAAGGACATTCATCTGCTGTTTGTGGGGAATTTATCTGAGTGGATGCTTCTGAAATGCCAAACCAGAGGTAATCGCAAACTTATTCCCAAAGCACTGCCTGTCTTCTAATTGCTGGCCACCTCCTTTCATGAAAGGAGGCGAGAGAAGCAGTTCACAGAAGAGCAAGTGCTTGCAGACTTCTCTTCTGGGGAAAATGATTGTCTGTCTTCTCTTGCTACAGGATGCTTGAAATGGGGAAAGCAACGTACTGGCGCTGAGAAAGAGGAAAACCATTCAACATTACCTTGGTATATGATGATCAAAGGTATGCTCCCCCCCTCCTCTTTCTTCTGTGCCCTGAGAAAGGCAGCAACTGTTTCTCAAGTGGACAGTACTCAGTTCAGAGCTGGAAATGCCCCTTTATTCCCCATGTGGCCAGACCAGAGGCTGCCTGCCTACCTTTGGAGAGCAGGAGATTTATCTTTTTCCAGTAGAAATAGGGCAGCTTAACTAGTTATCCTCTATGAATAAAAATAAGCAAGGAGATGAGTCTTGGAGAATGATTATCCCCAGAGCAGTGACGTGGCTGACATGTATTTTCTGGTGAAGAACCACAGTGGGCTACCACTATTAAGTGCAAGTAATTTATGGAATTCATGGCCAGTTTTATGATTCGGGTTCTTTTTGTCAATATAAAAGTCTCTGATTTTGTTCTGACTACTATACTTTAAATGTAGGAAATAAGAGAAGCTAAGAAAAAATTGGTTTATTCTTTACATTCAGTTACCATCTCACTGTGTGCACTTTAACCCTCAAAATGTACTGGCACTGGCTGGCATTTCCATCATTTCGGAATGCCTGTATTTCTTTCATGTTTCTAATGAGGCGCGAAGTACGGAGAACATAAATGACAGGAAAAAAGACTACAGTTTTTTTAATGACCAAAATCATATATATTTTAGAGCTCTAGCCTAAGGTTATAGCACAACAAACCAGGCAAAGTCTCTTTCATCTGTAGTTTACTTGGAAACTAGGACCAAATTTCTTTCTCCCTGGGTGACAGAAAATAGCAGAGAGTCGCCAGTACAAAAGCAAAAACTCAGTCATGTGCCATCCGGCACTGTGGAGTTGATGTGAGTTATTTTTCAAGAATCCAGTGATATTTTTCTTTATAGGAGTAAAACAGATGAGGGCAGGACATAGAGAGAGACAATGAGGCAAAAGAACATTAAAATGAAGGAAAAATTAAAATGAACCAATACTGTGAAGCTATTAGAAGAGGGTCTTAGAATATCTGACGTGAGGGAACTTTCTTGGGACGCACGTAATACTTTCCCCACCTCACTAGGTGGAGGGCTGCACTGACTTTGCCATCAGAAATTATGAACTGTATCGGCTCTTCTCAGTTGTTAATAGACATCACACCTTTTGTAGGAATTTTTGGCAGAACTCTAGGGCAATTTTCTGAGATGAGAATTATCTTTTGCCACCTGCAAATTGTACTTTTGTGAGGAGCTGTACTGAGGAAAAAATAGGTGAGATGTTGGTGGGGTGAACCAGCGCACCAAGGCTGCTGACAAATGAGATTTCTGACAAGGAGAGGTGTAGAGAAAAAAAAACCAAAAAGAACAAAGTTCAATTCCTAGTGATTCTAACAGACCGGTGAAATTGCAGGCTGCCATTGGGAAAATCCTATTTCTCAGATACAAGTGGCCAGGGAACATTGTCATGAAAATGCCAGTGAGAATCAGTCTCTGAATTATGTCCTTAGGTGTAAATAGGCTTTTACTTGGGTCTTGTCAAAGGGCTGGGAGTAGGGTTTTTAGCAGGCTCACTGTTACTGTTTATATTACAGTAGCATTTAGAGGCATGTTCAGGACCCATTACAGTGACTGCAGTTTCCACAAGCAGTATACCTCAAAGGCATTGTGTATGTATACATATATACATATATATGTGATAGGGCACTCTGAGAACCATAAAAACAGTTTGGGGAGATGAATGACAAGAAAAGGGATCAAAAGAAATGGCTCATCTGGCTCCATCTGGGGAGTTGCACTTGAGAAAAATGAAACACTTATCTAAAGCTCCAGGGAAAGCGTGACAAAAGCTGGGAAAGGTTTCTTGTCCCTTGGCCCCATTTCCTGTGTATTTTACCAGAAGGTGCTGCTGGAAACCTTCAGTGGCAAAGGGTCCATACAATTTTCAGTGTTTCTTTTGTGCTTTCTTGTACACAGCAGAGTTACTGTATGATGATGGAGCAGGAGGAGCCTGAAGGCTTTTTGTATTGTCTGAACACATGCTGTTGGCGCATGAATTTGTTCCTCAGGCTTGAACTTGCATTAAGTCGACTCAGATTGGAGTATTAAAAATGTAGCAGAACTGAAACTGGGGAAGACAAAACTGATAAGACATTCGCCGCTACTGGGAGTGTGAAATCACGCACGAATCTGCAGCAAAATCGCACGTTACCCAAATATTGAGTGCACCGACAGCACTGATCACAGGGATGGTGAACTCTGATTTTCTGCAGCTCTGATCTGATAGTGGAAAGTTCCTCTTTGTTTCAATATTTAAGCAATTGTCTGTGAACTAGCAACAAAATGAACTATCCAAGATGCTTCTGATAACTTTCAGACAGGACTGTGTAATGAGCATTGTAGCTATAGATGTATGCTCTGATATTAAGCAGTGCTTTTTGAGATAGTGCGGTGGATTTCGTTTGTATTTAAGTAATACCTTGGACTATCGTTTCTGAGATATTTTCATGTCTACTTTTGATCTGAAATGTGTTAATCTAATGAGTGGGTAGAGGAAATGAGTTACTATGGGAACAAAGTCTTTCTCTAACTTAGTGCCCCAGTTGGCTGCTCTGGCAATCAAAGCACGCTGCAAAAGGAAGGGGGGGCCACCAGAGACAAATGTGCATTTCAATCTCACAGGGAGCTTCTCAGGTCGAGTTCAGGGTACAGAGAATAAAAGCAGACCTCTGGGAGGTGTATCATCTGCTCAAAGCAAAATAAAAGGAGGAGGGAGGGAGCTGTGATCCAACTATGATAAGGAAAAACAAAATAATAGTTGAGGGGGGGAGGGAAACAGAGGCTCTACTGCTGCATTTCTTGGGGTCCAATTGATAAATGATTAAGGATAGCTGTTAAAACTTGAAGCTTTTCAGTCTGTTCTGGTGATCATTAAAAAGGTACTTCAACATTAAACAGCTTTTTGAGCTGCATTTGCTTCCTTTTTTTCTGTTGTAGGCTCCTAGAAGCCATCAGTACTGAAAACATGGGTGTGTCTTCCTCTGAGCTGCAGAGCAGTGCTACCTGCAGCGATGGCTGGTGACCTCTGGGGACGTGCTGTTGGCAGGGAGGCATCGTCCCATGTTGGCATTACATTTCCTCTGTTTGCACCTCCCTGAAAACTACGGTAGAATTTAACACGTGTGGAGAGGAAAAAGCTGGATTCCTTACTATTGCTTCTGTGGTTAAGAGGAGAGTTTTTCTCTAGGTGGAAATGTTTTAATCCACTCTTATTTGATTCCTCTCTGTGGCCTGTTGCCAGGGCTAGGCAAAGACAAAAACATATGACCATCTTACCTCCCTTCAGCTCACTAGCTGTCAGCAGCATGTGAGCATCAGGTGAGTGCTCACCTCAACTTCCACATCTGTAAATAAGCAGAAAATATTTCCTCTGAGTAGTTTGCTTCTCTAATACCTTCGTTCGTCAGTACGTAATGTGTATCATTTGTTTTGCCTACTCTATCAGGAAAAAAGGTTGTACAATTTACACGGTTAAATCAAATCAGGATCAAAGTAATTTGAATTTTTTTTTATAAATGAGAAGTAATTAAATCTTAGGTTGTCCATGTAGGGGTGCTGGTGGACAACTGGCTGAACAGGACCCAGCAATGTGCCCAGGTGGCCAAGAAGGCCAATAGCATCCTGGCCTGTATCAAAAACGGTGTGTCCTGGAGGAGTAGAGTAGCGATTGTCCCCCTGTGCTCAGCACTGGTGAGGCCACAGCTTGAGTGTTGTGTTTAGTTTTGGGTGCAACAGTATAAAAAAGTCGTTGAGGTGCTGGAGCAGGTTCAGAGAAGGGCAGTGAGGCCGGTGAGAGGTCTGGAGAAAATGTCTCATGAGGAGCGCCTAAGGGAGCTGGGATTGTTTAGTCTGGAGAAGAGGAGGCTGAGAGAAGACCTTGTTGCTCCCACAACTACCTGAAGGGAGACTGTAGTGAGGTAGGTCAGTGTTTGTCTCTTCTCACAGTTAACTAGCGATAAGATGAGAGAAAATGGACTACAGTTGCACCAGGGGAGGTTTAGATTGGATACTAGGAAAAAATTCTTTGCTGATAGAGTGGTGAGACATTGAAAGAGTCTGCCCAGGGAGGTGGTTGAATCAGCATCCCTGGAGGTGTTCAAAACGCGTGTAGATGAGGCACTTCAGGACATGGTTTAGTGGTCATGATAATGTTTAGTAGACGGTTGTGCTTGATGATTTTAAAGGTTGTTTCCAACCTTAATGATTCTATGATTCTATGATAAAAAGCTGTCAGTGAGGTACATGTTCAAGATCAATATCAAAAATGTAAACCACAATACCAGACATTGACAAAACGTTAACAAACACCCGTGACTTTCTGAATTTCTAACTGGGTTTTGACTGCCGCTCTGCTACCCCTTTCCTACTCCAATGTCTCTCTCCACAGTCACAAATTTTCATACTTTTTTACTTCTTTTCAAGGTGACTCCTGCTCTCAAAGTTTCTTTATAGTCCCTTGCTTTCCGTCCAATCCAGCTGATGGTCAACCTAAGAAAGCCTCATAATTGGTAATTTCCTCCCTGCACTATCATTTTTGGGGCAAATGCCCTCTCAGAGTTGCAGGTCTTGCACTGACATTCAAGTTACACCAAGGATACTCTCCTCCCCTCTGGTTCTGTCCAGGCAGCATGATCAGGGGGCTGTCTGGATCCCCCACACTGGCCTTCAGATTGGTGCTTGCCCCATTTTCATCACTGAGGCTGTGGTGCTCTGCCTGCGGCTGTGGCACTCAGATTTATCTGATTCTTGGTTCTTTATTCAGCATCTCTACAACTTGAGCTTCATCTCTCTGGTGCCGTTTCTGAAGTGTAATGTTTGGCTTTTTACTTGACTTGTTTAATTGCTAACTTTGTGTGTAAGGCGCTCTATTGGAAACCCCAGGGACTCGTTTAACTTTCAACTCACCTGCCCACAAGCACCTAGCTGAAGTGGGCTAGACTACTTTTTCACATGTGTGAATGTAGGGGGTGGGGGTAGGACTCTCTCTGACTCTCTTTTGTGCCACAGTCACATCCCAAAGCTAGGTAGGGTCATACTATGCCTAAATATTTTGAAGCAAGGATGTAAAGCAACCAAGGCTGCTTTTCTTCCATTTTGAGCCTCACCGATGAAAACAACAGCAGTAACCAAAGCACCCTAAGCTCGGCCTGTTGCAAGACCTGCTTTCCTAGTCCCAGTGTAACAACAGCATCTCCCTACCTGCCTTCAGCAACTGTGCCTCTCCATGCCTGGCATGTTCCCAAGCTCTTCTCTAGAGAGCTTTCAACAGTGCAAAGATATCAATAATACAAATAATTAATGTCAAGTGGCTATCAAGAACTTCTAGGTCTAAAAACATAACCCATGTAAACCCATATTAAGTAGTTGCATCCCACTCTGAAATTTGAACAGTAAGCAAATGAGGAGGGATGGTATGGTGATAATGAGCAATGCTTATTTTTTTCAGGGGAATGCTGGGAAGCAGACCAGCTTTGGCACAGGGAAGTCCTTACTGGAATTTGCTTATCTCCTGTCTTCTTCTGAAAACTGACTTTTAATTTGATAGTTGAGAGTATAATACTCTACATAGAGCAGAGGTGCACAATCACAATATTAAACATTTTTAATGCATTTATTTTAAATATAAAAAGAGGAATTACATAGAAAAGTAGCAAATGAATAATTCTATTTTATCTCAACAAATAGACAGGTTTTTCATGTGACCTGATCCACATTCTTGCTTTGATCAGCAGTCCTTGTATCTGATGTGCTTACTCCAATCCAATCCTCTACTCTCAGAAGTGTTTCAGTATCTTCTGAATGATGTGGAGGGACAGGGACTTCATCCTGGTACACACAGACCTCGAAGGAGTCTTTCTTATCTCACAGTGAGCATTGCTTCTTAAGAGTGGGAACAGGTGACTGAAGAAGAGCTGGCTTTTCACCTCCTGGACCTCTCAGAGCCAGGCACACAAGCACCTCCTTACAGGAACACCCCTCTCCCCCATCCCCAGCCAGAAGCTGTTGGAGTTCTGCAGCTAAGGAGAGAAGAGGTGATGAGGGGTGGAATACTGCTCAGCTATGAATGTGAGGAGCGTGTGAAACATCACATTCAAGTATGTGGGTCCTGCTGTAAGAAATGGTGCTTTGTGAGAGGAGGGGCCTGGAGTCACTTCAGGTTTTCCCATGTGTCTTCCTCTTATTCTTCCATTGAACTCACTGGCTTCTGTGGAGAAGGAGGGACATGGCAGATGTCCAAGCAATACCTTTTTTTGGCTAGCATAACCGAGAAGCTGATAACTGAAAAACATATCTGGGAGAGCAAAAATGTCAAGGAAGAGAAGAAAGACAAAATGAAACAAAATATCGGTAAGTGGTTAAAAGTTAAGGAGCCTGTTAGGTGCCACTAAATTAAAATTAGCTCTGTTGTTATGAAAATAAAAAAAAACTTCTCCAAAGCAAGCCTCTTAATATTGGTTGTGTTGGATATTCTTCCAACTAAGCAGCACAATTTGTGGGGCACAACAATTTCTCTCAGATTACTCTGCAGAGTCCCTTTGGCTCTTGAGAAACTGAGAAGTTCTTCAGTCTCTGGTGGAGTAGCCAGTGTTATCAAAACATGGTGAACTGCAGTGATTCCTACAATTATTCATGACTGATTTATCACTTAATTGTAGGAATTCAGTTTAAGTAGATTTTTTTTTCCATCTCCCTTGCTCCCTAATTGATTTTTTTTTTTTTTTGATGCTGAATCTTTGACTTGCTCTCATAAAGTAGACTAGAGTCATTATATCTGCATGCTTTATAATCATTATGCTGCATAATTACTGTTGCTGCTGTTGTCTTCCGGTTTACACTGCTTTATTAACAGCTCCTATTGCCAGAAGCTTTAAACATTCAATAATCTGTCAAGGCGGATAATTTGTTTCATTTTTTGTTTGGTTTTTTGTTGGGTTCTTTTTAACTTGAAGACCTTTACAGTAATATCTTCAAGCACCTGGCCTCATCAGATGCTTTAATGTTCACTTATCTCTGTCTCATGTTATTTTTAATTACCATACTTCTAGATAACCAAAGTTACCCGTTGATCTTATGGGAAATGTGAGCAGGACACATGTAATTGCATCAAGCAGTAAGGAAAATAGACCTTCCAGAAACAGTAATGAGGCTGATTGCCACCGATGACACATAAGAAAGCCTTCATCTGTTGGCACTAGCAAAAAAAGCCTTGTTGCAGCCTGATACAGCATTCATAGTAAATGCATGCTGTAGTAGTTGACATAACAGAGAGGGATTACACCACCATTTCTTATTTTCAAATGCATTTTGGGGTTTCCATTTGGGGTCCCTGCAGAAATACAGCCATCTTTCTCCCTAAGCTCCTGTAGGCATTTGCTATGCAACACACCAGCTCTGGAACAGCTTGCCCTTCTCCAATGAAAGATCAAGCCAGACAGATCATGGGTAGTGTTTTGCCAATGTAAAAGGCTCTTGGATCTCAGTTCTTTCTGACTTGAGTGTAAGTCACAGGACTGTGGCTCCTCAATAAGTCCTGCAAGGCTGTTCCTTAGCAGCTGATGTGTCCATCAGCCTCCAGTCATCACTGATGGGCAGGACTGCCAAATGATGGTGTTTTCCATGGTGATAGTCTCCTCTGGGGTGAGAGCTCTGAGCTGCAGCACTGTCTGGCTTGCATGGAGAGCACGGCCAGGACAACCTATCTCCCACTGGGCCAAGGTGCTAGTGGCCCTGCTACAGTGGCTGCTGCTTGATCCAAGAGCCTGCTGTAGCTGGCAGCCTCGACCTTACTGTATTGTGCCCCCAGGCCCCTGCTGTGGGCACAGGGTCTCAGAGTCTCAGAGGTGGGGCAATACTCTGCAAGGCACCTTTTCTTGTGTCCATGAGATGATCAGGAACTGGAGAGCATTGGGAAGGGCTGGAAAAAGTGAATGATTCAGCACAGATTACTGAAACTGGGGACATGGTAGCCTGTCAGTAAGTAAAGTGCTGCAGCAGTGAGATGTTTCATTCTCCCCATCTTCGAGGGAAAAGACAAAATGTGATGAGTTTCCCTGGGCTAGAAGTAAGAAAAAAAACCTTCTCAGTACTGAAAGATGATGAATCTTGGGAACAGACCGCCTGGGGACCTGGTGGCATTTCAGCTGCTGACGTTTACCAAAGAGTGCACGAGAGACATGTCTGTCAAATATGACACATATGACGAGAGCCTGCCTTCTGGCAGGGCAGAAGGTCAGGTTGCCTTTTAATTCTCTTCACTCTCCTCCTTTCTATGCGTGGAAGCACAAGCCAGAGGGAACAGAAATGCTGAGATTTGCACAAGCTACTCTCCACAAAAGCTGAAAACAAAAACGCAGAGTAAAAGTTTGGTCATGGTTTTGACATATACAAGAAGAAAGGAATAATATCCAAAGGAAGGTAACAATCATAAATGATTGAAAAGAATGAAGAGCCAAGAATCACTTGTGAAAAAGATGATATTGATTTATTTTTAAATAACATCTTTCAGATTTATATCTACTTTATAGTTGCGTGTTGGGGAATTGGTTACGGGTTCTCTTTTTTAGCATTCCTTCAGCTCCTTGGAGGTCAGCTTTTTCATTAACAGAACGACTGTCTGCATTTCTTAGCACTTTGTCTGTACCTGACTTTATCTTGCCAGAGAAAACTGGTAGATATTAAATCTTGGTGGTTTTCTTGTCTATATGATAATCCAGACAAGATTTTGATAATTCAGTACAATGGCCACCTCACAGGAAAGCTTTGATTGCACTAAAACATACTCCGAAGTGCTAATCTTTTAACCTTCTAGAGTTCATTATTCGGACAGATAAAAATTAAGTTTCAAGTGACCTATAAGGTCTTCTTGCCAAGATATAATCTAGTTAAATTTTCCTCAAATTGAATTATGTGGACTGCATACTGTGTATTGATTAAAAAAAACTTCTTAATGGGGTCATATAATACGAATCTTGACATGACTTTTTTTCTCTCCTTTGAATGTAGTTGGTTTTTAACAGAAACTTCAGCATTTTGTTTTGTAAAGCTGTCACTAGCTTGATGGTTTCTCAGTCAGATAAGACTTTGACTTCTGCAGCACTTACTTGTTTGAGGAAAATACAACTGCAAAATTAACTAGTCCTGTGCCATTTACGAATGAGTTTATCGTATTACATCAACACAAAGAAGCTGAAGTTTGCTTTGAATTATCTCCTGAAGGACTAGTGCTGTGTCCTTACTTCAAGACACGTCCTTTGCACTTTTGAAACAGAAATTTTATGCATCTTTTGTGCTTTTGAAGTAGAGATGTTGTTAAGTGCTGCTTTCAAATGTCCTTTTTGCCATGATTTATGTTCTTAATTCATTTATTTTTCAAACTGTAACAAAACCAAATAGTGGAGCAACTAAGTACATTGATGAGACACTTCCAGCTGTGACTCATATTTTATGGAAGGTGGGCAAGGAGTCAGACGAGCTGAACTCCAGAGCTGCTCTGTGATGTTGGGTAAGGAGGAAGGTCCTAACTTTATTACTGCCTTATCTGTAAAATCTGTTCTGTGGATTTGAGACCTCTACAGCCATAGCTGCCTGTAAGCCTTTGTGTTCTTGGACTGTTCAGAGACCTCTGCTGGAAGAGTAGGAAGAAGTCTGATGCCTCAGCATTTATTGATTCTCAAAATATGTGGCAAAAGAGAAACAAAGGGAAAGTGGAGTTTGGAAGCATCTCCAGGAGCACTGTTTTAAGTCTTACCTCCTCCAGTTGCTTTGCTTTTAAAGAAGGTAGTTTCAACAGTGATACTGGGTTTCTGATGCTCTGTGGCTTTTCTACAAAAACTGCTCATTTGAGTTGGTTAAGGAGGAAGGGAATATGTTGCATGAAAAAAAAAATCAATTTGGCTTTATTTTTTTAAGTGTTGAAAATCCCATACAAAAAGCTTTTCTGGTAGGCAAATCCTAGTCACTTAATTGAGAAAATAACTTGGTTTCAGTAAAAATAAAAAATTAAAAATTCAATTGTCCTTTTTTGAAAAAAATATTTTGTGGCAAACCTGAAGTTGACAGTATTTCTTCAATTCATTGTAATTACTAGAAATGCATCATTCATTCAGGAGCTTTCACAAAACCCCTGGAGACTGCTAAGTTTCAACATAAGATGTTTTTCTCTCTATCTCTGATTTTTCTCTCACATGATTTCCCCTTTTCTTTTCTCTAGATGTCTCGTTTTTGTTGCTATAGCACTAATTTTTTTCACCTGAAAAGGTATCAGCAAAACAATGGCGTTTCAAATCTTTTCTCTGAATTTTTAGGGTCCAGTTCTTACAGAGAACTAAGCTGTTTCTTGCTAAAATTATGCCGCAGGTTCACTACTGAACAAGCTTAATCAATCAATAGTTCCTGTTTGATAGAGTAAATAAATTATGTTTTGATATGTGATAATCTCTGAGTTTTCCTACCACCTAACAGAAGGCTCATACCAAGGTTGGAGTGTGGAAAAAGAGGAATTGACAGGCTCAGACAAATGAACAATTAAGTTGGTGTACTGAGGTCTGTGGCAAGGCAATAGAATAAGGTAGAATACGTGCCTGGATTATCAAAATCTTACATGCTAGTTTAAAGTGTCCCAGGAGAGCTGTAGGACAGATACCACGTGGAAAGCGAACAATACTCTCATTATAGTAGATTAGGTTGCTTATCAGTGGCCTAAAACTTGGAAATACGGGAAAATGAGCCCAGAATTGTTTGAAAACAGGAACATATGTATATATATTTCTAAAGCAAAAATCTGAGTATTTTCAGGAATATATTTTGAAGTAACCACTGGTCAAAGAGGAAGAGGCCTGACATAATGCAAGGAGCAGTGAGTGGGAGTTTGCAGCAGGAGGTTGATCCCAGTTCGCAGCCTGGCTGGTGGTACTGATAACTCATACAAGTTGTACAAGTCACAGATTTCAAAAAATCACCGTTATTCGGCCACATCTACAATGTCACAAATGGCAAAACGGTGATGAGAAGTGGATGTACTCACAACATCTCTTGCTTCTATTTTACAGCCATACTGTAAAATGTTTGCTTCTATTAGTTCTTATTTAAGTAATTTCCCACTTCAGAAAAAGCGAACGCATGTGGTCAACACAGTACACTGCCCTGCACCTCTAGTTTGGACAGAAGAGTTGCATCAGCAAATGCTTGAGCAGATGTAAAAGTATTGCTAAAGAAATAGGCCCCAGTAAGGATCTGATTTCCATTTTGGGGTAAGTTAACATGTTTGCTTTGGAATTACTTTTTTCTTTTTTTTTTCCTGGTTTTCTTTTTTTGCCCCTAACATTAATAAACTGCTAACTGGATGATAAAAAAGAATCTGGATTCTGAGTTGTAAATAGGAATATTGATTAAGTACCAGTTGTAGGATCTATGCTGCTGATGCGTGAGCCAGAAAGCACATCTTGGCTGTACGATTTTATTTCTATTTTTATAGGAGTAGCAGTTAAAAAAATCATTATCACTTGCATCTGAGCTGATCGTGTTTGATTTGGAAGTCACTGGGATGCAATAAACAGGAAACCCCAGGGTGCCATTTTACTAAGACAGTTTTCAGAGAGGAACTACAGTTTCTGCTGCAAAGCACTGTTGATTTACATGGATTTTCTTGTCACATGTTTTGGCAAAATGCATCAGCTTGCGCTTCTTAGCATCAACAAATAATACTTGACTTGCAAACGAGCTCCTTGGCAAGTTACCCAGCCACAGGAGGCTTGAAGATTTGACTGAATAGAAAAGGCTTTCATTTCGCCAATTTGTGAACAGAGTGCTATCCCTGCCGTGGTCATCTGCTGCCGCTCTCTGATCCTTGCCCTTAATTCTTGGGTATTGAAGCTATTCAGCCTGTTAGCTTTTACCAAATTCCAAGTAATGAAAATTAAACATTTATTTTTCCAATTTCCATGTAAATGCTTTAAAGGGCTCTCAAGCTCATTTGTGCTCTCATGTTTGAAATTCACCTTTTTCACCATGTGAGATTAGTATCTTTTCCTTCACGATGCAGACCTTTCAAAATGTTCAACTTTTAAACAAACCAAAAAAAGCTTACTCTGTATTTTCCCTGTGCAGCCTTCTTATTCATAATAAGCTTAAATATAAGGAACAGAAACCTATTTGGAAATAAAATTATGTGCTAGGTTCACTAAAAATGTAATTACATTATAATCAAACTGTCACTTTATGAGATAGTGGGAGATGAAATACATCATAAGCTGACAGAAGAAGGTGCCTTGCTCTTTTAAATATCATCCATGGCACAAAGCGGTGAAGAAACTGTGAATTGCATAGAGTGTAACCAGAAAAGCCCTTGGAGCTGAGGAGGGGGACCACAGCACGAGGACTAGTGGGACAAACATGTTTTCCTCTGGTGGAAAGAAGGAAACTTCAGCCATATGCAGACAAACTCAACTTGGTTTGTTTCACCTGAAGCAGTTTTGCCCCACCAAGCTGTCAGCCTGTATTCACCAGAGCCTGACTCATGTTGCAGGTTAAAAATGCAAGTGCTTTGGGAAAATCTTAATCTGTGAGGAGTTGTTTTGTTCAGGTCTTGCCCTTTCTTGTGGCCCTTGCAGCACATGTTGCCTCAGTGTGAAAGGAAATGCTCTGGTTTAAGCATAAAATTCCCAGTCCTGATAGCAAAGAGTATGTGTAGCCACTGAGGAGATGGTAGCATTCAGGTGGGAGTGATTTTCTTTAGTCCTTCTGGTCCTTGTCATGTAAGCTGCTTTCCTGTTGTGGAGTAAAGTTCTTTTTTTCTCCTAACAAAATTTCTTTGAAATTTGCATTTATTCCTTGCTTTCCTTTCTCTGGCAATGGACCCTTTATTATGGCAATCCCAGCAGTGATCCTTGCTCTGACATCTAAGAACAAATTGGTGGCAAATGTTGGGCCTGAATGTGTGGTGCAGGCAGAAGAAGAGGAACTGTTGACGTGAATTTGGATGTCAGCCTTTCATTTCCAGTAGGGGATGGGGAAGGGGCAGGTGGGTGGCCGTGAGTTTATTCTCATGGATGGATCGAAGCTAGTGGAAGATTGGCACCCAGAAGAACTGCTCTGGCTGCCAGTGATGTGTCTAATGAAAGAGAAATTTGTTTTCATATAGGGCCTTTCTTTCTGACCACTGAAAAAAGCTTCAGAAGTATGAATGGATTGAACTTTGTGGTTTTGTAGTCTGATCTTGTTTCTATTCTAGAGATAGAAATTGTGATGTACCAGGAGGTCCATATTGTGGAAGGGGCACAGCTGTTACCTTTATTCAGTGTCTTGCTTTTCTCTTTTGATGCTATGAATACCGTGAGAGAGCAGCACAGCACACTGGGCTGGCCGTGCGCAGTTTTATTCTCTATGCGAAGTGCATAAAACCACTTTGTGTATTCACGGCACGTATCTATTTGGCAGGGTACTGTGAGCTTCAGGAAAACAGAAGCTTGGGGAGACCACTGGAGACTTCCCAATATTACAGCTTTCTTTTTCAAATTTAAGTCTCTAATTTGCTTAAGTACAATTAATTTTATTTTTCTAAGAAAACTGTAAAAATTTCAGTTTCAAGAATATGAACATGAAATGAAGCTTCATCAAAAAAGAAGTAATAATAAAATCTTGTCCAAATGTCTATGTCACTGTAGTCTCTGTTTTGACAGAAATATCTTTTGTCAGAAACAGCTTTTGACAGTATCTCTCTCCCTAGATAAAAGTACCAGTTTTAAAGCTACTGTTTTTAACTCTGTCACCAAATCTCAGTACAAGCAACTTCACTCACGGACTGCCAACAGTGGCCTCCTGGAGACCTGCAAGTTGTGCACCGAAGACCTCATGGGCTTCAATTTATCATCACCTTCATTTCACGTTATGCTGCTGTTGCTGGCAATAGACTCGATTTAAATGTCATAGTTTTCTTGTCATTAAATTCATGCTCCTGTAGCCAGCTTTATCATGCAAGATATGTAAGATATCTTGAATTATAGAGAAAAAAAACACACCAAAGCCCAAACCAACCAGACAAAACTATTCTCATGACAGAAAACCCAAGTAAGGTTTTCTTTGCTTTGATTGTACATGTACTTTCATGATGCAACTGTGGCCTGTTGAGTATAGCAAGGATATTTGACGTAGAAAATGCACCGATCCCAGTGTCTCGGGGAGTCTTACTTTCCAATTGTTATTCTACTGCAGAGATGAGGGCAGGGATGCTGGTTCATCTCCATGCTCATCTCACTGCACACAGCAAGACTCACTGCAGAAGCTCTAGAGTCACAGCAGAGCCATGAGCGGAATTTGTTTTCCCTGGTGGATTTGAATTCTTTGAAAAGGTGTGATATTAGCACGTACTACTTGTCTTTGCTTTCTTTAGGACCCACTGCCTTTCTGGCTCTTTTTGGCCATCCTCAAATTGACCTCAGGTTGCAAGAGATGCTGCAAAAAGGATTCTAAATAGATCAGATGATGATCTCTTTTTTAAAAAAAATAAAATAAAATCTGTTTAAACAGCTGGAGCTTGAGTTAATTTGTAAGGGTCTGTTTCGTAAGTAAACCATCGCTTGCACAGGGTTCTTTTAGAAAGAAACAAACCCCTTGAATCAAGTACTGTTTAACCCTAGCACAGAAAAATGTAAGGCTTCTGCTTCCACTGCAAACTGAAGTACCTACACAGAAGATACTTCTTCTCAAAGCTAGCAAGCAGCTTTGGAGGTGGTGTCAAAGAATTGGCAATACAATATACTCTGGCTTTTGACATAGCCTAAACTAATCATCATTGGAGTCCCATAGACAGCTAGATCTTTGTGCTATCAAATCCTCTTTGCCCTGTGAAGATGATAGTAACACAATAATTTATCTTGGATAGGTGTGATAATGTAAGGCTAAGTATGTGTTTTACCTGCCTGCAGCAGCTGTTGCCTAGTGACCTAAACACTATACATGATGAAGAGGAAAACACAAATTTTATCTAGAAAGGGATGAATTTGGGATTTTTTTGTAAGTAGACTCACAGAGGTATGTAAAGATAAAATAATTCTAGAGCAACGTTCTCAGAATGCATCACAGTTTTGCATAATGGTAGGTGTCACAGATGACTCAGAATGAAAAAAATCACCCTAGTTAGGTTCATGACAGTGCATGTATCTGGGGAGTCTACTTAAAGGTTAGGAATTCGGGCCTGACTCAATGAACTTGTTTTTAGATCTTATCAATTTTTAGGTTTTTTTTCTGTTTTGTTTTGTTGTTTGTTGTTTTTATTTTGTCACGTGTGTCCCCTACCCTAATTTGTGTTTCTTCCTTCAGCTACCGTGCTCAGTGGAAAATAGACACTTACTTTTGAGTTATCTGTTAAGATCTATTGAGGACCTGATGATTTTTCCTGATGTTGAAAGGCTTAGAGATACTAGAGCTTCATATTGCTTCTCTGCAGGTGTCAGGGCACAAAACCTCTGGCACAGCTTGACACTGAGGTATAAAGGCTAGACTTGCCCAAAATGTATTAACAGAGCAGGATTATTTTGTAGTTGCTGGATGCACTTGCTTCATACTTTTGTTGACAATGCTATAGGTCCCTTAGCTGTCACCAAAGGCGTACATGTACTAGTTTTTTTGAAAGCTGAAACTTGTGTCCTTGTTTCTCAAATGGCTCAGCATCTCTGTGTCTTCAGATCTTGTTGCTCTCCCTTTCTTGCTCCTCCCCAGTGCTGAGATCCATTCTACGGGCAGTATGAATTGGAAGCTTCTTACTGTTCATTGTCCTTATAAGAACCCATATGAAGAGTGGTGAGGCTGATAACTCACGTATCTGTTTTTTTGTTTCTTCTTTGAGCATGCTGAGGTTGAGGAAAATTAATATCACACTTATAAACCTGTCCTTGTGGCTGATACAAGCTCTCCTAAAAGCATGTCAAAACAACTTGCTCAAGTGTGGCAATTTGCTAAAAAGTAATGATATTGAAAAACACGACAAGCTCATATAAAGAGAGTTTTGGCTATTTTAGTCTCAAGATATTCTATAAAGAGAATATCAGCTCAGATGTGTGCGATGAGTTTTAATTGCAGAGAAACTAAAGATGGAGGTTTTAGGAAACAATCTCTGACGTATTTTAAAAACCACATCTGTGCTGTGTCTTTTCTTTGCCTGCGAGACAGAAGCCTCCCATGTGATCCATGCTCTTCAAGCAAAGGCAGCAAGGCTTATTGACCTAGATGAAGTAAATCACGAGTCTAAATAAAATCTAACCTGTGTAAGCCTAAGATAGTTGGCAGCTTTCACATGCACAAATGAGAAGCTGCTGATCTGCTTGCTTATTTTTCTGCTGTAATTATCCTCATCTTTGTAAAAATACATTATTCCATTTTTTACTCTGTGGATTAAATCCAGAATTGCTAATAATCAGAATTCTTTCTGTGTCATTCTAAATTCTCACGGCTTTATTAGAAGCATTGTAAGATCTTTACACTCCTGACCTGCCTTTAAATGCATGCATAATGTAGAACAAGCACAATGGGAAGGGCTCTTCCATTCTCTATATGTTTCATGAAGAAAGGAAACCCCTGCATTGTAATAATAACAAATTCAGCTAAAAAAAAAAAGCCTTAAAAAAATCCAACTTGATTTTGCCTGGTTCTAAACGTTTTTGGTCCCATTGGCTGGCATTGGCACTGGGTTCTCTGTAACATGAATTCCAGTACATGACACTTGAGTTCTGGCCTTAGAAATAAGTGGAGACCTGTCCACAACAGCATTTAATCTAATTATTTATTTTGTTAGAACAAAATCCATTTTTTCCAGTGGAGTCATTGCACCATATACATACACTTCAATGCTGGACCCAAACTTCCTAGTAGAAAGTGGCACTCCCCTAGAGTTTAACATGTGTCTTCAGCTGTATTCAGAAGCTTGTTCTTATCCTATCTTTACTGTTATTCTGATGTAAACTTAGTGCTTCTGACCAAAATATGGGCATTTGCATTTAGTGATCTGTACCAATGCAAAGGCAAAAAATAAGGGCAAAATCCAAGATATATATGTAATTGTTATGTGGGTTTGTTTGGGTTTTTTTTAGATTTCCCTCCCTTCAGTGTTATTGGTTTATCTGAAGAACCTCATCATACAGTCTTTCCAGACTGTCTGCTTACTTCAGTGGGTGATACTGGCTTGTTACGAGGAGGATTTGCCCTTGCATACCCCAAACAGATCATTTCAAGCACAATCATTCCAAAAGGGGAAATGTGATAAATAGAAAGTTAGAAAACATTCAAGCATGAAAAACAGAACAGAGTTTACTCAGAGGCACAAAATCCCAAGGGAGCTGTTTATGTACGGAATATAAATCTAGCAAGTTGTAGTGGCTAAAACACATGGATGCCAAGACTCAGGAGTGACTTGCTAGACCATTAATAACATAAGCAAATTACTCCCATATATGAAACTGCAAATAGAGTCAGAGGTCTGTCCTCAAAAAGATTTTGCACCTTAGCACTATAACCTTGAAATTAATCTTTCCTCCTTTAACATTCTCATGTCTTTTGCAAGTGAAGTTGCTATGATATCTGTTGAACTAGCTTTCAAGTCAATGCTCTTTGGCAGCCATACTCTGAACATGCTGATGAAAGAAGAGAGGTCGTTTCATATGGAGCTGGTGGACCAGATGAGCGTTGTCCTGATTATGTCCAAAGGAAAAGTGTGTAGCTTGATTTTATGGAAGCTGCCAACAGACTCGGTTGAAAAAATACAGTATTCTGAAACATAGCCTCATCTTTCTCATGGTCTGCCTAATTAAACAGCTAATTGAAAATCAACTCAGAATCAGCTTTCTCCCTGCAGACATGAACTTTGCTCAGGCTTCAAGAGATGCTTTAGAAGCATCAGAATATGTAGACAGTGATCATGGACTAAGGCTGAGAGCAGACAGCACCCATTTTAAGTCTCTTCAAGACATGTTTGAGAATGAAAACCTGGATGATTCAGCCTTTATTTGTCCTACAGGCAACTGGGAAACAGAGCAATTTATGGGCTTTTCATCACTAAGACAGATCTGAGTCATGGGTATGGAAATGAAATTTCAGGTTACAATAATGAGGAATATATCATGAAGACATGACAAGCATCCAGTAAAATGCATGAGATTTTTAATGGACCTTTCTAGGAAAGATGTTCTCTTAGGTGAGCTGTAATGTCCTTAAGGCTCTGCACCAGTGAAGGTTCAGGTAGCAGCCAGAGAAAGGTAAGTGAAGTTGGATGGTAGAGCCACCCAGGATTTTTATGAAAAAACAGCCAGAAGACAACCAATAGCAGAAGTGTCACTGCTATTTCACACATTTCCAAATGAATAACTGTGGTGAAAACCAGCCAAAGCCAATCAGGCTACTTCCTGAAATTCTCCTCAAGTTAGCAGCCTAAATTCCCCCAGTATTTCCTGTTAGTCCTGTACCTCTCATTTCCCAAGTGCACCTATGTGCAGGTGAAATCCTGTTTCAGAGCTGAAAAGGGAGTTGGGTGAGTTAGAGTTGACCAAAGCCATCCTTCTCTGTGAAAATTTTCTGTCTGTGCAGTAGGTCTATGTATTCTCTCTCCCTCACCTCTTTGTCCCACAAATTGCTTTATTAGTATCAGCCCCGAAATGATGCTCCCATTGTTACTAATTTCTTGTTCTACTAAAACCAGTCAATAGTTTTCAGATGAGTCTGGGTCTCCAGCTGTAGATATCAGACTTGCTCCATGGCTCCTCTTGCCTTTTCCAAGCCTGGCCTGAAACATTCTCCGTCACATGGTGACACAACAGTGCTGCACCCTCTTCCTCCCTTTGGTTCAGGCTCTGGGGCCTCTGCAACTGACTTCACTTCAGGCAGGAGGCTGGACCAGAGACCCCTGGGGTCCCTCCTAGCTTGAATTATCCTGTGGCTCTGTGTCAGATTCCACAAGCACACTGTTGACTTGAAGCCAGGCTGGCTTGGAAATTGGCACTTTTGTTTGGCATAGCTTAAATATGCTGTCTTTCTGGGATATCACTGTCTGGAATAACCAGCTCTGTCAGGCTCGGTAGGTAAACTGGAAGGATCATGTCCCGGAGGAAAATAGAGCAGAAAGAGGAACTCAGATTAGTATTTAGGGAGCTGAAGGATGTAGAGGTGAAGCTGATTCCCCAGGTTTACAGAGCCTATGGGAGCTGAGAACAGAGTTGGGATATTTGGAGTCTGAAAACTGTCTCTGTGTTTCTTTTCATAGCTATATAGAAAACCAGATTTTTTTTCAGTAACACCAGCTGCTGTGGCTTTCTTGTGGCAGGACAAACTGTTTTCTCAAGCATGGAAGACAATATCATGATTTGCAGCTGAACTTGTTAATGACTGAGCTTGTTATTTGTTAGTTACCTTATTTAACATTTTTTCGAAGTATTGTCGTAATGTCTATGGAGGGGACAGATGCATAACAGTCAATCTGACTTATGCAAATTAGAAGTGGGAAAATGGGCTTAAGTAATGGGGATGTCATAAATATCTCTGCGTTATGAAGTGGTGTGTTATCAGAAAGGTCAGGAACAGGACACGGTGATTGCTCATGACCTCGTATTCATCATGAGTCCCTTCTCTAATCCCTTTGCGTCGGTCCTTTTGTACCTTTGAAAAATACGCTGACAAGCAGATAGTTGGAAATGGAGTCTAGAGAGGATCATACCGTGAGTTAAATTAGCTCTACCAGAGGTGTATAATTCCAGTCGTAATTCTCCCTTGTGTTACAGTGTCAGATATGGTGTATATTCAGATGCATTTCTACAAGGAAAAATGAGGCCAATGAGTGATCGTTGCATCATATAATCAAATAATGGGTTTTCAGCCTGCTGTAGGTTACTATTGATGGTGAGAATCGCCAGGAGGCACTCATACAGGTAGAAGATCGGTGTAAGCATGAGAGCTGCGACAGCAAAGCTGAGATCTTACCCCAGCACGGGGTATAAATAGATCAAGGGGGAAGGGAGGGCTGTGCAAGGAGCCCAGCAATAACTCCAAGCTGTCTTAATGCTGTAGCTTTTCTTACTGGATCTTTGGGTTAGTTCTCCTAGGCTCCTGACCTGAGATTGCACTTCTCCTCTCTCAGGAAATCCTTCAGTGACGGGTGTGTTCAGGTTTGCTATCATGAGCTTGGTAAAGGTGATGTCTGTAAGGGTCCATTTACTAACAGAGTAACTCTCATTTGAAGGTGTTCCTGTAATGGAGTTCAGATGAGGGAGGTGAAAGGCCGAGATTCTGGCTGCAATTCACAAAACTGGAGCTGTATCAGTAGAGTATGGTGGTAGGTATGCTTGCTCACACTTGGCTCTCAGGAACGGATCTGGTGTGTGAGTGCATTAGATTTGGACTCCTATAATGCCTATTACGAATACGCATTGCTGGATGATTTCTCAGACAAGTATCTTAGGATGAGTATGAACATTTCTAATCTTTGTGCCAGAGACATAGGGTGCTAGACTGAGGAAAAATACAATGAGTATATACATTTAGAAATAGAAAAGGTATATAGTGATTAACAGGCAGATGCATTATATTTTTTTTGCTGCAGTGTGCTAATTAGTAGAATCTTTGTAAGCTTCTGGAAACCCTTAGATGTAACAATATCTGTTCATTTCTTCTGAATTTTCTTTCTTTTGCTTTTCCCAATTATTTAACAGCAGGGAGTACTCAGAGAACATCAAGTAAATCAAAAAAGTTAAAACATGTGGATGGGCACACATACAAATAGTTCTGTATTTGAGAATTCATTTTTTAGACAAAACCGTTGAACTAATTAACTGTAATTGCTGAATAACTTTGTTGCATTTATGTTTTACATTTTATCTTGCTCAGTTAAACTTCATCATAATCAATACGTTGCCTCTAAGGTCTCACTGAGAGGTATAAAATCGGTAATTCTTAATTTTGTGTCTCCATAGGAACAAAATAATTTCAGAAAGCTTGAAGTTTATTTTAGGATTAAGGGAGGTAACAGTATTCAGCTCTATAGGGATGATCTTGTTTTGTGTCAATTATTAAACAATTAAGAAAGTGGGAACTGTCTTTGAAAGAGACTATTCTGTGGGCTTCTAGATAAGAAGGTGATTAAGAAGATCTGGTGCCTAACACTTAGCAGCTGATTCAATGTCAGAGTGATTTATTTTGGGCTATGGAGATGTTATTTGTAAGTTTAAAATAACAGAAGAGATTGGCATTCCAGGACAGTTTCTATTTGTGATTTTTGTCATTACTTTGTTGATAGTTGCTTGCTATTGGGCATGATTTATTAGCTATAGATGCTGACGATGCAGAGGATATGAAATAGAGTACTCTTCTGTGAAGTTCTGGTTCAACAAACCTGTCACTTCACATTTCTCAGTTCTGTTTTGTTACAAAACTGTGATGCCATTTTCATGACCAGTCCAACTTGACTGACTAATGGAGTACTCTATTTAGCATATGACTTGTAACATGTGCACAATTTTTATCTGAATCAGTGGAGAAACTACTCAGATGAGTGTAGTATGTACAATGCTATTGTATTCAGTTGTTGCAGACACGGACAGAGTGCTTAAAAAAAAAAATCAAAAATAAATCTGAAAATCTCCTTATTGGAATCTTTGTATAAGGGTAGTGGTTGTGTGGGGACTCAAATCTCTCGACCAGGATGGTTGTTTGCAGTCTGGATGGCAACAAGATTCTCCATTGCAAGGGCCTTTGTATCAGGATTGTATCCACTGTTACTGATTGTCTTCAACTATGTACAAAGCATCTAATTGTCCAAGAGGTGGTGACCATTTCTGCTTCCACAGGAACTCAAAAATAGAGATTTTTCTACCCGTAGCAGGGTTCTACCCGTGGGAATCTAGCATTTTCCAAAACTCCCTCCTAAATAGCTCCTGAGATAGCTAGACACGTGTGTTGCTGGACAATGACAAGGATTTCGGTAAACACCATGCCTCATACCCATCTCTTACCTTATCTTACTCTTCTCTGCAGAGCTTAACTAAGGATCTGCTAAAATCCTAGAACCTGAGGAACTGAGTACAGAAATGCACTGGATGTACAAGCAGGCGCAGACTCAATTACACCACAATTCTAGTTGTGGGACATACTTGAGCTTCTTCCTCATATCTCACAAATATTTAAACATAATAGATGTTGCCACACAATACACATAGAAGTAATTTACAAGGTGTGTTTCCATTCTTGCTGGTGCACCAGGAAATGGTAGATGCTTGCCTCTGAGCTCACACATCAGGAATTCCTTCATTTCTATCATCACTAGCTAAAATAAGTCATTTATATCACCAAACTGAAGCTCAGTATATCTACATGCAAAATACTGTTGCCTACTCAAAGCGCTGCCCTAATACCTTCTGTAAATTGAAAAGGTAGTTCCTTCTTAAACTGTGGATTGAATTTCAATATGAATTAAATAAAAGCAGCAACATTTTCCAGGATATTAGCTTATAAATTTAACATTTCTTACTTGACCTTTCATTTCTTGTTAGTTGTAACACTTTCACTTCTGTAAGATTAGCAGTCGTTTACAATGGCTAGGTTGGTGAATAAAAACAAAATCAATAGAGCTTTTTCTGATAAGAAAATATCAGAAGAAATTATTGGAAATGTCTTAACAGTTAAAGTATCCAACTTAAGATGTTTCATAAAGTGTTAGTAATCATTCGGCACTTTTAATCTTCAGCTTCATGTGGCGGAGGAGTAAAAAGCCAGGCTAATGTATAAGCAGCCTTTGGCAAACGTAAATGAATGTGTAGAAGCCATACAATTCAAATTGACATTTTCTACAAACAGACGCAAGTCTACACTGTTTAATAATGGAAAAAACCCTGTGGCATGAACATACATAGACGGGTAGTGAAAGTATTTCATCTTCCTTGCAGTGCTTGCTGTGGGTTTCATGACTGGAGCTTGCTGAATTATTTACTGCAAACAGTTCTTATTGTGGATATGTCTCCTTTTTACATTCAGAAGCCAAGAGCTGTTGTGGTTTAGTTAAAAGATGCTGTGATATGATATTTGCTGGGTCATCTCCAGCGCCCAGATACACAGTATTGCGCTGAGAGACTTCATAGAATCACAACTGTAGCTTTTAAAAATTCAGTTTTCTCCCTAATTGTACTTAGTCTCTAGTTTATCGTGCAAGTAGGTGCCATGTAAGTTTTTTTTCATCCTGTGTGCTGCTCAGCTTGCTATATGAACTTGTTGCTTCCTAGTCTCACACCATATCTGGAGGCACATCTCTGTTCATGAATCTTCACGCTTATTTAGTGATGTGAGTGCACAAAAAGGACTGAATGCAAACCAAAGCTTCACCATCATAGTATTTTCCCAGTTAGCCCCCTAACCAGTTTAAGGCTTTCTTCGATAACCTGAAAGACAGACAAATATTTCTAACAAGTCTACAAGAAACATGGTTTCAAGTAACCAGTCACTGCAATGCCTGTTTAAAATAGTCATTGAGAGTTTTGTTTTGGCAGGCCACAAACAGTTTCGCTCGGGTCAGCAGCTTTGGAGCACAAGTTTCTCATGGCAAGGAAAAAGTTGTAGAAACTTCTTTAAAAAGTATTGGCAGTGTTTTGCTGGGCATCAAGCCAGCTATCCCAGTCAACTACTGCACGGTTAGTTTCCAAAGCAATGAATCATGTAAAAACCTAGCTGCTCGTGACTGTCATCATCTTTGATGAAGTACAACTAGACTGTGACCATCTCATATATGGCTAGCACATTCAGTCAGCATTGCTACAGGGAAAGAGAGGAAGTCTCATATTTTTGGTGATGACGCTACTACAGGGCTTTAATACCTTCTTCTCTTCATTCTTAATTTGTAAATAAATAGGCTACAAAAAGCCAGATTCTTGTTTTTCGTAGAGTCTTGTAAATCATAAGTAAAACATTGACTTGAGAGAAGACTACCCACCGGATTTTAATAATTTTTGTGTGTAACTATTTCTTTTTCCTAAAGAAACATTTCTAAAAGGGTGTCAAAATTTTTACCATGACACTTCAATAATGTCTCTCTGCAGCGTGTCTTCTGTCAAAGTAAAAAATTATTTACATTGGCATGTTATTGAAAGCAGGATTTATTTATTTTTTTAGTACATGCTAGAGTGTCTTGAGAGCTGCATGCTAAATTACATCAATCTATCTGCAATGTCCTAGAATTTCCAGAAGAGTTTTTATGTTATTCTCATGCAGAGTCAATGAACGTTGTGAGGGTTTTTTAATTCTTTGGAGGTAGGGAGGGATAATTTTCCATTTCTCACAATACTTCTTTTGTATTTGTTAAGCCTTTTGAAGATTGTTTTTTATTATAAGCAACAAAGTTTGATAGTTAAGGAGGAGAAGGAAAGGTAAGCACTAATAAATCTACATGGTATAAATTTGAATCCTAACTATAAAAAAATATTTGTATTTTCTAGGACTGGAGAAGAGCAAGTGGTAGAAAAAAAATCCCAATCACTGGAATCTCTTTAAGCTCTAATTATTCAAATATGTTCCTTCCAGGTTGTGTATCCTCCACTGGTTGTCCTATAATTTTCTGTGGTCGGTTTTACAGTGCACTAAGTATGTTGTGTCCTATTACTCTCCTTGAGCTAAAAAATCACAGTTGCTCATGTACACATTTGTAAATGAAGCTGGCACATACAAGCTGTAAGAATTCAAAAGAGAAAGTCAAATAAAGTATAGGAAAAGGAAAGCGATTTTAGCACTAGAGGAGTACAAGTAGAAAAAAGTTTGGGTTTTTTTTAATGTCATTAAATATTAGCAAAAGATTCACAAGAAGTTTCAAATGAATGTTTGAATAGTCCGAGTAATTTAAAGATGACCGAAGTAATTGAGAAATTCAGCTTTTAGTTTAACCCAACAAAAGCAAATATTTGTACAACAAAACGCTACTTTTCAATATGTGGAAAAGAGCATTACCATATACTCCTTCAAACTCCAGCTTTGAATTTTTGAAACCATCCTAAATATAGAGTTTTCTTTATGTGAAGCAAAATTATTTTTATTATTTTCTCCCATTTGTGAGTGAGATGGGTGAATAGGGAATCATTGTTTTCCAGACTTCGTTAGCTAGCAAAAAAAATGGGCTGGCCCAGCCTCAGTTTGGACACCTCATAGACCAAACCCAACAGGAGCATGACTCCAGTCACAGTGGAGCAAGCCTATAGCTTCTCACTTGAGCTAGTGACATCTTGCCATTATGTGATGAAACACCAGGGCACATCTATGCCCCTGAAAACTGCTCCCTGATTCCTCATTTTGCTGACTCTGCAGTTCCTTCTGTCATAAACACTGTGACCAAGGAGTGTGGGGTGGCTCTTCACCAGGGCCGCTTTCAGAACAGCTTGTTCTTGAAGTTTTCTTGTCTTGGGACTTTCTGCTCTTGTCATCCAACTCTCAGATGCCCTGGGGGCTTTCTTTGTCCTCAGAGCATCACTGCTATTATGGAGGTAAACCCTGGGGCCAGCTTCCTGAAGTTTAACACCACAAAAAGACCCAACAGGAAACACCCCAAGAGGCACCTGGTACCTGAAAACAGTGGTATGGTACTGTGCTGTACCAGTCGATCCCCTGTGTATCTCATAAATCTTTTGTTCAACGGCACAAAATCAAAGGTAAATAAGCAAGTAGGATAATCTGTTTACACTTGTGAGTGTAGCAGCTGAAACTAACTCATAGGGCACCATAAATCCAATAGCCAGCTACACTTAAAAGAGCAAAAATAGTAAGATCAATTTAAAATAGCACTGTGTGCCAATACCAATGGCTCTATATATGTCAAGAATGGCTTTTGAACACCATAAATCAATCCTCTAGATCGCTAAAAGGAGAGGAGGTTTGGTCAGAAGACGTCAAGAGATACCGGCCTGCAATAACTCATAAAGGCACTTGCCTTGCATTCACAGGTGGAACATTTCCAGAGCTAAATATCAGGAAAATGGAGTCATCACCTAGACTTCCTTGTTGAAAAGGAAATCTTAAAGAACCGATTTTTTTACCTTTTTTTTTTTTTTTTGCTCCCCAAAAAGCCTGCCTCTAACACTGCAAACAGTTCTCTGTAAAACCACGTGTTTGTGTTCAAAGCTTCAGTCAATGCTTTTGAAAAGTAAGTTTAGTTGCTATGGAGAGGGAAGTCTCCTCTCTACCACCTCTCCTTCCTGCAAGAAACACAGATAAGCAGTTAACAATGTGACTTTCTTCACCTGACCCATGCAGTATATTTCAACACTGTTTCTAGGCATCAAAAGTATTAATTCCCATTTTTGTCATTTGTCGAGAAGGAGAATATGTTGAAAGCTGTGATTGCAGATCCTAAGGTGAGGACACGGTGCAGGAGATTGCTAAATCTAAAACCTGGCCTGAGACATCTCCAAAACACCCCCAGCTGAAGCTATGGAACAAAATGCAATAAATTGGTTGGTTTTTACACCGTAAAGTAAAACCTATTGAAACCTTTGTATGGTAAATCCAGGTTCTGGTGCAGTAAAATGCCACATTTTTGGAAACAGGACTTGAAATGTGCTCAGTAATCCAGAGGTAAATTAAAGCAATAATCTTTCAGTGACTTAAATTTGGCTGGTGTGAAATAAGTTTTTTGAAGACAGGCACAACCCTTATAAAAAGGGACACGCTACTGGATCCTTATTGTACAGGAAATCCTATTGATCCCTGCAAGCACTCCCAGAGAGGTGTCATGAACTGGAGCAGGGCCTCAAGACTGCGTTTATTCTGACTAGTCTTCAGAAGTGGTTTAGTCAGGGTTAGGATAAAAGCATGTTATTGCTTTTCTCCCGCTTTCTTGTAGGGTAAATGAAACTTCCTTTACTTCAAAGCTTCTAGTCTAGTCATCCTCATCAGAATTAATATAGCCTTTATGGAAAATATGGTTTTGTTTAATTGCACCATGAGGAAAAGGGGGAAAGAAAAACACAGGACTGTAAAATGATACCTTCAGAGATATAAATATAGCACATAGGGTTTCTAAAAAGAAAAGAGGGGGAAATAAAAAAAAAAAATACATGGAGTTTTCCCCTACAATAGCATTATGGCACAATTAAATTTGTACAAGAGATAGTTATGATTTTTTTGAGTGAGGCTTCAGTGTTTTCTTTAATGGAAATTTCTTTTTAAAAAATCCTTATGGGACATGTCTCAGAAAATGACATTTTAATTTTTTTTTTCTCTCCTAATTAACGGAAATAGTTCAGGAAAATTGTTGGACGTGTAGCTTACCTGCTGTGGCAGAATTCAGGATATTTGAGACATGTTTGGGTCAGCTGTTGAATTTAGTAATTACTCAGATTTTTAACATACAGATATGTTCAAATCTTAAAATTCCAACTCTTTGCCATAGCCTTTTTTTATCCGATTGTACTTTATGAGGACTATCAGGCTACTTCAAGGCTATGAGGCAGAAGTTGATAGGAATAAACAGGTTTTGCATAGCTCTACAAGCCTCATACCTGTAAAGCATACATGAAACAAGAAAATGAAGGCAACACATTTCTTTTTCCAACACTATTGCAAATAAAATGATTGTTTATCAATAAATACATAACGCACTTTACAACCACATTGCAAACAGTGGGAGCTGAAAGAATTTCAATTATGCAGACCAACGATATTGTGCCATCATTATATAAATCAAATGTAGGCATAGGCCTGTAAGCTTTTGCTGCTTCACTGACTTTTATTGCGGTACAAAATGATAACTGGAAACCGTATAGAACAAGGCAAATTAAGAATCTATTGGGGAAAAATGCAATTGGAAATGAACATCCTCCTGGAAGCTACATTCATGAGCCAAATGCCTTGTGAGATTTTATCTTCCATGCACAACATGATGATATTCCTGTGCATATATGGTTAAATTAATTTTCCCTTATCGGCATAAAAATGTAGCTGGCCAAAATAGATTAGAACTGCATAATATGTTGGATCACATTTTATTTAGGTGGAGAAGAGGAAAATATTTAATTTCAGCCTGGAATGTTATTGAGCAGAATGAATGATTGAGTTCAAACAAAGAAATCATGCTTTCGGGGTGGGGTTTTTTTTGTTTTGTTTTGTTGCATGAATGAAATGATCCGTAAATTCATGAAAAGATGATGATTTTCTCAGTTGCAGAACAGTGAAAAGAAAATAAAATGATTTCTCTGTGATCAGACAGAAACTTCTGATCCCACTGGAGTCCAATCTCACCCTTTGAAGGATTATTCCGTTTCTTGAGGTTCAGTCAGTTTGTGTAGTTTGAGGCTAAGGTGGGATGAAGCGGTCTCTGTCCTGCAGGATTGTCCTGTGAATATATTCATCTTCTAAACAACAGCAAAATGACCATGTTTGTTAAGAAATTCAGCTTGGTCTATATGGCAAATAATGACAGACATTATTTATATCTGTTAACAAAACCCAGAAGAAAACAATTGACAGCCAGCTGAACATGAGCCAGCAGAGCGCCCAGTTGGCCAAGAATAGTGTGGCCAGCAGGACTGGAGAAGTGATTTTTTCCACTGTATATAGCACTGATGAGACCACACTGGGTTCAGTTTTGGGCACCACGGTATAAGAAAGACATTGGAGTGCTGGAGCGGGTCCAGAGAAGGGCAATGAAGCTGGGGAAGGGTCTAGAGAGCAAGTCTTACAAGGAGCATCTGAGGGAGCTGGGGTTGTTTAGTCTGAAGAAACAAAGGCTCAAGGGAGACCTTGTCACTCACTACAACTACCTGAAAAGAGGTTGTAGAGAGGTGGGTGTTGGTCTCCTGTCACCAGTCACAACTGACAGGACAAGAGGAACAAGTTCCACCAGGGGAGGTTTAGGCTGGGCATTAGGAAAGACTTCTATACCAAACAGATTATCAAAGATTGGAACAGGCTGCCCAGGGGGGTGGTTGAATCGCCATCCCTGGCTGTATTTAAAAGTCATCTAGATATGGTACTTACTTAAGGATATGGTGTAGTAGTGGCCCTGGTAGAGTTAAATAACAGTTGGACTTAATGATCTTAAAGGTCTTTTCCAACCATAGAGATTCTGTGCAAGAGAGCAAGTGGTGTCAGGGCCATCAGTTCAGATGTGTCACACTTGTCCCTCTGCTAAACACATGCAACAGCCTCTGGCGCCCCAAGGACGCTGTCCCCTGTACACAGCCCCACTGAAACTCATAAAATGGAAGGCCATTTTGCTGTGAGTCAATAAAAACGGTAGGAGAAGGAAGGCATTTTGTTTGTTCGTTTGTCTGATTATTTTGTTTTACTTCTCCTTGTCATGTAAGTCTTTCTTCAGGTTGGTGGGTTTTTATTTCTTTTTTCCTTCAGCCACAGTGCTATGGAGAATTATTCAGCCTTCAGCTATTTTTTTATGAAAACTTTTGAAGATGACATCTAGCGTGTGCCTTAGCTTCACGTTTCAATGACAAAACTCCTTCAAACAAGACAGGCAAATATCTGCAGTAGGAGTTTTATTTTGACGGCTACTTCTAATTTCAAGCATTTAGATATTTTTAAATCCAAAACTGAAGTATTATTGAATTGAAGTGGTGATTATTTAACCTTAATATTTAATTGCTTGTTTTAAATTTGTTTATTTTTTATGTTTGCTACTTCATTGTATTTCTTCAATATATCAGAGGTAATTCAAATCTGTTTACACTTGAGCTTTAAGTAGACAATATTTTGTGTGCTGTGGTAAACGTTTTGGTCAATGTCTCACTTTTGTCTATACTCTGTGTGGTGGAAACCCACCAGTAGCAGGCTGCATTGCCTAAGCCCCTCAGAGGCTGATGGTACCGCTTTCACGTGCCTGAGCTTCCCATGGACCTGAATGGAAATCTCAGCTCTGTGGGAGCCAATCTCTTTACACACCATCTCACTAGGACAGTAAATAGCTTCTTCAAAGTGCATTTAGTAAGACAGGTTTATCCTAAAAACACCTTGAATATCTCCTATATTACTGTTAATTACCCAGTAGTTCATGGAATACTATGAATGAATGGAGCTTTCTGAAAAGATACACATCCTGCTATATATGTAAAGGGAAATAGATGCATTTTCTCTAAATGTTGCAATGCCATGTCCGTGCATAACCATCTTGATAGTGGTAAGATCTCTTCACCGTCATGAAAGCACTGACCTTGTTGGTATTTGAGGAGATGGATATTAAATGGCTTTATGAATGGAAAGGGTTCCTTCAGAATTTGATATTTCGTTGAATCCGTAGAGGAAGTAGATGCTACTTCTCTAGAAATTGTTAAACTAGCCTGTGTTTATTAAACAACAGAAGAATTTGGCTTAATAAAATATATGAACTAAAAATTATGAAGTTGAAGTTTGTCCACTGTAATTTTGGTTTTAGAAGTTTTGTGTAGCATAATTAAAACTGTACGTAGCCTCTTAGACTCCATACCAGAAGTCTCATGTGCCTTGCTCTTGCTCTTTTTTTACAGTTGTATCAACTGCTTTTGTGAAAGACATTCCCTTTCCTTGCAGTTCTCACTTCTATAGACCATCATGTTTGTAAGAGATAGCTGCACCTTCTTCTTTGAGGCGCATCCTATATGGACAACCAGATGAAATGACAGACATTGAAATATTCAGTGAATAATGATAATTTACTAAGTATCTAGCACTGAATTTTACAAGTAATAGCAATGCACTTGGATAAATCTAGTAAACTAATTCTGGTTGAAATGTCAAAATAAATTATTCAGTTTGAGTTCTTTGTGATACAAATCAGATATTTTAAATGGTCAACACTTACTTTAGTAGAATTTTAAATGTAAGTTTCAATGCATAACCCCTATATTTTAAGGAGAATGAATAAGGAAGAAGACTCTTCAAAGCACCAATGATCTAGTGTATAAATGTAGAGTTAATTTTAATAATTAAAATGGAAAAAAAAAAAGAAAAATTGGATAAAATCCCCACTCTTTCCTCTACACCCGCCCATCCCACCCCAAGTAAAGAGTGGAAGCGGTATCTATTGTGGTAAAACATTCCTTGGGCTGTCTACATTGGAGGAAATGAAAAACCATTAAATAGATAATAGAATAAAAGTGCAGCGAGATGTTCAGAGAATCCATCAATAAAAGGATGGCAAGCAATTGCTAAAGACATCCATTTCTAAATGTAGCTTTATTGCCAGAGGATGGAAAATTGAGAGAGAATTTGCAAACAATTGAATTTATGATAACAGCATTGTACCACCACAGCAAAGCACAGAGCAAATATGAAAGACAAAATATACCAATGTCCCATGGAATCCCTTGTGTTTTGCCTGTTATGGAAAATGTTATATTCCAATATCAAAATTAAATACATCAAACAACACATTAGGAGGTGATATTCTGCTCTTTGTCTGCTTTAGGGTGAACTGTTGGACTCAAAGCGGTTCAAGACGTGAGCACAAAGGAGCTTGCTCCTGTTTTCTCAAGGCAGCTTTGTTTCTTAGCTTCGGTGATACCTGGATAGTCTGATGCTCTTACCTTGGCAGTTTATGGGTAAATTACCCCAGGATAATTTGAATCAATCTGAATTTTAAACCTGCTTGAAAATGTGCTGTCCCTAAGTTTATTGAACCAGCAGAGGTGACTGCTAAATGACAAGCGGGAAGAAAATAATTAACTGATGTGCTGAGAGATGGAGCTTGCCAATAACCAGATAAACTAGAAAGGAGAAAACAACTTCTGCCGCAGGTCACAGATATCTCTTCTGAACAAAGCCTCAGACAAAGCTTGATAGAGCTAAAACCTTGTGGGTGAAAAACCACAGGCACCAGGAAACCTTAAGCTGCGAGACAGTCTGTGCTAGGCAGGCAGGCCAGCATTGAGGGAAGGCTGGGGATGGCTTTCCTGTAAGGCATGTTTTGATTTTTATGTGTGTGTGTGTGTGTGCTGTGTGTGTGTACTGGCATGTTTTCAAAGAGGTTATTTATGTACGGGCTCGTTTTAGTTTGCTCCATGTCCCCACCTTGCGGTGCCAGCAGCCTGCTTCGGCAGCCATGCCTCCCTTGGTGACCATGGGGACTCCAGGTGTCCCTGTCCCTGCTGCTGTCCCCGTATAACCACCCCCACGGCAGTACTGGATTTTTTATTGGTTTGGTTTTTAGTGTGTACTTCCTGCTACTGCAAAGCAGAGTCAGCAAGAGGGTGCTGATGGGTTTTAGTAGGATGGGAGTGGGCGTTTGATCCAACCATTTTTCTCCCCGTTTGACACATCACGCAGCAAGGCGCGTGTTGAGGAGCTGTGCTCTGCTGCTGCCCCTTTTGTTTCAAGATGGGCGTGTGACTTGTGGCAGCACAAGGCTGCAGGTGAGCTATGGTGCTGCCAGCCTGTGTCAGCTCTCCCACCTGCTACCTTTGGCTTTCAGGTAGGTGGTCTTTTCATGGAGACCTGACAGCAAGCATGATGTGTTTGGGTGTCTGTGGATAGGGCAGAGGGTGGGGTTACCGGACCGTGTTGGTACCCCTTACTGAGTTGAGAGTCTGGAGATAGCTCTCTGCAAAGCGCTGGGGGGATGGAGGGTTTGCTAGATTTATCTTCTGTAGATTTTGGGTTGAGAATATTGCTTGCAAACAGAGCAAATGGGAATAAAATAATCCAGGTCAGTACATGTCATTCAGGAGCATCTGCTCTCCCTGAGATGGGCATAGACAGAGCTGAGGCTACTAAGCCGGTTTTTCTGCAAGTCCTCTGCAAAGCCTGAACCTGCAAACAAGCCTCGAGTCTTAGCTTTGAGGAACAGAACAACAAAACCATCTTTGTAAAGGACCAACAATAATAATAAAAAATCTGATTTCTAGGAATTATTCCCCAGATCTCAATAACAAACAACAAAGAGAGTTTTGAAAATGGTAGAATGTTGCTACAAGGTAACCATCACTGAGATATTCATTGGCTTTCGAAGCACAATGGGACAAGGAAAGTCCAAAGAAACGAACTGGAGAAATGAAAGCAAGTTGCAGCAGCTCATCCCAGCCCGGCCCCACAGAGAGCAGAGCTCAGAGAATACCACTAACTGTTGACAAAAATATGAAAACAGCCACCTGATGGCCCTGCTGAGGTGGTGGGACAAGCTTCTACCAGGCAAAATATCTCTAAGCCATGCGTCTGTTTTAAAGATAAAGCCTTGAATGTTAATGGCTTGGGTTGTGGCACAGCCTTACCACTCTTTCTCTGAAAATATTTCTTAAAAATCTAATTAGCCTTTATTACTGTATTGCTGTTATTAATGACTCTACCTTTCCTGAAGTAAAATATTTCTGATTTATGGGAGTTTTTTTATTTTACACTGTTTCACCCAAAGTATAACAATTGCTATAGCTCTGGAAAGCCCAGAAATGGCAGAGGCACAGTAATATAAGTTCTGTTTGAAGATTTAAGCCTATCCTTCCAAGAAGTGTAGTTGTCTTGGCAGCAAACAAGGATTCAAGTTCTTTTGAGACATTTGCCTTTAATTGTGGAGGAATAGCAGCACCAGCTGCAAGAATGTTTAACCCTCAGAAACGCTTATCTTACTCATTAGCATCTCGTTGAGGCACTGGTTACAAAGAGAAGGGCTGGGGAGTATCTGTAGCATGGCTGCCTTGGCCGGAGGGCAAGCAGAGCCACGGGGTTTAGTTGAGTTTGGCCTCAGGCGGTCTCTTGGCTCTAAAAATACTTTATTTCCTTGGGTAGCTAAAGGTCTGCAGTGTGGCAACTTAATATTACAGGCAGCAGCATTCTGCACCTTAGCTGAGGAGGGGTAGGGCGGGGACATTGAAGGGTAGTTGCAAGCCTGATAAAGCTGGGGAGCCACTGGGGATGTTGGAGTCTAGGATGGAGGCCGGCTATGTTCCTTTATAGGGCGCAGTGATTGAGGTCATGTGTTTTGCCCCCATTTTTGTCTTAGGCGTCCAGGGGTTTGATATATCTGGCGCTGGTGTCCCAGGAGCAGCCCTGTAAGTATAAGAGTGCATGGGGAGTAAAGGTGGGTTATTTTGGTTTCAGCCTGAGCAACTCAAGAGCTGTACTCTGTTTTTCTGCACCGCTAGAGCTCTTGTGATAAAATGAATATTCTTGGAAGAAATTATTTTGTTTTAAATGCCATTTTTCCATATTGCTTTTTGTATTAAAAAACATGGGGTGGTTCTGTCTACACTTTGTGGAAAGCCATGATTAACATGGATTAAATCTTCATGACTCTGCCACTTCTTTAGCTATGAATGCTTCAAACTGTGTTTGTTAGAGAGCCTGTGCAGGACTTTCCAAGCACTGATATGCAGCCATGGCTGCTGCTTTCTCCCCAGGAGTCACCTCTCCCACCAGTCACTGCCAGCATGGTGGCAGTTTGATGAGTTCTGCTAAGGCTGGCCGCTTTAAATCACCAGCTAGTCATAATGAGTGCTCAGCAGGCTGTCTTTGCCCCTTCTGCCTCCTCCTACTCCCGACCCAGGAATCCTCATGTACTTGGCTGTCTTTAAGCACATAACTTATTCAAGTATTGTATTTGTCATCTCCAACTTCCTTTTTTCCAAGTAGAATGGCTGAAAAGTAGCAAATGCAGCACTGCACCTAGTGGGGTCCAGCACTGTAGAAATCCCGTTCTGCAGGCTAGAGTTGGGTTCTATTTTTGTATAAATTAAATAAGCTCTTTACAGAGGGAGCTGTGCATTTCCTTGTCAATCACTGCCTTCTGCCAAGTGCTCAGCTTTCATTCCAGATCTGTTCACCATCCGCCCTGTCTTCAATTTATTCAGTATAAATTGAGATGCAGTAATTGGACTTCTCCAAGTCTGCACAGTCTTGTCTTAAAGTATCTTAAAGTGTCTTATCCAGGCTTCGATTATTCCTCTGACAAACTACAGGCATCCTGCTTGCTTGTTTATTAGGCAGCTTCTTATCTCAGTTGTAGTCTTAAGAAACTTCATCACTTTGGTTGCACAGTTCCAGTAATTAGGCTTCCTGCTTTTCTGGCCTGGCTAGTGCTACCCTAGCCTCTATAAAGAGAGCAGAAGAAAGAGGTGTAAGAAAGAAAATGTTATCATTGGTAGCAGTCAACTGTACAAGGTAAGAACCCTGTTCATGCATGTCAAATGCTGAATCCTGTAAAACTGGAGTGTTGAGGAGACCAAATAGGTGCTAACACAGGGCCAGAGACCAAAAGGATGAAAAAGATAAGATAGATTACCTTTTCGTAAAAACTGGTTATTGCCTTTTTCCATTGTCAACCTGTATCAAATACATATTCATTGGGAAGATGAGCTTGACTTGGGGCTGCAGATACACATCTGATTCTTCATCAAATGGGAACATGCACCTAACAGGCTGCTAAAGTACAAATATTCTGATTTTTTCACCTGCAAAAATACCTGAAGTTAGAAAAAGATTGAGGATTTATAAACACTATTTATCCCCTGGAGAAGGGAGCCTGACTTGAATGCATTTGAATGTGCTGCAAATTAGAAATGTTTTAATCATGTATGCCCACTGGTGAGCACAGATAACAGTAACAAATATTTATCCAGATGGATGAATGCAAGAATCAGTTTCGGCCTTAAGCTGTCATCACTCCTAGCCAGTCACATATTTCACTGGTGGGTCTTGCTGACATGCCATCATCCTTGCTGAGAGCAAGTCACTCATCAGGCTCTGCCAAGTACATCAGCCACCAGAGCAAGTCCATCTGCTAGCATTTCACATGAGAACAATTTTCTGGAGGTCAGAAGTACTACCAGGATCTTGTATGATGTGATGCACCACGGGCACTACAGGAGCTTGACAAAAGGTTAAATCTGACACTCGGCTGGCACCATTTAAATTACTCAACGGGACAGTGGATGGTGGTGCCTGCCAGTGCTGCTGCTCATTCAGCCACCCTTAAATGTTGTTCAGGCAGGAAGGAGGTTTAGTGAGTTATTGCCAAGCGAGGAGCATGGATATAGTGCTGTGTCATAGAATAGGATGTTTTTAAACTAATTTCAGCCTTTCTGGGTCAGAGTTCAGCTTTTTTCCTTTGAACTCCTGTAGAGGAATTCGATTTATGTTCAGTGTTAAGGGTCTGGGTTGTTTTCGGCTTTGTCAGAGCCTTGAATGCCTTCATTTTTCAAATACAGAGGCTGAACCCCAAACTCACATGAGAAAGCTGCCTCACAGGTATGACATGGATTGGCAGGGGAAACTAGCCTTTATGTGTGGGGTCTGAGACCCAAAGAGCATGACTTGCATCCTCAGCTTCCATCCTCTTGGCAACTAACTGGTTTCTGTAGTAAAATGAACTCTAGCTGATACTATTTTAAGGCTAAATCTTAAAATCTGGAAGATAGCAGATGATGTTCAGTTGTTAAAAATGCAACGGGATAATATGGAAGGGTTTTCTGAGGATGATGATTGCATTGGCAGTAAGACTGCATCAGAGCTAAGTTGTCAGAGCAGTTTTAGTGCAAGTATTTGGTGCGTGCTTTCCAGCTGCAAAAAAAAAATATGTACATGTGCTAGCAAGGTATTTCAGGTCCAGAAAACTAGGCACTTAAAATCGACTGAGAGCTATGTAGTTATGTATTAAACTACACAGGCACCAAGTGTTTCCTTCAACTGATTCTTCAGGCAAAGAGCAGGAACCATGCTCTTTGCCTGATTCTTCATGGGTGCCTGTTGAGCTTTCTCTCGAGAACTGCTGGAGACTCTCTGTGAAAAGTGATGCTAGATATGCCTTACCCAGCCTTTCTTCCTGCTCCAAATCAACAGTGCTAGTCTTGGTGTGCAAAGTAGAAGGTTTAAAACCACAAACATCAGGTGCATAATTCAGAGCCTTCTCCATTACTGATGTCTCTGTAATGCATCTCAGGGAGGACTGGCAGAGTGCGGGGTCTCAAAAGCCTGAAAATCAAGGGGACTGGGAAACATCCTGGCGTTGCTGACCAAAGGGAATGGCTGCTTGCACGTGGCGGGGACCAAACATGTTCCATGCAGCTTGTTCCTAATGGCCTGGGAGGCAGGGCAGCGGCCCTGCTTTTTAGCCTTTCTCTGGATTTACTGCTTTGCACATGAAATTAATAAGATTTGTCATAAAAATATGCACATTGACCATCTGTGTTAATAATTGACTTAACAAGGATCTAACCGCCTCTAGCCCAACCCAGAGCAGTTAATTGAGGGGGGATTGTGTTTGTAATCTGCCTTCAGAGTCCTAATCTTCTGTTCCAGCACTGCCAAGCCATGGATTGATTGATTGATTTCGGTCTCTTAATAACAAGCTCCTGAGACAGACTTTGGCAGTTTCCCAAAGAGAAAGTATACAGCATGAGGAACCAGGAAAAAAAAATACAGACTTCTTTGAGGTGTTTAAATGTGGATTGATAAATTCCGCTTCCTAGAAAATGCAAACCAGTGAATGTTGAGCTCTTAGATATGCTTTAAGTCCTACAAAAAAGCTGTTGTTGTTAGCAGGGAACTTATGTCTTTTTGTATAGATGATGGATGGTGAAGGTTTTTTCCTGAAATTTGATGTGAGTAGTTTAAATAACGAAAGAAAACAGGACATCATCCCTGCCTTTTGAGGGATGATGGGTGAAGTCTTACAGAGGTAACTCTCTTCTAGGTCTGGGGACTTCGTTTCCAGAGGAGCTACCCTAATACTTGAGCTACGGGATGGAGAAGTAGGTCAGAGGGTGGCAAAATACAGTTCTAGTGGGTGAAGTAAAAGTCACCCAGAGAGACAAACTGCTGGAAACTGCCATTGCAACGGAAAAATAGAAAATTGTGTGAAAAACATGCTGGAGGATCTGTCGGGAGATCTAATTCTTTGTTTTGTGCTAAAGCCAGACTAACTGCACCTATTTTTGATAGATAATAATTTTAAGCATAAGATAACGAATATATTTGCTCTTCATCGATTTTGAAACAGCAGATTACTTCCCTGAAAATATCTTGGTTTGTTCCTGTGGGCAACTAGTGTATGGTGTTGGGTATGTACTTTTTCTGTTCAGGAAAAATGGGCAAACCTCCCCAGGATTCAAAGGAATGCATTTATTGCACTCAGTATTTTCAGACACAGGGCAGCATTCATGTTGGTGTAGTAAGACATTTCTTCTGGGTGAACAGACTACATGAATAGACTGCTTCTTTCCCTTTTTGTTTCATATATAGGTTGTTTAGTGTTTCTACTGTTCAAATCACCAAACTATATATGAATTTTCTTTGAACTTTCATTTTTTTCATTATCTACTTCACCCTCTTCAGCTTCCCAGGAACCAGAGCCAGTGCAAAGCAGGCAACAGCCTGCCAGTAAAGTCCAATATCTGAGGGTGATATGAGATTACAGCCCAAATCTAATAAGGATAGATTAGTTTTATATCTCATTTAGCCACGAGCATTGCTGGTAGAACAAGATATTAAATCAAACTTCTTAAATTGTGCCTGTACTCTGAGTGGCCAGTCAGCTGTTCTGAATCCCAGCCCTGGTACTTTCTCTTGCATCCTGAAAGACCATGGCCAAGATTTTCCATAAGCACTGAGAGCCAAATACGTCTCTGGTGTATTCAGGTAAATCACTGAAACGAGCCTGAAATTATTTTTATCCAGCCTCCTGCAAACAGATCCATGGCACTTCGAAACTTGATTTTTCACGCAGCTCTGTGGTGGGCTTTTTTTTTTTTTTTCTCCTTGACAATCTCTTTGCTGCACAGTAGCATCTGTTAGAGAAATACATCGTGTGAGTCAGTGCAATTTTAAAGGGAGAAAGGATGACTGGTAATGGCTATGGCTGCCTTAGTTTGCATGATGTTTGATGCTTCAGCTGCTGTGCAACTGAGCAGGGGGTACAGGAGGGAAGTGTCCTCTGGAGAGTCTGATTCATAACAAGCCAACTCGGTTCAGTTCTGTAATGAAGGATTTTTCCTTATTTGCAATTAAAATGTCAAGTAACATTAGAAGTATTTGATTTGTGCTCAGTCACAGTGCAATTCTCCAGTTTACTGATTTTAAGGAAAGTCTTGCAAGATGCTTCTTTTTCTAAAAATCCAATTACAGTAACAGACTGAAATTAATTTACTGAATCATTGATTTTCCAAGGGGCAGAAGGTGGCTTCAGCCTTTTGGGAAACAAGAATTGGAGAACATAGGCGGCTCCCCTTGTCTACACAGTGGTGCTTTTTTTAGGACATAGAGTCTGGAAGTGCCCAAGTGCCACCCATTGACTTGGACAGTGCTCTGGTTAGGCCCTTAAACCTACTGAGTCAATGCATACTCATTTCGAAAATGGAGGTAATAATGTAAAATAGAAGTTAACTGCTCTCATAGAGGTCTCAAATGATTTCATTGCCGTTAGCAGCATTGCTGAGCTTAATCAACTATGGAGAACTTAAAGCATAACCTCATTTCAGGCAGGAGAAAGAGTGGTGTTCAGTCGAGTGGTGCCTGTGTGTCGATTGGTCACAAGCAGGGTCCCAGGGGTGGGTAGGTCATACATCAGTGCCTGGGATGGAAATAGTATCTAGAACAAGGTGTCAAACTGGAAAGAGGGCTGCAGGAGGTAACTACTACCAATCTACTCTTGGTTCACAATGAAAACTCCAGTCCAGGTGACACTGGGGGATGATTTTCATGATGTGATTATCGCTCCTCTACTTTTGACAACAAATGTATGATCAGTGACTCTTTCAAATCCCCATTGGTTGGGGTATGATATTTCACTGAAACAAGAAGCAGCAGTTCAGGCTCTTCCTAGTATTGTTTCAGGAGGTGACAAACTCAGCTCGAAACAGAACATCTATTTTACAGGGGCAGTGACTCTTACAAACCAATCAAAAGCAAAAAATCTTTCTTAATTTTAGTGGTGGTTGAAACTTTAGGAACTCATACTGAATGCTGAAAGAGGTTTTAGCTGTTGAAAAATATCTTAATTTCCCATCCTTTTCTTCAGTTATTTAGCCAAGAGTGCTCTGGAAGGAGATCGATGTTCAGCACGTGTTGCTGCCCTAACAAGCCTTCACAGGCACCTTAGGGCAAGTTCACACTATGCCTTTGAGCTCAGAGTGAACCAAAGGGATCCACATCTAAAGTAGGTAAGAGTTACTCTGCTATATGATCTGGAAAACATCACTATGCAGAAATATCTCAGAAGTTTCTTCTTCTCCATTTTACCTTCTAGCCACTCCTGTGCTGTATTTATCCTATCTAACTGTAGGTTGTTAACTCTATTGAGATACCCAGGTCGAGGAATGCACTCATCCTATGCTGCCTTCGTATAAGGTACACTCAGCTCTATGTTGCCTTCTGGAAGTGACTCCTCCCTTTCTAGGACCTGTTTGAGGTGTCCTCTTCTGCAAGGCTCCAAGTTAAAGTACGTTGTGAGTCCAAACAGGCTTCACTGAGGTGTGGTTTCTCCTCTGCAGAGTCAGGCTCAACATGAAAAATAACCTTGTCTTTGCTTTTCTCATTTGTATTTCACCCCCTCTTCTAAAGAAGCATGGAATTAAGGTAGTGGACAACTTAATAGATGATGGATGTGATGTGAGAGATGTCTCACTTTCCCATGACTGCTTCTGACATGCTATCAGCATCAGGAAGTTATTTATAGGGCTACAAAGATACTATGTGCAAACTCATTAAACAAAAAAAATCCAAATTGTGCTTCTCAATGTCACTGTAACTTGGCCTTTTATTGCTGTAAATGATTTGATTTTTTTTTTATAAGGAAAAGGCAGCTGCTGCCCTCAAATTGTCACTGCTACTATATCTGAAGTTAACTTTCACACCTTTAATCTTTTCTATTTGATTTATTTCTTCAGTGGTGAATTCTAACCAGTCTACTGTGTTCAGCTCTGGCCAGGCAGCTGTGTGTCTGTGAGAAGGTATTTGCATAAAATATAATATGGAGGAATTTAAATTAATCAGGGAACAAAATCCATTAGATAGAGTCTGCACAGTAAAATAAGCAGTACAGATTTACAGCACTTTGCATGTGAAACTAAGCTTTTCATTTGTGATCCAGTGGTCTGCTGCTTGTCTTGATAACTCCCTGTTTCATGCAGACCTCAAGAAAGCCCCACAAACTCAGCACGAGGAAGGCATGAACCTGTTGGAGTGGGTCCAGAAAGGGCCACAGATATGATCAGGGAGCTGGAGTACATCTCCTATGAGGACAGGCTGAGAGAATTGGGTTTTTTCAGCCTGGATAAGAGAAGGCTGTGGGGAGAATTTATGGTGGCTTTACAGTACTTAAAGGGGGCCTACAGGAAAGACAGGGAGAGATTCTTTATCAGGCAGTGTAGTGATAGAACAAGAGGTAATGGTTTCAAACTGAAAGAGGGTAGATTTGGACTAGATATAAGGAAGGAATTTTTTACAGTGAGGGTGATGAAACACTAGTGCCGGGTGCCCAGAAAAGTGGTAGATGCCCCAACCCTGGAAACATTCAAGGGCAGGTTATATGAGGCTCTGAGCAACCTGACCTTATTAAAGATGTCTCTGCCCATGGCAGGAAGGTTGGACTAGATGACCTTTAAAGGTCCCTTCCAACCCAAACCATTACATGATTAAGCTGTGTTTATGAAAAGCCCTTTTTCAAGCAGATTCCTGTTCTCCCTTCTGGTGTGAGTCATGAAAGCTGCTCCAAGTATTGTTTCTGAAGCTCCTGCCAAAGTGACCAGGGGATGACATGGCCCTCCTGGGAGGCTTCAGTGGAAACCTCAGCCTTGTAGCCTAACATGAGCAGATGTAGTTATTAGGTCAACATGCTTTATATCTGTTTTGTTTTGTTCATTGGTTGCGCTTTTTACACTCTGCATTTTCGGTAACTTGCACTTTGCACAATGCAGTGTTCAACAGTTTACCCCGATGGACCACCATTGATCAGAAATGGCACTAAACAGGAGCAGAAGACCACAGGGACCTGTGGCTGGAATAGGAGAAAAAGTGAGAGAGCAGAATCCCTTCCAAAGTGAGAGAGCAGAATCCCTTCCATTTATCCCCAAAAGTACGCTCTCTTTCTTTGATATATGAACTGTAATTTAAGGCACCTAATTAGAAAGACGACTGCCAGCTTTTACAATCCCTTTCTTATAACACAGGGAGTCAGAGATGTGCACACAGAGGAACTCAGCTCTAGATCACTTCATATGATCCACCTGCTTTCCCAAAAGACACCCTGTTGCCTTATCTAAAAGGCTTTGTAAACGCAGAGTGATCACAAAGATATTTTTCTCCCATAGAGAGCAAAAAGAGAATCCTTAAGGGCTGTAGTTCTTGCCTAACCATTCATTTTGACTTGTAGTCTCAGGCAAGGCCACTCAAAAGAAAATTCCCTGCTTATGAAGAGAAGAAAGCAGTATTTACTGGTGGGGTGAGCAAAAGACGTAGTTAAAGAGCCATCATCCTGTTGAGTTAGGTCCAAAAATGTCTGTAGGATGCAATGGCAAAGGAACCATTTTATAGAAAGGGCTGTTTTCAGTTCTGCTAGTGTCAGTACCAGAAGCAGCAGCAACAGCAGAGCTGGGTAAGGTGATGAGGCAGCCCTGGTGCCAGGGCAGTCTGTGCTGGACCAGGGAGGCAGCCAGGGCTGAGCTGTTCATGGTTTTCTCCTGTACCCTGAGCTGTCAGTGAGGGAGTAAGGATGAAAAGCCTATTCAGATCTTCAAATATTTTTCAACAATTGCTGTTGCAAGGGCAGTGTGTACACCTTGTCATGATGCTTACACACCCTGTCTGAAAACAGGGCTGCCTCATGTCAAGCACAGCAGATAGACATGTACATGTCGCCTTGAGGGAGGACGAAACAGAGTGAGAAACCCCCTTCTTTCCCCTCCTCCACAAGAAAGAAGCAGTGCTGCAAGTAGGAGAGAGGTATGAAAGCTAAGGGTGGAAAGGGAAGAGGGAGAAAGCAGGAGATCATGGAAAAAGCACAATAGGGATCCCACTGCCACCTCTGTGCCCTGTCCCCATGCCCTGGCCCCTGCTATGCTACCCTCCCCAGCCCATGCCACCCACTCATCCACCCCTGCATGAAATGCCACAATTGCCTGCCAGCTAGTCATTAGTACAATTTTCAAAGAAGTTCAAAACCAAGGCACAATGACAAAGTGGGAGTTTCTATGCCAAGCGCCAAGCAAACCTGAAAGGTTAGTTTACTCTTTAATGAAATTCCTGCTTCAAAGTCTCCGTCTCTTTTTCACTGGGGAACAGCACTTTCTTTAAGCAATGTTTAGAGGACACCAGTCTGCAAGGGTAATCATCCTCGCCTCTGGCAGGAAGAGCTCACGCTCTAGCATTTCTGAAAAGGCTCTCTTTGTGAATAATTGAATTTGTCTCTGGAGCTCAAGTGATTTTCTTTTTAATTTTTTTTTTTCTCTAGGACTGACTGCAGCTCTGCTTCTTCCTTAGGTGCAGCTTACTGTAATTGAGGCAAAAGAATTGTATTGCAGTCGAGGGTTTTGTGAGCATGACGCCTAATAGGGGTGATTGCCACAGAAAGAGTAATTTGGAGCGTTCAAAATGCTTCCTCCAGTGGCGAACGGATCTGCAGCAAACTGCCACTTCCACTCAAGGGGAAAAAAATTAATGTCGCATGAGGCAGCAGAGGAGTCCCTAAGCAGCAGGCAGAGCCAAGTGCTGCAGTGCACTGCAGTGCGTTATTGGAGCCCCATGCTGGGCCATGCTCAGAGCCCATCGGTTCCTGCCAGCGCTGCCACCACCTGGGACACGGAGGAGGACCAGCCAGGCAAACTGTCCAGTCCAAAAGAAAACTCTGTGGTTTGCGTATGCCCTGATGATGTGTGTTGCTTGCTTAGGCATGGCTTCTTTTCCTTTAAAGCCTCCTAATCTTGCAGTGGTTTCTGGGTCTCTCTGGAAAGGCATATTTAGCATGAAGGCAAAACTTGTGCATCTTGACTGAGACAAACATGTCTTCAGCCGCCCCTCCAAGGAAAAGTGGATTACAGATACATCCTCCCTCCAACTACGAATGGGGCCCACTGCCCTCTCATGCCCCTCCATCTGTAACCTGGTGTGTAACATCCCACCGTGGCACCTATCAGGCTGCACGTGAGTAACTTTTCAGGAAAGGGGTGGTGGGGAGGAAACCTCTCATAACGATTTGCACTGCTGTGAGCGGGACCTCGTATGTGGCCCCAGGGAAGAGACAGCTCCCTATAAATAAGCTGTGATAAGCATTGTGTCTTAGAAGCGTGTTCTGATGTCATATGCAGAAGCAGGGCTTAGCTATTCATGAACATTAAAGTCAACAGAAGAGTGAATGACTATTTTGGACGTTGGGCTTATGGTAGGAACTGGGGCAAAACACAAATCCGTCAAGCTGAGAGGTTTCTTTTTTGCCTCACTAAGTACAGCAACAACGTAGTTGGCTGCATTCAGCCAACACAATGCAACATGGCAGCAGTATATTTTTAGGATGTAATTTTAAGAGGGGGAAGCAAATTCTAAGGGCAAGATATAGTGATCTAGTAACTCAAAAAAGCTGCTCAGGGATTTCTGTGGCTATTGAATATACCACACAGCTCTTGGGCTGTCTTGTCAAATTGTAAGGTATGTTTCAGATCAATAAAAGGGCTCATTTGAGACTTCTCCCCCCCCGCCATGTTACACAAAGTGCATTCTCTCATAGTACAAAGCTTACATGAAGCTAAGATAATTGTACTCATGAATTAAAGGCCAAATTCTAGATTGAAGTCTAATTTTCTTGGACTCTAGTACCTGCAGATAATCTCTGGGTTCTTTGTGGTCTCTACTCTGAACTAAAAACCAGAGCACGTATCTTTAATATTTTTACTGCCTTCTGTGGCTGTCAATTACAACAGCTTGAATATTCTGTTCATCTTCAACTTCATGACTTCTTGATCCTCCGAGACACATCTTTCTCTGTCAGGCTTCTGAAGGACAAGCAGAGATTTCATCCCTAGAGACAATTCCCATAGCAGTAACCCAGGCATGCAGTGCATTTACCACAACGGTCATTAATGTGTTTCCTCAGGTAGCGCAGCTCTGCAAACAAATAGAGAACCATACAGCAGCATTTATCTTCCAAGACACGTCTGGAGGCCTGACCATAACCTGGCCAGCACTATTAGCTGTTTCAGCTGGAGAATTTAGTCTGCTTAAAGGTGCTATGAAAAGGTTGCATATGCACAAATTAGGGAAGAGGTATAGATATTTGTATCTGGTAGCTCATAAAATAGCAAAATGACCAATGCAGTCTTGCTTTTTTTTTACCTTGAACTCTTGTATCTTGCGTGTTGGAGCTATGGGGAGCTCCGTGCTCAGCAGAAGTGGACAGTTTGGAAGGAAATGGAAAACAATTGAGAAGAAAATTGCAGGTGGTGACTGGCAGTTTCCATAGACCTTGTCTGAGCTGCAGAGGGTGAGGGGCCATAAAAGAAAAGGGCTGACAAAGGCACCCATTCCCCCTAGAAATTGTTTCAGAAAAGATATGTTAGGCCTCAGTTCACACATCTGAGGGAGGGCACTGCTGGTGAAGAGAGGTACCTGTATAAGGGACTGGATCATCCAGGCCACTCACTTTCTCTGCCCTGACAGGTGGGTCATAATTGGCCCCCTCCCAAGGTCCAAAGCGTGGGTTGTCCTCAGGCTTCAGGGAGGGAGCTGTCAGGGGCAACCAACCAGCTTCCTGCCCATCTGTGCTTCCAAACACCCATGTCACATAGGGAAGAGCCAGCAGATAACCTACATCCGTGCTGTGTACTTGAGGTGTCCTGCCCTGCCCTTTTGGTTTTGGGGAAACAAGTGTGATAAGCAAGAACTCAAATCTGTTTCTTTCTGAAAAGGTGCCAACTGCAAGTCCAATTTGCATATGACTTGCCCTCAATGAGACGCTTCGCTGACAGGTGTGTGCATGTTACAGAAATGCAATGTGCTTCAAGGACAGTTTGGAAAGATTTACAGGTGGCCTGCAATAACGACAGGTCATGAGAATGGCAGGAACCACAGGGCTTCTTCCTGAGGGTGCTGCCATTACTAAAGGTACCAGCCAAATAAAGGGAGGTATGGGGGTTAATCACACCAAGAGATGTCATGTGTGATGCTGGAATTCCTCATCATGCAGAAAATAATAAATTATCTTCTCAGGGGAGGAAAAAAAAAAGGCAAATCTGGAAAACTCTCAATTCACTCTGTTTTAATTTAGTTGGATTGGTTTCATTATTTTGGGTTTTTTTGTTAAAGAAAGTGAGTACAGAAAGTCTGTAATGGTATAATTGAACAATTTTGGACTAAAATGTGAAGAAAATGAAGCAGGTTGAAAAAATAAATCAGCTTTTTTTTGTACATTTTGTATTTTTTTTGTACATTTTGTACTTTTTTTGTATATTTTGTACTTTTTTTGTACATTTTGTACCATATATACAACCTTAGACACTTAAAGTTTTTGAGAGTAAACCAGTAAACTGCTTACTCTGAGTTTATCTGAAAAGACAAAGGGGAAAAAAAAGTTCTTCAATAAGAGCTTAGTATACGTAGTGTTTTCAATATATGGGTTTCACAAGATGTACTAATGTTACCGCTCTGGCAGGAAACAGAGGCTTTTGCGTTTAATGAAGCATTTCTTTGAAGTGATGCTAAAATGATGAGCGTGACTGTGTTGCACATCTGCCTGTCTGCAGAGGGCGGATGGTTTCAACTTCCTTTTCTAAGACACTACCAGGGAGCAGGCCAAGAGAGCTACGTATATACCAAAACTTCGTCAAGTGAAGATGGATAAAGGGTGGCTCTCCTCCCTCTTTTGTTTGCTCTTGGTGCACAGCATTACAGGTAAGCGTATTTAGACTTGACTCAGTGTATGATGGAGGGTGGCAAGGGGCAAGGTGGTATTTGCAAGGGCATGCTGTAGCTACTGGTAAAAATTTTCTGTTTCCTGACAACTTTCTAATAACCCTAGTTATAACGTGCAGCTAGTAAGGAGTAAATGACTTGCGCTGACTAGCAGATTAGTTTATTCAAAGTACTTAACTTGTTTTCACTAGAATGATAACTGAGTTGAGCAACTCACTTGTATTTAGGGCAACATGGGCTCATCTCCATGCAAAAAGGAAAACTGCTTTCAGAGAGCAAATTAAAAAATAAACGCTCTCATGCACACACATACCTGTGTATGCAGAGAGAGGAAGAGCTGAAACACTTAAAGGCAAGGATAAATCGCACAGCTCCAACCCCTTGAATAGATTCTTTCCTCCTTCTTCCTCCTCCAGCCCTGAGCACTGCATTAAAGGTTTGAGAAACAGGTTTGTCACTGGGAGTAAAACTTGAGAAAAGTTAAGTAAGGAGAACTGCGTTCTCATCAGAAGGAGTTGAAACAAAAAACAATCTGGGGAGAACCAGGAAAAAAAGCCTGATGGTCGTGATTCCCTCCAATGGGAAGTTCTCCAATGCAAAAAAAAAAAAAAATAGAAGCCTTCACACATGTGCATCCAGGAAAGCAATACTGTTTTTGTTCCCCTGGGGATGGAACCCTCATGGAAATCACTCAAAGGTGAGCTTGGACACCACCATGCCCTTTGTGGAGATCAGATATCTAAAAGTCTGAGACTTACTCTGTTAAATTTCAAATTGAACACAACTACGGGCTAATGGACAGCATTTAATCTGGAAAAATAAACTTGTCATAAAGTGAAGTTATTTATATTAAGATGCTAACAAAAAGTTTAGACCACTTTTGCATGAGAGGGTTTCAGTTAAAATGACCTAAACTGCTAGGCTACCAGTAAACAACACAAATTAAAATGTTGTTTCTGCATATGTAACTTTTTCATCTTGATATAAAATATTCAAGTAATTCTTAGCAGGCAATCTTTGCATGATCCTTTGATCTAATGCAGCATCAGTATGCAGAAGAATATGACAGATAACTTGCTAGGTGGCCTTTGCCTGCTAGTCTGATCACAAGATAGCTAATTGCTTTTTTCTTAACTTTTATGATGCAAAACTTGCAGAAAAATCAGTAAGCATTTGCTAAAATAAGCTCCTTGGATTGACAAAAATAGTTTTCAGTATTTTTTCTCACAGCACTTGTCACTCAGACTTATTTTTATTTACTCTCTTACATCATCCCTTCTCTTGAAAGTCAATTAAAAGATGAACAGAGCATGCACAGCACCAAAAAAATGGAAATTAATGTTGGCCATGACCGTTTAGTAGCTTGGTTCTTCATGCATGGTTCTCTACATGTTCATGTCATACTACAGAGGTTAGGTATCAAATCTCAGCCAACTCAGCAGGGATGTAGGTGTCTGCCTTTGTTCTTCATCCTTGTCAAACAGGAGCTGTGGGTACACTGGGTCCCTGTCTCTCTCCCTGCTGAGCTGCCAGAGAGCAGGGCACTGTTGAGGCTGTCTGGCTTCTGGAAGGTCATCCCCTGGCTCAGGCACCCCAGAGCCCTGTACCACACACAAAAGCAGACATCAAAGCAAAGAAATTGGTGCCCACTTTTTCAACCAAAGAAGGTGAGCAGTATACACTTGCTGCTGTGGGGAGTTAGTGGTATCACCAGTGCCACAGCAGGGCAAGTTCTCAAAGGAAATTTTCGGTGGTGTTTTGATACACAGGGAGTATAAAATCCGGTGGAGATGGGGAGTGACAAGTCTATACCTAAGAACATCTGCATGAACTCTTTTTTTGGGGGAGACCTGCATGCCCTTTTGAAAAAGGGTCTTTTTGTGTCTGGCTCTGTGCATGTGATTGATTACTTGTCTCACCATAACTCCTGCACTCATAAATTCTTCATCTCCTTGAGTCTGTCAGTGCCCTACATATGGAGGTTTGGGGAGAATGAGCCTTTTTTTCATCGGACTTAGAAAGGGAGAGAAATCAATTTTACTACAGCAGCAGCAAAACCAAGCAGTACAGGCTTCCATTGAAAGCTCCTTCATTTCACCGATCCATTACTCCTTTATATGGCACACTAAGGACTGCCAGCATGCTTTATGAAATTAATTGAGGAAGAAACCATACAGACAGGGGCAGCCCGCTCTGACACTGAAATGGACACTAGTTCAGGCCAAGCAGGAGCTATTTAATAACGTGGAGGTAAAAAAGAACAGCTTTCTCTATCGAAACAGCGAAGGCAATGCCAGCAGTGCAGGGCAGAATTAGCCAGCAGGGATAACTCATTTGTTCTTGCAAAAAGAGCTGGGGAATAACTGGGCCCAGTTTCTACTTTATTTATATCACTTGAAAGGTTTCCATTTTCACAGAGGCCCTCAGTGCTCCCATTTCTCTCCTGCGAGCACGACAGAAGCTCCCCATCCTCTTTCAGACAAATGTGTGTTTGTTCTCCCAGTTGTCTCTCTGCAGTCTGTTCTGGTGGAGATCTGCTGTAAAGCTCCTCACTGGAAAGCCTATTGTTACGTTGTAGGATCTTCATAGCTGTCTATGGCTACGGCACCAAATCACGTCAAAGATGGCTTAGGAAAAATTGTTCTTTAAACACGACTGAAAATGGTCCCATTTGTTTTTAAGGCCAGTCTGAGGACATCGTTACAGAAGCAGAAGTGGTCCGTGCTTTGCCAGGTACCGACGTAACCCTGGTGTGCATCTTGCCCAAAGCACACAGCACCTATATAATACAGACGCATTGGTCCAAGACCGGTAACACCCAGCTCACCAGAATAGCTGTTTATCACCCCAGTTACGGCACCCACTATTTCACATTTCCTGAGACTTCTTATAACTTTTCGGTGTCCTTCAGCATGAGGAATTGCTGCGGCTGGGATGTTACAGAGGCTTTGCGTTCCCCTGATCCAAACGCCACGTCTGAGTGCAGTCACTGGGCTCTGCATCTGAAAAACGTTACCATTTCCCTTAGCGGGCAGTACGAGTGCAGCTTTGCTACTTATCCCTATGGGACAAAGGCTGCAAAAGTTCAACTTATTGTTGAGGCAGAAGGTAAGTGATTATGAATGAGATGTTGCTTTTTTATAACAAAAGTGTGGGGAATACCAAGAGAAATGAACATTTCCTGGTCAGTGATGGTGACTTGTTTGGTGTTTGTGATGGTGTCACTGTATGCTGCTATTTACGCAGTTTCCTATTTACCAGACACTCTTTACCTTGTGATTAGAAAACCATAATTGTTTGGAGGGATATAAAGATAAATAGGAAGGCAAAAAAGGTGATGAAATGGGCAGTTTCCATATTTGTGTTTTGGAGAAACATGTTGTGGAAAAGACTGGATGAGCGGCTCAGGATATGGTGGGACCAATTATGCTGGATCTCCAAACCATACTGTGCTGCTGGTATGAGTGTGCAGCACTGGGCATCAGAAAGAGAAAACACCCTTGTATGGTTGAGGCTGAGGGCTAGCATCTGCAGGGCATGCTGGGTGCTAGCTCAATGGAGGGATGTGTGTCCCTGCTGTCAAAAAAGAACTGGAGCAAAGCGAGGGATAGTAGGACAATCACAGGAACAGAGACTTGGCAGTACAAGCGGAAGCAGGAAAGCAGCATGACTGTTCTTGGTAAGTAAGCCTCAGGGGAGAGTGTGAACTCCAGAGAGGATATTTAAATTTTCCTGGCAAAGGAACAAATGGATTTAAATAGGACATGAATGGATTTTGCTACAAATTAAACAACAGTGCCAACCACTAGCGCAGCAACTTTGGGAACAGCTGTTTAATGCCAGCAGTGAGGGTGAAAGTCCAAACTGATGTGAAGATGGAGCTGTACAGGGAAGTTGGGCAAACTTGTTGCTGTGCACATGGGGGACTGGATTTGATGACCTCAGAAACCTCTTTCTCCCAGGTTTCTCTTATCAAGCCAGGAAGGATTAATGTAAAATCAACAAACGTGGCATAGTTTCAGTTCAGAGCTGCAAGGCAACATGGTCACTCTGCTTGTGCCCCAGACTGTAGATACAGCACGTATTCAAGGTTTAGGAGCAGGGTGGGTGCAGGTGATGTTAGGGGTAGTGAGGGCAGCAGCGCTCCCACCACGTCTTTGTCCTGTATCATGAGGCCAGACTGGTGGGATGTTGGTCCTCATGGTGGATCACGTTGGTCCTGCAGCAGGAGGAGGTCCTGTGTAAGCCTCATACACAGGGATGTTTCACCCAAGCTGCCCCCTTGTTCCCCGATGGTCTCTGCATGGCAGTGACTCCAAGCATTTTGGTACTATTATCCCAGAGATGCAACCCTCAGGGTCAACCCAGCAGCACCTTCCTGCCCTGATGAACTTACAAAGACAAAATTAGAGCAAACATCTCTGCGCAGCCCATAGAGGATGGGTGTGTTTAAACAGTACACGCTGGATAACTGTGTCAAGGACGAGGCTGCTGCTTTACTTGCTGTGCAGCGGTGTGCTGTAGTAGGTTCCCCTTCGGGAATTTTCCTGCACTTCACAAAGCAGAGAGGCTGGATCGAGTGGAGAACAGTGAAGTACAAACAGTGCCGGTAACTGCACGAAACCCTCCCATGCTTCTGTTCTTCACGTGAATTTTCTCTGTTGTCTTCCTTAATACAGTAATAGTGCTAATCAAGCATTGCTCCTTTTCACTTGCTGGTGCCCTTCATTGATGCTGGCACGTTCAGTGCTGTTATTGCTGTCTATATGTTAAACGTGCGCAGCTCTTGCTCATATCAGCATCATTGTGGCTTTTCTCAGCAACAGCATGATGTAACAAGCTGTGCTACTGATAAACGCTTGCTAGAGAGAACTAAAAAATTCAGTTTGCAACATACCTCTTGCAAATTTGTGTTTTGAGGTAACCAGATCTTTTGCAATGAACCACTTCTACTCAAAAGAAGGCAAAATGCCTCAATCCAGCCTACAAGAGGGACGAAGAAGGGTGCTAGTCATCAGTGAAGTACAGCTCCCAACTACATCCAAGTGAAGTGAATCGAGATGAATTCAACTTGTAGATACTGCAAAAAGCTTGTAGAGCAGCTGGCCTATGTAGGACTGACAAACATGGAGTACCTTAGCCAAACAGACTGTTAATGGAGATGGGAATCAAAGATGGGGGGAAAACAAGCAGCTGGAACACGTGACTCTGAGAAGAGGCAGAGGCTGTTTGTAGACTGAGCACCTGGGGTGACTACTCATCTTCGTACTTCTCATACACTGTGCAGTATTTTTGCATGATAGCTTGTTCCAGCAAAGTTTCCTGTGCAGTTGTCTTCCTGGGGAAGCTATAGATATGGTTCCGTTGCCCTTTCTTTGTCATTACTGTACTATCCAGCCCCTTTAGGGCTTATGCACTGTATCCCACCATGATAGCTGGCTACTCAGCTGTATCTCTGTGGTACCCAGTGGAGACAAGCTACTGGGTCTGCTGGGCACCACTCTGGGCATTGTCTTTCTTCACGTCCCTGTGGCACAGGCCACGTGCTGTCACTGTCACGTCATACTTGGTTGCCAGACATGAAGGAAGTTGCAGTCACCAGAAAGTCCCCTCTGCCAAACAATGTAACAGTATGGGACTGCTAGATATTTTCCCTTCCATTGAAATAAAAAATAAATAAAATATATATCTGTTCTATCTCAACATGCAAGCCAGAGCTACTAGAGGAGCAGAGTTCAGGAGTTTCCCCGTGGTGTGGGGTTGTGCCCTCCTGGAGGGACGAGGAAAGGCAGGTCTGTTCAGCACGGCGCTGGTGGGGAGGCTGTGGCTGGGAGGCTGGCTAGCATGGCAGGGCCCACAGGGCTATCACCTGCCACAGGGCAGAGGGTCAGGGAGATCAGTGCTCATCCAAGGCACTCAGAGCATCTCCTGGCCATCACCACTGCTCTTCCTGTTTAAATGCAGACACGCACACAGACCTGATGTTGAGACCCAGCTGTGCTCTGTTCAAGTGCATCGCTCTGCCCTTCCATAGGTGGACTGAAGCCCTGGGCTGGGAATGGGTAGGGTAGGAGATACCGAATCCTTTTTTAAATCAGTGGCAAAGGAAAGTGTGACAGGCTCTCTGCTTCTGGTGAAGGAGGACAGGTTGGAGAATAACAAAAGGAGCACTTACACTGAAAAATGGGTTAGTCTTAACCTGCTTGACATGCTGAACACCTTGCTTAGTGAAAAGAAAGTCTGTGAATGTCTTCAGAGAAAAGGAAATAAAGGTGCAAAAAATTGATGTGCAGGCTTATTGCGGCGGAAAAAAAAAATGTAAGAGAAAAATTGAAGCTCCAAATTATTCTCAGGTCCAAAAGGAGACATCTTGATCCTGCAGTTAAGCAATGGTTTTTATGAATTGCCCAGAAATTCAGATAAAGCTGTGAATTAGAGTCATGAAACTTCATCTAGAATCAGATGCAGGTCTTTCACTTAACAAGTGTGTCTATGGGTAATGGTTGAAAATTACAGTTCGCTTCTAATGAAAAAAAGTGCCTGTTCCTTGAACAGAATAGTAGTCAGAATTGGGTTTTAAAGCACAATGAACTTCATGTTTCTGATTTTCCTTTTTGGGCTTTTTTTTTTTTGTTGTTATTGCAACGATAAAAGAGGAGCAGCACTATGTGAAGGAAGTGCAGTTAAACCAAACTTTAGAAATTCCATGCCTTGAGAACACGACCTCAGAAAATTTGTCCAATTATCCTTTGAAATGGCTAGTGGTAAGTAATTTTCATCTCAGGTATAAATTTCAGAAGGAACTACAGGTTATTTTTGCAGATTGAAATAGAAATGTTAGATTTTATCATGTCCTGTAGAATCTGCTAAGCAAAGGCTATCGAACTGCGATAATGAAAGGATGGAGTACAAACGTGGTTTTGCAACATAGACAGCAGAAACAATAGCTGTTAAAGAAACAAAGAGGGAAATTTTAACCTTAATTGATTTTATTTTTTCAGAGGTACATGTAGAGCAGGTCCATGGAAAGTGGACTTAGCAAATATAACAGAACTAAAATATTCCTTGCATTTGCTTTCTCAGGGATTTTTGCTGTAATGAAGCTTTAGCATCTTTGAAAAACATGTAGATACTACATAGAGTAATGAGATATTAGGCGTCTTAGAAAAAAGAAGGGGCTGACTGTAATGTTTTTGTTTTTTGTTAACCTCTGTGTCACAGATGCACGTTTAAGACACGTAACCCCAGCTATCTAGCTAATCACATAAAAACTACTTTTAAGCAATTTGCTGTGAGATATAAAGCTCGTTACATTTCTGTACTGCATCTCACTTTCTGGATAAATGTATGTATGCATGTTTTAATGTAACCTTTCAGCATTAATTTCTGTATGTAGAGATAAGTATCAGCCAGCAGTGTCCTTGAGCTTTGCCTGTTAATTTCTATCTGTTGTCACTAAGGAGCTGTAACTGTTGAGGGTTTTCTTAAGGATGATTTTCAAATATTTTAGGTTTTTTAGTCTTTTGTCCCAGGTCATTGTCTATGTAGATCTCTCTTTACAGTGCACTCTTAGTATTAAAATTCTTAAAATGTGTGTAGAGAACACCCTTGTCCTTACTACTTTTTAGTATTGCTAGTTCATTCACCAAAGGAGCAAAGTAGCAGCCAGAGAAAAGAAAAAAAATAAAGTCAGTATGACATGCGGGTCACCATGGGTCATTCAGAGTACAGCTTGCAAATATGTACCAAGACACGGATGTCCAGGATGTGCCAGCTGCATCTATATCTAAGGGTGGCTAGTACATGGGCATTAAGAGGAGATGACTTCTAGTTATTCTTATCAGTTTCTCACTACTTAAAATCTACAAGGATTCTCTTGGAATTTTAGTTGTATTTAATATATATATATATATGGGATGTTTAGCATAACTGAAAGATGGCTGCAGTGAGAAAAACAGCTCTGTTGCCCTCTCTGCAGGCCTCAGAGATCAAGATTCACAAGACACAGCTATTTACTCCATAGTTTAATAGTAAGTTGATGACTATTATTGATTTTGAAGTTCTGGGAGAGCATGTATTTGGAAAAAAAATAGATGCTGCAAATATCCACTTACTACTGTACAATGCCAGGGGTGTGAGGGAAGATTTCCTAGTGGGAATACAGCTAATCTACAAAAATATTTCGTGAGTGTGTCTAGTCTTCACATATTGCGTGAGTTGCTCTTTCCACAGGAGGAAAATGACAAGAAAGAAGAACTTGTGACCAAGGAGCCCTCCCGCCCTGCAGTGTACAGGAACAGCAGCGTACTGTATGGGCAAAGAGTTTGCTTGGGTTTGAATAATGCTCTGAAGATTTTCCCCATCAAACTCGTGGATGATGGCAGGGTGTTTTCCTGCCATGTGATGTACCACCCAGAAAGAGTCCAGAAGAGCAGCACCGTCTTGAGAGTATTCGGTAAGAGACTTATGCCAACTGCCCACTTAATTGCACTTGGAAATGTAACACTCCTGTCTGGTTCTGAAGGCAACAACTTTTGAAATACACTGGAGATTTTGTATGTACATACTTTCATGGAATTTCTTTTCAGCTGTAATGAATGAAAATGTTAGTAAATAACTGCATAGTTCTTAGGAAGACTTTGAGACCATTCCTTCAATTTCTGGCATCAAAAATAGTAGATCCATCGTGCATATATCAACACCACTGGCATGCATACTTCCACTATCTCACCTCATTCTGAAAGCTTATTTTGGCACTTGGCAGGTAAGCACCTTGGTCATGAAGATCTCCATGCCCAAGTTACAAGATGATCATGCTGCCTGTGGTTAGGAAATCATCGTCAAATTTAGTAATCAGTTCAAGTGTTTTGGAACTCCTGTTGTTGCAAACTTGCATCCTTGAAGGCACATGATGTTCAACTGCTGCCAAAGGCTCTGGTTCTGAAAGTGAGGTCTTGCCTGGGGATTTCAAACTGATCAGCCGTGGCAGGACCCACATACCACAAACATGTGAGCTGGCATTTTATGCTAGAAGTCATCCCTATCTTTAGTTACTTTCTCTGTTCCCTTTCTAGTGGCTTAGGAACTACTCTACAATTGCTGAGGTACAATCAAATCAGAAAAATGTTACTCATTGAAAAAACGGGTTGTATTTTCTGTGTACAGAGCCAGAGAGTCTGGAAAACATCCTTCCAACGCTCCTTAAAATGAATGGGTGTTAAAGGGTGGGTCTGTCGACAGTCCCTTGACTGCAGCTGCTTGCCTGAAGAAGCCTTTGGCTCAAGGATGTCCCAGCCATGTGAGACTGATGTTCTGAATCCAAAGAAAGATTCAACAGGGACCAGAAAAAAACAAAACAAAACAAAAAAAATCAAACCAAAAGAAAGAATAAGTATTTGGGGGCTGTTAGTCACTGACACAAGGGAAATAAAAGTAGAAGTTAATGATCTGAAATTTCCTCTTGTGTTTACATGACTCAGACATGGGTCTTACTTTTAGAAATCAACGTTTGTCGAATAGCTACAGTGTTAGCTGGGTAATTGTTCAAATATACTAACATACTTGAAATCTCCCTCCCTTCTGTCCCTGCTGATGCTCTCGCCTTGGTTTGTGTATCTGTTAGTCTAAGAGGTTGCTTTATCTGGCTTATTCTCTGAATTACTGTGTTTTGTCTCTGCATGCATCCATGTCAGCATATTAGTACAACAGGGGAGAGAGGCAAATGACAAAGCAACCAGGGTCCTTGGTGGTGAACAGCCTTGTGATGCTTCCAGTAAGTGGGGTCTGGGTTTGGACCCAGGTACTGTGTCACCAACTTCTCTTGCAGGTGTCCTGAGGGCAGGGTTAGGTGGAAGGGCTCCCTGAGAGATGGTTTGTGGTGAGGGCTGAGGAAAATGTCTCACGCCCCAGGTCAGCAGAATCCAGATCTTGGAGGAAGTGCATTATTTTTGCTCTTAGCCCTTTCACGTCTGACATGTCTCATCCTGTCTCTCACTCTTTTCTCTTACCTCTTGCTGAATTACTTATGATTGCATCATATCAGCTTTTCTCCATTTCTCTCTCTTGCGCTGCAGCAGGAAGGGAAACTTAGAGCAGATGGGCCAGAGCCACCCCTACACCGCCCCACATGCCCGTGCACTGGCAGGGCAGGAGATGGCAGAGAATAGGCAAAGACCATGGCCAGAATAATCCAGCAATCTCCAGTTGACATTTGAGGACAGACAGACAGCCAGTTCGGATGACATACTTCTCTTGTTCCTTGTGCCAAAGCTGAGCAGGGAATGAACATTTGTGTCCTAGAAGGTAGACCCAGCCTCAAATGGCCAGGGCAGGTTCTAAAGCCCTGTAGTAAGTATATACATTGCCAATAGCACGTTACATTGGTTACATCTGTCATCTCAGCCAATAGAAAGGACATGGGTAGAGAATCAAGGCCAACTGAAACCTGGGGAGATTTTCCCATCTCAGCAAGCCAGCATCCACCCCCCGTCACCCAAACACTCGTGCAATTGAACCCCACGAGCTGGCTGGCATCAAAGAAAGGCAGGGAGGGCAGGCAGCTAGTGCACCACGGTGCTGTAACGGGGAGGAGGAGGAGGAGGAGGAGGGGGAGATACAATTGCCAGGGGAAAGCTCCTTGTGCAGGATGTCTGACAAACAGAGCAGAGACAGCCCAAGTCTGAGGGGTGGCAGTGACACTTCTCCACAGATGATTGAGGTGGCCTAAGTATGACTGAGAGCTGGGCAGGAGAGGATGGGGAAGGCATGAACAAGTCACTCAATGAAGTTGAGAGTCTTGATAGATTGAGTGAAAACAAACATTCAATCAGCAGAGCTTTTAAGTGGGTGCTTTTGGACTGAAATGCTTTAAAATACTTATTTTTTTTTTTTATAACAGCGTTCTTTTAGATACAAGTTTTCTGAGAAAACATATGGCCTTTTCACTTCTAATTTTGCCAAATATTGATTTCTCCTTTTTGTAAGAGTAAAGCCTCAGAATATTGAATTTCTGCTAGACCCAAACCACCGGTAAATATCCTAGTGAGACAAATGAGTATCAAATTGTGAACAGGGGCTGAGATGTTAAATGGAAAAGATCTATTAGATCATTCAGAGATGTGCTTAAGAGCTACCTGCCAGAACCGTTACCCAGCAAAGATGTTTTCTGAGAAAGTAGAGGAAAACATCCGATACAGACACGGAAACGCATACCCGTTCTCATCAGAAAAACAAAAGGAAAAGCAGGCACTAGACTAGATGCTATTTTGTCTCTCCAGTTTTGAGATCGGATTAGAAAATCCAGTTTATCAGACTTTTTCTTACATCTAAAAAAGTGTGATTGTCTTCTGCCAGCCCCACTACCATCTGTATAGTTTTGACAAGGCAGAAACAAGGACGAAATCTTAAGACACTCATTTTCTGATAGGAAGAATCCACAAAAAAAAAAAAAAGAAGAAATGTAATTCCACCCAAAAAGTACCTTACATCCAGAAAGCCATAAGGCCATGATAAATAAATATAGGTCACTCCTAGGCATAATCAGTCAGGAACACTAGGTAGAAAAATGGAAACTTAAAAAACGAGAAGGTGGAAGAGTCCTTGGCTGTATAAAACAACAGGGAAACCTGAGCAGTTCACCTCAGAGAGGAATGTAATGAACTGAGATGACCCTATATAAAATAACAGGGTTACAAAAAAAAATAAAATAAAAAGAAAGTAAAAAGAAAACAAAGAAAATTATCTTAATGGTAGAGATTAAAGTGAGGTTTGGGGTGGAAAGAGAAAGAATTATGGATCTCTTTAAGTAATGCACTTATTTTCAGTCCAGTTTTAAGGCCCAGAATGGACCAGAAGCACAATTTATCCATGGCTTTTGAGACTTGCTATATATCAGCACAGTTTCAACAGTCCTTACTTAACAAATCAATTAACATTACTGCAAACCAGTGATCCCAATGGCTGATTTAGAAATGTCAACTTAGAAAGGCTTACAGTACCTGACACCTTTTATCTGTACAGTCAGCCATGCTTAGAAGCAAAATGCTGAAAAAACAAAAGGAAATATTTTTTTCCATTTCTTGTGGATGTGGTTATCAGAGACTCGCTCCTCTGGTGTGAAGGTGAGCTCTGGGCTTCCCCACAAGGCAGGAAGTATCTGTGGTGTGACAGCGTCACACATCTGTCCAGGCAACAGCATGCGGATAGCTGGTACACAAAATCAATCAACAGTTTTGGGGATGGCTAAAGCCTTTGTAGATAACTTCAGCAAACATCTGGAGGAACCAGCAGCTGGGAGGTGATTTATTTCAGCAGGCCAAGGCAGGGTGGCTCTGTTGCTGGAGCTGAGACTGCAGGATGGTTTCAGCTTGTTTCTCAAGCAAAATTGCCCCAGAGTGGTTTAGATAGGCAATGAAATACATTACTACTGGTCTTGTGGTAGTAGCTGCTGCTATATGTTTGTAAACCACTTCCTTGACCTCAAATGGGAGCTGTGCAAGCTTTTATCTTGCTAGGTGTGGGGGTGGTACCACGGATAGAGTGACGTACTTCACTCGCAAGAGAGAACAACATATTTTATTGCTATAGGATGTGAGTTAACAAAATTTAACAGTAAATGTGACAGTGGTTAACAAGAATTGATGGCAAGGTACACTTGGGTATTTACTGCATAGAGGACAGGGTTAGACGAAACTGTCAGGGAGACTCACTGAGTCATGAGGTTCAGAAAGGACCCCCTTTGCACTCTAAACTCCTTTTCAGAGGGGACTTTAGGTGCAGCTGGATCCAGACTTAGCCCTAGACTTGGCCAAAGGTTTATGTCTATAGTATTATATATGCACGATCAATCTTTTATATCACTTTTCTAAGATTTCAACTTATCGGTGCACTTGTTCCCGATTCACTTACCAAGTATTTGACGTGATAAGGGTTCTCTCAACCTCAAGGAGTAACCTTGAGAGGCTTCCTTACTCCAGGGGAGATCCTGGCATGCAACCCGCTGCCATGTGGGAGAGCTCAGCAGGCTCTTGGCTATGTGCTGTTTATGAAGATGATTGACTTATAGTCGTATCTGCATAGCAACTACAGATGTTAGTTTCCTCTAAATCTGGCTTGAGTCAGACACTGTCCAGAACTGTACTTAGGTGAGTGCATGGCTCAAATTAGACCTTGGCTATTGCTTTATGTGTCTCCCCTGAATCCTTTTTGAGCCAGATGCAGCCATCACAACCAGACACAGCTACTGATGGTTGTTCACTTGAGCAGAGTTACAGGAAATGAAGGTCAGGTTTCAGGGAGCTGGAGAGGGGAGGAGAGGCACACCGTCGCAGGTGGATTCAGGATTTACTTTTTACTCTTTTTATGAAACAAGGCTGTTAAGTCTTGTTAGAAGCTGTTATTCTGACCTTTGGTAACCATTTCACTAATACATTTATGTTTGCTTTCCAGCCTACCCCGAAATCTCTGTTAGCCTGCGGGAGAGCTCAGCTGGCACCTTGCAGAAGGTGAGAAATTTTGGAGCACAGAATAATGCCTGTAACCGCCACCACAGGACATTCAGGCAAGCTAAGCTGAATCCTAAGCAGGACCTCCAAACCAACCAAGCTCAGAGGGCAATGAGCAAGTCAATAAGTTGATGTCAGCAGTTCATGCCCTTTTTTCTGAGCGATTCCCGTACCTGCAGCAGTGAGCTGTTTCAGTGAGCACAAACTGGAGCTAGCTAAAGGCTTCTCAGTGGTGTAGGCAAAATCTGGTTTTGTGTTAACCCTAGGGAAGGCTCCAGGACAGGATTAAGAGGTTGTGAGGAGCTGATCATGTTGCAGGGGACTGTGATGTTGCCTTTCCCTCTCCATGAGCCGGCTACCACCTGACAACCTTGACCTTCCCTCTTCACATTGCTTTAAAATTCCTGCCTGAAAAAGGTCACCCGCTACCCGAGATGTTGCTCCAAGGATATTGGAATCTTGTCACCTCCCACCTGGCCCAGGATGATAGGAGTGTCCTTGGGCTCTCATTCAACAGTGTCTGCAACCAGAAAAGTGGTGGGGAAAGATGCACGATAAAGGTGGAAGCCTGTGCTTCCCTCCTAAATGGGATGGTGAGAAAACAATCTCTGTCCATAAGGGATTTTGGAAGCCGGCAGCCAGGTAAGAAATGGCAGAGACTAACAACTGGTTTTTACTGCCCCACAGCCTAATGTGAGCTGCATCGTGAGGAAGGCGTTTCCCAAGCCAAGCCTTGTGTGGTACGTGGATAGAGCAAGCCTGAAGGAGCAGCCTGGAGGTAATGCAGCTTGTCAGTAGGACAATGGCACAGTTGTAGAAGAGGTTCCCAGGAAAAGAGATGGTTGCTCATCCACTCCTGCCGCGGGGAGCCTGTAGATGTCTATCTGGGCGAAGGGGAGAATATCAGGCTTCCTCAAAGGGAACAGCTGGTGAAGATTGGAGACCATAGCCCCATGCAATTGCCAGGAATGCGAATGATGGCTTGGCATGACTATGCTGTTCTTACCAATTCTTTGTTACCATCTCAGCAGAGAAACCTGCAGCCATATGAGCTTGCTTTTCACTACCAATATTTTACACAGCTCTGATTAATAGTTTGGATTGTAATGAGAGGGTCACACAGCTTTCCTTTTTTTTTTTTTTTCTTTCCCCAAGAAATTCCTGTTGAACAAGAAGACTTGCAAGACAGTGAAGGTTTCTATCAGCTGAGATCAACATTGATGTTGCAAGTGACCCACCAGACACATAAGACTTTCTTGTGTACATGTCTGTTTTCCTTCCTTGGGAATGAAACATGGAATATTTCATCAGAAATATATGTTTCTTTCGGTAGGTTATTCATAGGTAGGACACATCTGAAATGTAAAATCTTAAGCATGCTGAACATATAGGTATTCTCTGTTATTTAAAATACTGAAGAAATGCCAAGACTATGGAAGCTTTATTGCAGGAGTTTGACACAGAGCTTGAACTTTCTGGCAGGTTTTTTAGCTCAAGTTTTTGTTTGAGCCTGTAAATGAACTAGGAAACTCCTGCACAAATATAAGATGTTTGCTGTTTGTTTAGGCAGTATCTTGCTTCACTTCCCATAGCCAAAAATACCCTAGGTTAGTCACATGGCACCAGTAAACTATTATAATCACATGTTTCTCCCTGAGTACTCCTGGCAGAAAATCTGCATGTGTGCAGTGCAGCCCTTTGGAAAATCAGATCCTCAGAGTCAGGGCTGTGTTGTACATGTTCAGCAAAACCTGAAAAAAAACCCTGAAACAGTTGAACCGTTTCAGACAATAGAAAAACTCTCACATAACCTGTACTACGAGAATTAGCTACATGATTGAGAAATACTGTCTCGAGTAGCTGGTAAAAGCAGGAGACACGGTAGTGCAAAGGTTTATGGCATTTCTGAGGAAGCAGGTGGGAAGGGCAGACTGGTTTCCCTTAGCACCCTCTTGTGCATGCCTCCTTCTTTTTAGGTGCAAATGCATAGTTACACCTGGGGGTTTTTTGTTGTTTTTTTTTAACTACATATGCTCCTTGCTATGTAGATAGTACAACTGAACTTCTGCCCCCTTAGCAGTCTCCACGGGTATGTCACGTACCATGGTGACTACTCACAGCTCAGCTCTGTTCACTTGTGGCTGTGGATACACTTATTGCTAATTTTTTCCACAAAGACTTCAGCAAAAGCCAGAGCTCAGTCCTCTGGAAATACAACTTGGGAGGGAAGGTCGATAAATGATCGTTTTTCTCCAAAATGACTCATTTCACCCCATTTGCAGTTTTGTAGGAATATATTCAAATCAGAGAGCAGTCAATTAAAGTAGTCTACATTCTTGCCTGCAGGCTATACTAACACTAAGATAGATCCACTTTGTATAAAAACGTTAATGTATTTAGATGTGACAGAAAGGAATGAATTAAATTAATTCTCAGGTACATTCTGTGAAGGTGCCATACTAATGCACAGGATGACAAACCCCAACCTAAATTTTCAGTCTTTATAACAAAAGCCTAATTACTTCTAAGAACCGCTTCATCTTTTTTTATTTTTTTTTTTTTTTCTTCAACAGACAATAAGTCTAATGAAGCCTCATCTGAAGCTTTTACCACCATGGCTTCAGAAGGTAGGATAAATTAGAGAATTAATAACTTGGGTTACATTACCAGTACATCTATAAATTCCTAAAGCTGTTGGAGAAATGGTTTTGCAAACTTGTTTCTGTAGCTATGACTTCAGAGAAAATACAACAAACAGATATTTTGATGATGTAATCTATCGTAATTAAGACCAAATATAATTAAATTCCAGCCTTGAGAGGAACTTAATGTTATTTCTGATTCTTCAGCTGGCATTTGAATATAGCTCTTTCAGCACTGAAATGAAAATTAAAAATAACAACCCTACTAATGGTTCTACCTTCTGCTTAAGTACACAGCCAAGATCCTCAAGACTTTTGCCTAATTAAAGAACTGATGGAATGTTTCTTAATTTGTGTAGATTTGGTAAATCCATGCTCCACCTCTGCAGGTTTGTCTTATCAGCTTATTACACACAGATAAATCATTCCCTCCACACCTCAACTGAAGTCCTTTGGCAACAACTCTCCTGGAGCAGCTTGCTCTGCTCCATGCAGGAGGCAGATGGATTTCAGCAGTGGGTTGTGTGAGTGCATCAGAGAAACACTTGACAAATCACAAGGAAAGAATTGTAGTTTTCTATGTAAGCTTGCTTCTGCAAGTGCATGTTGTGGCAGGCCCTGGGGGTTCAGCCAATATTCTTCTGGACACCAGAAAGCCATCCCAGGTACCAGGGGTCTCTGAGAGAGACCCTTTGTCCTCCACTGGCCTCTACAAGGTGGTGTCTAAAAGCTGCCCTTATGGCTTACATCAGGTCACAGAATCACAGACTATTAGGGGCTGGAAGAGACCTCGGAAGATCATCGAGTCCAACCCCCCTGCCAGAGCAGGACCCTAGAGGAGATCAAGCAGGAACACGTCCAGGCGGGTTTTGAATGTCTCCAGAGAAGGAGACTCCACAACCTCCCTGGGCAGCCTGGTCCAGAGCTCCTACTTCACCTTGCACGATCTGCAGAAATGTGCTGGGAGCTGGGCACACCTCGAGGTGCTCCACTAGCCTGGTTTTGAGACCTGCTGCATCTTTGGTAAGGAGTCCTTTTACATTAGCCAGCTACTGTGTAATCCCTGCTAGAGCAGGCGAGGCTAAAATGAAATGCAATTGTAAGAGCAACATTCAAAACTGTCAAAAGAGGTACAAATGCTTGAAAAAGCAGAGCAACCGGTAACTGATGGTTACCTGCTTGAGCTCAGATCCTATCTGCAGAGGGTTGCTCCCTCCCCAATGCCCTCCCAGTGTGCCTGACCGGACAGAGGTACCTTCTGGCTGCCTTCCCAGATATGTTTTTCTAATGGGGTGTGTAAGCTTTTATAGATCATCCTCTTTATAGAGCCCTTTGGGGAGATGTAATCCTCCCTCCTAACCTACTCAGGGAGTATTTTGTTTCACCTCCTGCAGGGTGTCGGGGTGTGGAAATTGTGACATCTCTCACTCAGGATGTAAATGCTACTTGGGCAGGATCGTGTCTTTGCTGTGCTTGATTGGCTATTTAATAGTCCTTTCATTACAAGGAATAATTCCCTCTCTTCTTTGAGGACTAAGGGAGCACTTTTCAGTGCAAATTATCCCTGAAATTTCCTGTTAGAGTTGTAGTTTCTGAAGTGCCACATGGGTGGAGCTATGCAGGTGCTACCACTGGGTCACACGTGTTATTTCAACATGAGTGCTAAAAAAGTGCATCTGCTTGTATGGGATTAAACCATGTAACTCAGTTCTTCTCTTTGAGTTGAGGTGCTAGGGGCTCCAAAACCTTTCTCCCCCCAAACCTTTGTTTCCCTAGGGATTTCACAGCACAGTTACCTTAGATACTTCGTCTTTTTTTCTGGACCACTTGGCTGAGTAGTACATTAAAAGACAATTTGCAAATTAAGTGTGATGCACTCTCTCACTCTTGAACCTTTGAGTCACACATTTTTCTAAAGCAAAATAAACACTTAATTTTCATCCTGAGTAAAAGTGTCTGTTTTGATTTGTTATAGACCTTGGAAATCCAGCACTTCCATCAGCTGTCATGACTACCTCAGGTAAGAGGAAAAAAAACAACAAAAAAACACCTCCTTTATTACTCAGTCAATATATGTAGGATCTCTGCTTGACCATTGCTTAAGTATCATGTACAGAGAGCCAGAGGATGAGGCTTGCCAGGGAAAGGTTAATGTGCTCTGGTACTGACGGTACCTGTGTGCTGCTGGGCAGGAATTTGTGAGCTATGAATTGACCCAAGCAGAGATATGCACAAATCCTGCTAAAACCGTCATGTTGGGACAGTATGAAAAATGGCATGCAGAATATCATGTATTATTCTTATGCTTTTTTATAAAATGGAATAAAACCCCACATACAGCTAGGAATACATTTGTGTTATTTAGACAGAAAGGTGCATGTGATAGAAAAGTTAAATCCATCACTCTTCCTCGACCCAATAGTAGCGCATCATTCCCATTCATTAATGATATAAATAACATGACTTTACCAGAGCATGTATAGGGATAGCTATATAAAACTGTCTTCAGCACTTGAGAGGAAAACTCACAAGAACAGGTGATCTCCTGAGCTTAGACAGCTGCTACATGTTGTCAGGACCATTTCTGGCAAGGCTCTGGCTAGGTAGGAGAACACCAATAAATGCATAATCCACCCCACAGCAGCTAAACTGAAGTCTGTGTATAAAACCATAAATAAATAATGCACGCAGCTAGCCCACATGAAAAGGTCAGCATTGCTAGCATCAGCCATCTCTGAGTGCCCCTTGAATTTGTGGGATTTGTTCTGAGCATTTAAACTCAATTCCAGCAGTGGGATTCCTACTGCAGAGTCTGCATTTACCCACCAGCTGCTGCAAACTCTTTGATCCAGGTTGTTTTATGATTTATTAATAGTATTTCTAAAAGACCCTATTGACTAAATGTGATATTATGTAATCTGTTTGTCTCTAGAGAACCAGTCGACATCTTTGGCCTCTCTGGATTTCACAAATCAAGCAAGCTTGACTCCTGCTTCCCCGACACAAGGTAATCAAATCAACCAAAATGTTTTCTCTATTATTTCAAGAACATAGGAGAAAGACACATTAACCCAATAACCATCTTGCATTTTTTGTAACAAACAATTTAATGTCCACTGAAGCTCTTTCCTTAGTGAATTATAAAGTAGAAGTCCACAGTTCAAAAACAAATATATGAGAAAATGCCGTCTGGGTTTTATCTTTTTTTTGTGCTCCATTGAAGATATATGCGTTAATTCAGGAAGTGAACAGACATGGAGTATATATTTTTACAATACTTAATTCTTTGTATCTCTTTAATTAAATATCATACAAAAATAGAATTACATTAGAGCTAGAAAAAGTGCAACCCAGACAGTGGGGCATAGGAGTACAAATGTAAAGCACCAATAAACAAAATATTTACGGCAAATGATTCAAGTTTGTCATTTCTTCCTGGGGCTGGTTACACTGAAGACAGTGGAGGGCAGGGTAACTCACTCGGAATTGTGTAACCTCTCTTCCTTTGGGAGAGGTATGAGCATCTGTGGCTGGCATGCACTCACCAGTGTGGCAGCAGCCTGAATCCAGAGCAAGTAAAGCTGTCAGCCTTCTGCCTTCTGATCCCAAAAGAAAAGGTTGATGCCCACCAGTCTCACCAGAGTGAATTTTCTTGCAGCACAGCTTGGGAATACCTTCTTTTTCTTTAAAGTCTCTTTCCATTTCGAAGCCCAGCTGTTGATCGCTGTAGGACTGGCTGGTTTTATGCAGCAGTTACAAGAGTACTGGGGCTGCCTTCACCAGCAATAAGGTGTGTGCTCACTGCCAGGCAGCATGAATAAGCACAGGCATGGCACACACTGCCATTTCAGAAACAAAACACCATATGCAGGCAGCATGAGGAAGAGGCAATGTCGCAAGTCGTCGTCAAACACCATCTTCCCTCCATAGCATCACCAAAGCTTTGGTTCAGAAATGATCCATTGTTGAGGCAGCAGGTGCCAAGACTGGATTTGGCCCTTGGCATTTGTGGCAGCCTTGTTCTCTGAAACAAAAAAATCCCCAAACTGATTGCAAGAAACCAATTTTTGTGGGGCATTGAACATCCTCCTTAAGTTGTGTAATTCTGTCCTGCAACTTTCACTTCAAGTAACCTACATTACTGCTACAGCAGTATTTACCCAGAGATGTGTGGGTAATTCAATGGGTCGTGTGGGGGGTAATACTGGAGGAAGGCAGGCTTCGTCCTGCCACAGCAGAGTGCTGTTTGGGAGCTGAATCACTCAATGTATATCACTGGGGCAAAAAGAGGCTAGACGGAGCTATGCCACAGCAGGAATACACATTGAAGTGGCACTGAAATTAAAGTTTGCTGCTTCTCACAGCTGCCTTCCTTGTCCCCAAAGAAGAGACATGTGCCCAATCTGACTGACAGAGGGGCAGCAAAGCACTTGTCCAAGCAGACTGAAAGCCCTTCTGTCTCAAAAAAACCAATTTAATGGCAAAGGCTGTAAATACACAATGTGAACGCAGAGAATTCTCCTTATTGGATTATATATCTTCAACGGCTGAGGAGATATGAGGTCAAAGTTATAGTGTAAGCCAGAACTGAGACATTTCTCTTCTGTAAATAGCCCAGGAAATGACTGCCTTTTAACCAATGCTCCTGACGGGTGGTAGTTGTGATGTGCCAACCATGGGTTAGCGCTTTTCCTCTCTGCCTCACTGCTGGTGCCCACACTGGTGCCACCATTAGCTTCTTGAGCAGACCCTTTGGGTTACAGCTGAACCAGGATGCCAAGTCCAAGTCTGCCATTGTAAAACGGGGGTTGGTTCATTTCCTGTTATTTTGCAAGCTTTTGATGAAAATCCAAGAGACAGTAGTTTATAGATGAAATAAATTACTGAAGAAGTTGAATAAAATCATGGAGCAGCAATGAAAAAGAGAGATAATGTGGGGCAATAAAAGCTGGCTAATAGAACATTGAAAAGCAGCCTCATTAAAGATCAATAAATAAAAAAAAAACACCTAACAAAAAAACCACATACCACTTAGGAGTGGATTTTTTTTTTTTTTTCACAAATATTTCCCTTTAGAAAATCTCTGCTCAGCAGCAGAAAGCCAGAAGCATCTTTCCTTTTTAACATCTTGGTTTGTCTTTGTGGTTTTGGAATAGGCAGGACCTGTCAATGTGCTTTTGCATTTCTGTGGCAGTCCTAGTTTGGCTAAAGCACAAATGTAGCAGCAGCTTTCCGTTTTCTGAATGTATTTTTGGCAAGACTTCAGCGCTTATTTACTCACGTATAACCCACGACCACGCATTTAGACCAAAACCGTGTGACACATTCTAACGCTTCACGATCCTGCTCTTGCACAGCTTGCTGGATGCAGTTTTCGCTAGAAGCATTCTGAGTTACATCGCTACGTGCAGGAGGTACCATGTGTTGCACCACTTATCAGCTTCCCTATAGCCGTGCCCACCTGACCACCAGCTGAGGCACAGTCTTGAAGGGTCCTCAGTCCAACAGCTGTAATAAGAGGCCAACTGTAGAGCCCATGGACACAAGTGCATCCTCTGAGGCATGTCAGTCTGATCCCTGCGCCTTCCCAGGGCCACTGGGCTCATGCAACGGGGATTACCTTTATCAGTTCAATCTCTGGAAGCTCTAACACAAGCCATTATGTAAATAAAAATAAGTAGCGCTCAGCAGTACACGGTATAGAACACAGTGCTACGGGATCTCTAAGTGTATATCCTTTTTTTATATATAACTTTTTAAAATCCCAGATCTACTGTGCTTATTCCCACAAAATTAAACACCTAATAAACAAGAAGAAGAGGAGAATTGAATCGAATTAAGGTCCAAGACTCTCAGCGAATTTTCAGAATGCCCTGACATTGAACTGATTTTGGTAGGGCTTTTTAGTATATATACTTAAGTGCTCGATTTCAAGCAGAACCAGCATCTCATAAGAAATAGATTTTACTGGCTCTGTTTGCTTACTCATTTGTGCAATTTAAACGGTGGATTTTTTCTTGGATTTATAAATCAGCAATGATATTGGAGATTTTTAAGTATCTCTGTTATTTCATTAGTTGTTCGCATCAGAGAAAAGCAAAAAGTATAAAATAGCCACAGCTGAGTCTAATGAACAGGCTTGTAAGATAATGGAAGGATATTATTTCCTTTTGCATAGATTTGAATGATTCCCCACAAAGCCTCAGGAATGCCACGCGCTCCTCAGAGAATACGACACCGGGACATCGTAAGTGCCATGGCAGCTCTGGAAACACCGTGCCATTGTCTTGTCGCATATTTTAGCTATTATTTCAGAAGATCCGGACAAAGAGACGGCTAGAAAAACAGGAATGTATCTTTAGGCAGATGTTAAACATAGGTAGCTTGGCGGTATTAGGAAAGGCAAAACGTCTACAAACAGGAGAAAAGTTATTTTTGTGGTTCAGACACAGTACTTGACAGGGAAGACTGAGGATGCTCTCAGTCATGGCAGAGGCAGACTCTTTGTGTTCCTGCTAAGCCAATTCATACCTTTAGCTTTTTCATTACCACCGAAGATGTAAAGAGCTTATTATTCTTCCAGACCACTATGCAGCATAATGCTACCTTGCTGGAACATCTTCAACCCTTTTTCTTTTCTTTTCTTTTCTTTTTTTCTTTTCTTTTCTTTTCTTTTCTTTTCTTTTCNAATGCTGCCTTGCTGGAACATCTTCAACCCTTTTTCTTTTCTTTCCTTTTCTTTTTTTCTTTTCTTTCAGTCTTTCCTTTGTTCTCTTGTTCTCATTCTCTTTCTCTCTTTCTCTCTCTTTCTCTTTCTCTTTCTCCCTTTCTCCCTTTCTCTCCTCCCTTCCATCCAAAATTTTTTGTCTAACACTGGGTTGTAGGCCAAAAACATAGGCATCTTGCCAGGTGAATTTGGACAATTCTGGAATTTGATTTCCAGCCTTCAGCAGGGAGAATAACTGTAGCTTCAAGACACAACCTTCATTAAAACAAAAACAAACAAACAAACAAAAACCGACAAAGAAGTTACTAAAAATGTTCTTTGTCCATATATTTTCAGGTAACCTGTCCTTCAGCATCACAGACCAGCCAATTTCAGTTACCAGGGGGAAAGCTTTCTTTACTACCAGCAGTCTGATCAATAGTACTGGTAAGACATTATCTTACAAATCCTCTTTCAATGTGCTGTTGCAGTAAGGAAGAAGAACAGAGAAACATGAAACCCAGAGCACTGTATACCTTTGACCAGGGGAATTCAAAATAGGGAAAAGAGATAAAAAGAGGAGTCGTGTTTGCTGCGTACCCACACCACAGGTTGTCACAAGCTTTTGGCATTCCTGCCTTCTCCTTGCATCTGCAAGAAACACCCTGGTGCCTGTTTTCTTCCAGCAGCAAAATTTGGCCAGTCACACTCTCGTGCCCCAGGAGCCCCTCAAGAGTCCTGCAGCATGGTGGACTTGGCACCCAGCCATAGCTAAGACCCAGACTGGGTGATGTACCTGTATGACCAATCTTGCAAAGGGTCATGACAATCAGCACAACAGGAGGTGACACTGAGGTGTTATCGCCCAATGATTCTTGTACTCTAGCCATCTCTGGCACCTAGTCCACTGCTGCGCTTTCTCCAGTGGTTGGAGGAGGACTATGCTCCTCTTCTCTTTCCTCCCCATAGCCAAGACCTTGAGGGCACCTCTTTCAGCCACCAGCACCTCCAAGGGTGGCTGTGTAGAAGGGTGTGGTGGGGGTATCCCTGCATTGTGGTGGGAGGATGCAGCCAGGGCAAGGCAAGGATGCTGTGCCGCCGACAAGAGCCCACACTAAAAGGCAGCTGTGCTCTTGGCCAGTTGTTTTGGCAGAGTTTGGTATCAGTGATGTGAAAAATAAGCTGATGAGAAGGAGGGCTGGGTCAGGCAGCTGTGCCCCACTGCACCATGACATGCTTCCTCTTCTTAGAGAAGCTCACAAGGGAACAGAGAAAACCTGTGTTTTTTAGATGAAACGCTTGCTGGGCTCTGCCTGAATATTCTTGTCATGTGTGCTGCTGGGTGGCTGAAATTAGCCCACAAAACCAGTCAGACCCAAAGTGGGTTGAGTCCCTAAATTAGAGCTGCAATGTACAGTTTTTGATCCTCAGCCTGGGAACCTGGCTGTCCAGTGTTGATTTGGGGTTGCATTGTCACCAGTACTGTGCCTGGGCTGGAACAGTGAGCCGTAGACAGCAAGGCCAGATTTCCCTCCTTTCTAAGGATTTTCGACTGAGCTCTGTTTTGTGTGTCCCTTCCAGGCCATGTGAGAAACACAAAAGCCAGTCACTTCCCCTGGCCAACTGTGGTAGCCATCCTGCTCCTCTTCTGTACCTTTCTAATAGCTCTAGGCATCAGGAAATGGTGTCAGTACCAGAAAGAGATGTAAGTACGATGAAGGGGAACCACAGGGCTGGGAGGGGTGGCACAGAGGACAGCACAAACTTCAACCCAGCTGTTTGGATTTATGCGCTTTCAACTGACACTGCCTGCAGTGCACGAGGCCTTTAAGTACACGGAGAGCTAATGCCATTTTTTTGCTCATACAACAGTATGAAACGTGGAGTGTTCTCAGTCCTTTCATCTGTTCTGTGAGTTATCTATAAAACAAACTTTAAAAAAAAGACCTGTGATGCAGCTTCAGGGTGCGAGGGAAGAATACAAGTAACTTTTTTCCCCAGAGCCCCCCACTTCTATTAGCCTTTCTGCCAGCTGCTTTTGCTCTCTCATTTTCCACGGTTACTTGAGGACATATTTTAATGAAATTGTACTTCTAGGGCAACTCTGTTTGAGTTGTGAATAATATATATGAAAGTAGGCTACCTGAAACTTAATCCCAATCAAAGTAGCATTGAGTTTGTAATTATTACCGGAGTTTAATTCCCTACTAAAGCGCTCGGAGATCTACTGATGCAAGCAGTATCGAAGAACCCATTATTTTTAATCTTGCTAACATTAATAAAATGTTTGACAAATCATGGTGATGATGAATCATTTGCAGTTCTAGAAAATCCTTTTAAAACATGATTGCAAACCTTGTATATGGAAGGTAAAAATGGGGTTATGTTTTCAGTGATTTGGGATGGGACCTCTCTTTGTCTTGGCCTATACATTGACACAAAAAAAAAAGAGAAAAAAGAAAAAAGTTATGAGTCTTTAAATATATCCTCAGAGAGCAGTGTGAGCAAAAGACCTCTGCAAGGGTTTTGAACGGTTCACCAGGACCATGATCTGTTCTTTTATAGCATGAATAAAGTAAAATTGTGAGGTGTGAACTGAGAAAGCCAAATGAATATCAGGAGGTGTGCTGGAGCTATAAAACAGAAACAGGGAAATCGCAGTATGTAAGAGCAAATATCGAGTGCTCTCATAACGACTTGGAGTCCCTCTATCTACTCCTGTCAACTTTTTACCACAGCCTTTTATACAGCTTTTGTGTGATAGCAGGGTTTTTTTTTCTCTTCTATTCCAGCATGAACAGACCTCCATCTTTCAAGCCACCGCCACCTCCAATAAAGTACACCTCCATGGTGGAGTCTGATGGGACTCCTCCATCCTGCCACGAACTGGAAAACTTGTAACATCACCTACAGCCCTCATGTGGTGCACAGGAGACTGACACGGTTAAAAGGCTCTGTCTTTAACACAGCGATTACAAGAGTTTGGTGTCAACGACCCATATTAAAATTCAAGGCGCCTAAACTACATTAATGTTGGATGCTGAGCACTCCTGAGGACAATTCCTTCATCCCGACTAGCTCTGTGTATGCATTGCATTAACACCGTCGTGAGTGTCACCATGAGGTTACACGTGCTTAATTTGAGTTCTGCTATAAACTGGGAATTTGATTTCTTCTTAATGGGAGCAGATTAACACATCATTTCACGAACCTACCTGAAGTGCTGAAGCTTTTTGTTTTAGTAAGTGTATAGAGAGGAGAGCTTTGATGTATGGACACCATGATCACATGGAAATGTTGGCTTAACCCAAGCTTTTTGACATCTACGTGAACTATTCTTACAGTTATTTTTTTAACTACACAGATATAGATTAGTATGACCCAATATACAATTTTATATCACTGTGAAACAAAACAAAAAATAATCAGTACCTTACACAGAAAGGAAATAGTCTGCATCTGTTGTCATGGGACACAGGGAGGGGCTGGTGAAACTAAAGGGCACAGTGCACGCTTGTTGGAAGTGTTCATGAAGAAGATTCAGTGGCCATTGGTGAAGTCACAAGAAAGAGTCAACTTTGGGCTCATGTACAAGCCACCTGTGGACCAGAGATTTAAGGACTGAAGTGGAAAAAAAATCATAGAATAACAGAATGCATTGGGTTAGAAGGGACCTTCAAAGGTCATCTGGTCCAAGACCCCTGCAGTGAGGAAGGACATCTTCAATTAGATCAGGCTGATCAGAGTCTCATCAAGCCTGACCCTGAATGTCTACAGGGATGGGGCCTCCACCACCTCCCTGGGCAACCTGTTCCAATGTTCCATCACCCTTATAGTAAAGAACTTCTTTCAGGAACTTCCTTAAGGACTCTACAGTTAATAGAAAATGCCAGTCCTTTTGGAAGTGCTGTGCCTTTGAAACAATAATTATTCAAGTCTGTTTTTATGAAATTATATTTGTAGTACACATGAAGAAAACGGAATATAAAGAGCTTCTGTCATTTGCCATCTTCACATTTTTCAGGGGTAGTTTCCCAGATGGCTTAAGCCTGTGGAAGGAGCAGTCCAGTCTTAACCCCTCTCCTGCCTGGGCTGCCTACTTCCTTGCATTGACACTAATGATGAAATGATTGTGCCAAGGATGGGATCAACTCAGCCCACTGCGCCATTCTCAGCCAGGTCAGCAGCTGCGTGATCACTGATGCAAGGCACAAGAGCTGCAGCAGAAGCGCTGGTTTTGGCAGCAGTGCTGGTCTTACATTGCCTTCAGCCAGCCAAGAAACTATGCCTCTAAGTTTGTTTGAAAATATATTGTTACCACAATGGTATTGCTGTAATTAATGCAAATCAACTAAATTCAATCATGTCAAGCTTAAAATTGGTATTCTGCAATACTAATTTGGAATGGGATTTGCTTTATTTACTGTTAAACACCGGTCAATGAATATCAGGGTTCAGAACACTCTATTTCCCAGGACTTCAGATGAACGAATGACTTACTGGAAAGAATGATCTGACAGACTTCTTTAAATCATTTTGTTGTATTATTTACTGTATAGCACAAGCAGTCTGAAATGCATCACTAAAGGAGTATCTGTGCTGAAGAGAAAACATTTTCCTTTTCTACAAAACGACACAGACTTTGCATGCGGGGAAGGCTCAATGTTAATTTGAGCATTTCTTGGCTATATGGGTTTGTAGAAGTAAAGGATTTTGTCATACTATCAGTCACTGTTTTTATAAAAAGAAATCAGAAAAAAAAATAAAAATCTGGATATCTATACTCCAAGGGGTGCGAAGAGACAGGACTTTTTTCCTCACCTTAAGATGAAGATGACTGTCAAAGAGGGGTTATTTTATCATTTTGGCTATTTTGAGCTCCATGATTGCTACAGGTCAGACATATTCCCTCTGACGCTGAGGTTTGCACGGTGCCTTGAAAAGTGCTCAGGCTTGGCACAATTTCCCCCGGTACGTGCCAATGGGCCCGACTGCCAGGAGAGCTACCGGCAGCGCTGTCCCTCTCCCTGAGCCACCCACCCCCGAAGGATGCTGCTGCTTCCACAGACCTGGATCAGCAAGGTAGCCACCTCCAGGCGACTCCCGCCTACCCGAGGAGCACTTCCAGCCTCTCCGTCTGTGTGTGCGTGTCTTCGTCTTCCTCTGTCCTCCCTCCCCGCCGAGGAGCTACCGGCGGGCACCGCAGCNNNNGGCGCGGCCCCCGCGCTCCCGCCTCTGACCAGCAGGTGGCGATGCAGCCCCGCGGCCGGAGGCCAGAAAAGTGCCTGTGCTCCCCCGCCAGCTCCGGACAGGGGGCGGGGAAGGGGCAGCCGCCAAGTGGGGGACCTGGATGGAGAGAAAGTCCCCGTCTGCCAATTCTCCACCGATCCATTCCTCTGCAGAAACTGAATGTAGGATAGTTTGTATTTCTGTCTGACTTCATCTGCTCCTCACCAGGATAAGCGTGTAACACGCAGGGACTCAAGATTTGTGAATAGGTTAAAAAGTGACCCCCGATTTAATCTAAAGAGGAAAAAAACCCCAATCTCTCTAGCCGTTATTTTTGGCAGCAGCTGTCTCAATATGCTGGTTTAATTCATGCAGCTTGGGTTCTGTCAACTCTGCAATAATTTGGCCCAGATCAAGTCACCAGATGCTTGGAGATGACTATGGGAGTGTTAGCAAAAAGCTTTTCTGTGAGAATAAAATGTTAAAGCTTCTTGCACAGGTACAAGAACAGATTTTTTTTTAAGAGAGTCTTGAGTGTTAAGTTGCTAAATGCAAATCCATGGTACAGTGAAACCTGTAAAGCAGACCAAAGTCCAGATCTGAGGTCACGTACAACACGGATGTAGTACTGCGAAATTAGCTGAGCTCTCCATGGCTTCTGCTGTGCGTCACGCAGCTGTAAAAGCAACACACCGGAAAGCTAAGCAGCAAGGTGGTTTTATGTACAAGTGATTTTCACCTGCTTCTAGGGAGGCAGAAAATATTGTATCTGGGGAAAATAAAGGACAAAGGCAAGAAATTTATTTTCAGTTATTAATATTCCTTGTGAAGTCAGTGGCAGGGCCTGGGGACTCCAGTGGCATGAGCGACTTTTCCCAGCACTCCACAATTTGTATTCCTGCTGGTTGCATCCAGGCATTGCTGTGTCCTGCTTACCAGGAGCAGGAGAAAAGCTGACAGCCCTGTGCCTGTGCGGTGCGTGGGGCAGATGGGCATCCTCAGCCTCTGCTTAGTTCCCACCTCTTTGACAGCAGAGAGGACAGCTGCGACCTTAGAAGATGCCCTGGTCCTGGCATGCCTGACAGCCGTCACACTAAGACTTAATCTCCTGAATTACCTTTCGCCTCGCTCTGAATCACGTGTCTTCTTTAAACAGTATTGCAATGGCTTTTCTTTACAAGGCACCTTGTGGTCTTGTAAATTAATTAAGCTTGTCTTGTTTATTTAAGAAGCACCCTTAGAGTCTGCAGGGTGTGCTCCCATCATTGCAATGCAGGCGGTAGGGTGGCTGTGCCTGGGAGCAGGCTGTGGCAGAGCACAGGCTGCCCGGCCTTCCCAGGCCCAGAATCATCAGTCAATAGTCGCCGATAACAGACTTCACTGCCTGGGATTTCCTGGGGAAGCAACCCATCTTAATACGGACCCGCAGAGTTTTCTCTTTTAGAGAGATGCTTTGTTGCAGCTGTGTTGAAAGCCTTGTGAAGTGACCCAGCTTAGTTTTAATATCTGTGTTTGTTTTAAAAGGCTAGGTACAGAAATTATACTGACTAACCAGCACAGGGCATTAGTTACTTTATGTAGTCTTTGCTGGATTTAGAACTTCACTTATCAGAGCAGGCAAACAGTAGAAAGATTTGTGCACACTTAAACTCCAGAAGAAGCAGTATATGAAGGAGAAATTTTGGATTATTTATTGTTTGTATTAGTAGGTAATTATTCCTGGCTCTGCAACTAACTTTGAGCAAAATGCCAATGGAAAGCTTCAAAAAAGCTCTGCAGGAGGATAATGATGACTTAATCCTGTCTAAGGAGATTTTAATGGAAACAATATCAAACCATATTAAATTTAAAATCATTCCTTAAGGACAAGACAAAGTTCGGGGAAGTCCCCAGCAAAGGTTATTTGATTTCAGGGAACAATGGATTATGTCTTTAAAACTCCTCTTCCATCTGTTTTCTAGCATATGACAGTTCATCTCTCTCTTTTCAAAGTCTCCTGTACCAGGTTGTTCCGGTAAGATTTGTAATCAGCGGAAAAAACATCTATCTGTTCACCCTTTGGTTCCTTTCCAAACAGAAGGACGTCCAAATTAACTCTGGCATCCTACACAGCTTGAAACACCCTCATGTGGCGTAAATGAAGTATTGAATAGCTCGCCTTTGTCAAACAGACACTCTCAGATGCCAGGGCTTGGCTTAAAGAAACGAGCAAACAAAGGCGCACGAGAGAAGCCGGTAATATATTGATAGGAGCTGACACCGCGTGATGGACAGAAAAAGCAGGGGGGTGAAGTCAATATTACGAAGGGTATATTATGTGATGGACATCTGAGTATTTGCAGTGGACTTAGGAAATGCAAGAAGTACTGTGACAGTCACGGTGTTTTTCGGACTTGGTGTAAAAAGGGAAACGAACACTGCTATTCGGGCTACTGTGCTCGGAGAAGCAGTGTTTTCAATGCAGTGATGTCTTCAGAGCTTTGTGATTGAGTGCGTCTGATGGTTTTAAATGTTAAACAATTCCATTAAAGTCAGGGTAAAAATGGTAATGAACAGCTTGGGAGAGTCTGAGTATACTTACATGAAACGTTGAGCAATTAGCTTCTCTCTGTGAGAGTGAATCCTGCAGTTTTCTTCTCCTCAGTAGCAAAGTGACCTTTAAAATACGCCGATGACACAGAAGCTGTTTCAATAGCTTATTTGATGGATTGTCTACTGATAAATTGCTTGTAAAGATTTGGAATTTACGTGGCACGGTAGATTTTGGACTGAAATGGAAGATTTTGAAAACATTAACTGAAAGCTTTTTAACACTATCAATGCACCCCGTTGAATAACGGGACGTGTTACCAGAGTATTTAACGTGGTGAGGAGGAGGCAGCTAAAATCCTTCTAACACTTGATGTTATCAATTTGTTTTCAGTTGCTTTAAAGCACTTTTCAAAGTTCATTTATGTTCTGTAGATGGCAGTTCCAGAGCCACATGTTAAAAGTCAAATAAAACACATTTGTGTGTTTGGAACTGGCTAACAGTGAAAACCATATGCCTCTTAGTGCTTAAATGGCATCGGCCTGATCCAAACACCTCATCTTTTCACTTTGTATTTGAAAATAGGAGGGTTAGGGGTGTGGGAATGGGATTTGAGCTGCTAGATTGTTTGGGCTGCCCATGACATTGGCTTGTACTCTGCACTGAGACACAAGGGAATAGCTGGGTGCTATCAGTAAATCCATAAGGCATAATTATGGCTGTATAATCCACGGGGGGAAATGGATAGTAAAGTTTTAGTCAGGCCACCTTCATTGATGAATGCGTTTCATGTGTGAATGTTACAGAAACATGGAAAAATACAACAACCTACTGACCTCAATATAGAAATTTTTTAAATCTCAGTAGTATTTTTTAAAATCTCAGTATAGCTTTTCCTGCCTGCTTAGGCATTCATTTTTGCAGCCACTTAAACATATGGTTGAAGCGGAGCATTTGAACGGTCTCAAGTGACAAGACCCTAGATAATTTGTGAGTTTAGTCAGCGGAAAATAAAATTGTATTATTAATGCACATTTGTTCCCTCAGGCCATCTCAATTAATGTTCATCATTGCAGGGGTTGATACTGATTACAGAACAAAATTACAGGGTTTTGTGGAGATGGAAAGAGATTGAGGTTTTGGGGAAGGGAACAGGCAATTTAACGGTCTTCTTTTCTAGGAAAGCACAGGAAAGATTTTTGGACCATAAGAAAATTCTGCTAGTGGTTACTGCTGGCAAGTATCTGCGTATCATGTCTGATGCTTCAGAGGTGTCACCCTGAAACGCTGAATGGATGCACCTCCTCCTTCCCTCATCATTCTGTTTTTGAGTTGTTGGCATCCTGCATGGTCTAAATGTCCTTTGCAGCTTGGAGGTCTAGAAAACATCTTAACCACAAGAGCCAGGGTCTTCTCATGCTGCACGTCACAGCCTGGGGATGCTGAACCGAGCTGTGAACTAGTGAGGTCACTGTGCTGCAGGAGCACTGGAGTACGTCATGCCGTCACATGCTCTGCTGATGGCAAAGTGATGGCAAAGGGTCAAAGACTTTGGAGAGGCTGTGAAGGGAGCGGGTTAGAGAATCTCCCTGCTCCAGCTTTAGCCCCCTTCTTTTCCAGCCGATCTGATGGCAGAGGGCTGCTAAGACTGCTCTCCTGGTAGAGGCTACTGCTCAAAGTAGTGGCAGTTAGACTCCTTTTCCCACACCAGAGCACCCCCTACCTGCTCCCCTTCAGACCTCACTGTCTGTCGTAACACACTCCATCTTCTTCATGTCATTTGAAAGATGGGAAATGCAGGATGGGGCCTGCCAAGGACACCAAGAGTACCGTCCCTGTCAGCACTCAGCCCTGGTAGTTTTGGTTTTAGGCTACGGCTTCAGTGTTTACAGCCCCAAAGACACAAAGATGTCCTTGAGAACTTACCTACCTCAGTAAAATGGATACCTCTGTATTGTAAAGCTTTCCCACCCTGGAAAGCTACACTGTGAAACAGCCACGGTTGCCAAACATATATAAGGAGTTCACACATGCTGGTTTGCTGTGCGGTCCCAACCTGTGATGGTAGGAACTTAAGAAAGAAAGTGAAGTAACATCAAGTAGTCATTTAAAGGAGATAAACTTGCAGGGATACGGACTGAAGCTCTCACATACCAATCCATCTTTCAGTTGAAGATACATATTTTAATTACAAGAGAAACTGTTTATGATCCCATCATGTTTTGCATAGTGTGGCCTGCTCTCTTCTACATCAGAGGCAAGTGTACTAGACGGTCTTAATGGGAAGAGAGAGTAGGGCTGAAGGACAGTTGGATGCCTATCAAACCTACCCTCTATGTATGTCCTTGAGCATGAGAAGTCCTAGGTGCTTTATGAAAACCTAGAAACTGCACTATTTTTAATATAGTTCAAAGCTCTAAAAGCAAAATGTTGGCCTCCTTGAAAAGGAAAATGCAGACTGATGTAAGGAGACAGATTCTGGCCGTGTTAGGTGAAAATACGTAGTTAACGTCTATGTATTTACAGATATACTAAGTTTATGTGTACTTTGTAGTTCAATTAGTGGTTTTACCTTATATTATTGAAAGCATTCTGTGAATAATGTGCACACTCTCACAGACCAAATGAAAAATACATGTTTATTTAATACTTCCATACAAACAAAACAGAGAACTTCTGAAATATATACCCTTGGCATTTAGTATTTGGCCTTAATAATTTGACAGTGAAAAAAACCTACCTTTCAGAACAATGTTCAGGGTTTTTTTCACTAGCCTATGATGGAGTAGGTCTCACTGTTTTATACCTAGTTGTCTCTACATCCCATCCTGTGTGAAGAATATGGAAATAATACGTTTGTACTTATCTGTGAGAAGCAGTTAGGAAGAGGAGTTTGTCACAAAGCATTATCGTTCAAAGATATGTAATAAAGCAAGGAAAAAAAAATACATCTTAGAGGATGCATTTTGTGTGTCACCGCAAATCCAGAAATTGTTTTGGACAAAATGCTTTACCCAACAGCTAAATACAGCATGAGGTGCCAGAGTGTGAGACTGTCAGGGAAAGGGAATTGCTTGAAAGAGCAGATGGAAGAGATTGAGGCTGCCCTATCTTGCTCCTTAAATCTTCTATTGTGATGTTGACTCGTCAGGAGCAGCGCAGAGATTGCTCCAGCTAATACACTTACTGGCCAGCTGACATGGTAAGACCATGGTGTTAGCTCTCTATACTAGTGAAAGCTTCTCTGGTGCCACAATGGGGTGAACATCAGAAGCCGTTTCGCAGTATACTCGGGGTACCCACGCGTGCACTCCCCCACACAGGCGCGCCCAACAGGCCGGCGCACCCCAACAGCACATGCCCGTACCAGGGCGGTGGTAGGGTGGGCATGGCGTATGTGCAAAGCTTCACAGCCGGTGCCACCAAAACAGAACGAAGAGCCAGTTGGCTCAGGCCGGGTTGAACGTCAGGTAACTGGGACCGTAGGAGCCCTGCGCGGTACCAGCTGCGGCGAGAGGAGATGGAGGCCCTCAGTTGACGTTTCCCCAGTGCCAGGCTGGACACGCGGACAGGCACTACGCCGGTTTCACCGCTCAGGCGCTACAGAAAAGAGCAGGCGAGCGCTGGCGATGCCGCTCCGGCCGTCGCGACCGTCCCGCAGCCGCCGCGACGGCTCCGCCACCGC
>VWZK01010042.1:463713-480462 GCA_013396935.1 Baryphthengus martii | reverse complement strand
TGTTCGGTTTTTTTTTTGTGGGGGTGGGGTTTTTTTTACTTTCCCCACTTTATAAGTTCAGAAAAGCAAACACTATTAATCTGCAGTGGTTTTTGGTGTGGTTTTTTTCTTTTTTTTTTATTTCACTGGAATAGTAAATGAGTATATATTGGTATTCTAGTGTTTTCAATTAATACGTGTAGAAAGTTTCTCCCACACTCCAGTGTATATAGAACTTTTTTCCAACTATTAGTTAAAGTTTTAACATCCCATTTTTATTTTCTTGAAGGGGAGATCTATAATTCAGAGTTAGTAGGTGTTCAGCCACAGATTTGGCCTAATCCCTGTACTCCCTATGCAGAAAAACTGATCTGAATTTGGAAGCGTTTTAAATTGAGAGTAGCATGTGAGAATTGCAAGAGAGGTAGCAACTTAAACTGACTGGAACTTCCCTGTGTTGTAGTGAGGATGCAGACAAACTCAGGTTAGCGATAACTGACTCTGCAATGAAAGTAATATTTTTTCCAGTAGAGGTTTGAACATGAGGTAGAATGCAGGTGTCATATTGGGAACTGCATTCCTGGCTTCCAAATCAGTATTTGGGCAACAGACCTACACATCTTAAAAGGCGAGAGAAAGCAAACCCGCATTCTCTTAGATTTGGTTGGATTTCATTTGAATGAGTGTGTATTGGTAGTTGATTTCTTCATCCGCTTCTGCGGTAACTTCCTTCTTCAGTTAGTTAAGTCCTTTATAAAAGAGTCGGTTATAAGGAATGATGACAAATACCATTCAGTGCAATTAGTAAATCCTCATAAAATTGAACGCTTGAATGTAGTAAGTAGGTACTTATTTTTTGATGAAGTAGTTGGGGTTTCACCTGCACAAAGTTGTTTTTACTGAATGAATATGCATTTTAAATAGTCTTAAAAATAAAACCAGGCTATTTTCAAGCCTGTACTTAGAAAACAGTCATTAATTATTTGTGGCCCATCATCACAACTCCTAAGAACAAGTGTCCCTTTCTTCTCTTTCTCCCTTTATAGGTGCTACACTCTCAGTCTCGGCATATTGATGTTAGGATGGCTTGTGTAGACTATCTTCGGAAAAATAGGGAGAAATTTGAAGCAGTAAGTATTTTTGTTTTCTTTGCGAGCATTTAAAAATGTTATTTTATTCCTTTGACTTTTCTAAGGTATATTTGGTATTCGTCGTAGCTTTGTACTTGTTGATGCCTTTTAAAGTGACTGCTCTTTAAATTAATTGGCACTTGGGTGGTAGTAACTCATTTTCATAAGTCTGGAGAAACACCTGCATGCTTCTTGGACTGGAGGGGTGTGGGGTGGAAAGAGTTTTTAGTACTCATTAACAAAAACAAACCAAACTTTCTTAAACTATTGTAGCCTGTAGTGAAGCTACCAAAATCTGGATATTCTTTTATTATAATGCCTATTTTAATGAAGGTCATAAAATATTCTTACTGTTCTATTTAATTGCTTTTACAGTATGTAAAGGATTTGACTGATGAGATTAGAGAAATTTGTTTCTGGGTCTGCAATTTATTATGCAAACACTGTGATTTGTGTTGCTTTTTTTTTTTCTGAACATCTGTAATGAAATTCTCTTTCAACAACCGTGAACATAGAATATTTTGATATTGATCTATATTAGGCCAATGCTTTCAGTGTTAACATTATAAAATAATGCTGTTCTTTTAAAAGGGGAAAAAAAAAAATCATGGTGCTCCTGTTTGTGTTTGTACGTGTTCTACTGTATATACCACTTCCAGAATAGTCTAACCAAGAGTCTGTGTAAACATTTGTCACTAGAGGATTATTACTCCTCTCTTCTGTTCTAAATTTACCTGGACCCAAAATAAAGAGGCTGTTCTAGTTGCACATTGACATAGGGAAGAGAAGGAAAGCAAGAATAAGAGCATGTGTGTTTGTTGTAATTTCAGACAAAGTGCCCTGTGCTCCGGTGTGACTTGACAACTTCCAATGTGGAAGTTGTCAAGAATGAATGACATAAAATACAGTGAATCTCTCTGGGAGAAAGCAGCTCTGACTTGACGGTTTCCATTTCCCAGAACTGTTTTGTTTGTTTCCAGTCCATCTGAGGACTTAACTCTTGAATTTCTCTCCCTTCTTTTTTATTTTATTTCATTTCTTCACTGCTGACTTTTTAATCCCTTTCTTTCCAGAGTTACACCACTTCAATATCTGCGTCTCTATTTCTGTTTTCTTGTTGCATAGTCTAGTTTTGGGAAATACCATGACCCTTCTTGACTCTAAATGTTTGTCGTTTTCCCTCCCCAGTTCTGGCATCTTCTCAGCTGTGTAACTGCTTTGTCAACCCTAGCTGGTTTTACTATCTTGGTCACTTCCAAACTCCTAGTCTCATTGTTCTTTTTTTTTCGTTTCCTTGGACTGGATCCAAGTGATATGACCTCTCTGCCATCCGTCTTTGCTGTCCCTGTGAAAAGTCTCTTTTTAGAAAAGCTTCTTGTCGTTTTTCAGAATAGGTGTTTCATGTCTGTCCTCATTTCCTCGTGTTACTACTCCATCAGGTGCCTCACTTCTGCTCTGCTGATCTCCTTTGCTGCCCGTATCTCTTACTATACTTTGTGTTTTCCATCTGGACTATAACGTTGTTAACTTGCGTTTCTTAAAAAAACCCCAACAAACCCAAACAAGACAAACCCCAAATGCAACTTTCCTTAGTCTCTTAGTTGAACTATTTACTCGTCTGCCTTCTGAGTAGTTTGTGTGCTCTGTTGACATGTACTGGTCATACTCATTGAAATTCCTCTCCTCTCTGTCCATTGTAACCACTTCAGCTTGGATTTCTGTCTCTCTTGTTCCATTGGTACTGCTCTAACCAAAGTTTCAGGTGACTGTGTGTCACTACCATCTTCATCCTCATCCTTTCTTAAGTGTTACCTTTGATTGCTGCTGTCTTAAATTCATTCTCTTTTGTAACCCTTCAGTTTCCTGTGAGAGCTTTCTGGTGCCCTTTTGTTCTTCCTCTGTGTATTATCTTTAGATCATTTAATTTTGACATACAAAATCATGTTTTACTGATCCACCTTTTAACTTTGTACCTGAAAATTACAAATTTTGGCCTGACTTTCTGATTCTTCTCATGAACAATACTGTCCAGCCAGGTTCAAAATGGCTAAAGCAGAGCTTCTAATCTTGCTACTTCACTTAGTTTTCCTTATTATCTTGTTTCTTAATCACTCTGGGTAAAGAGGCTATTCAGTTTGTAGCTCAAATCATAATGGAAATCACTTCTTTCTTTGGACTTCTGTGGATCTTTATTTTAACTAACTAACTAAGCAGATTATGTCCATATAATATTTTTTAAATATAGCCTCTCTGTTGGCCAGCATGACTGTACACTTAGAAGTTAACGTGTCTCACTCACTGCAGCATCTTTCTCTAGTCTTGACCAATGTGGATTTGGCCCCTTCGTATGTGCTCAGGAGTGCCGCTGCAGGATTACTTCTTTTAGCCCGGCGCTTACAGTGTATCCTGATTGTTTGCATCCTTTCACTGCAAGTAAAAGCACAGCTTGTTGGAAGTGATAAAGAAAAGAGGAAAAAGTGCTTCATGATTTGCCTGTACTATATCTTATTGCTACTTGGGTACTACAGAAATGTGACTTCCATTTCTGATTGTTCATTGCTGCCTATTTTTTTTAATAAGACACTTGCATAAGCCCACATGCGCTCTCTCCAGCGATGCTGTGCACACCTGGGATGAATTGCTCATAAACATCTACTTGAGAGCATCTCTGCTTTCTTTATGATTTGCCTTTTAGCTGCTGGATTTCTTTTTGGGTGTATTTTGTTTTGTTTTGGATTGTATGATGACTGCAAAAGCTGTTAATGGAGTTATTTTCTAGAATGCAGACCATTTATTCCCTCTTCTCTACATCACTTTATGCTTAGATTGTAAGCTCTTGGAGGGCAGGATAGTCTTAAATGTCCAGTGATGCATTCCCGTTACTATAGTGGGTCATACACTGGGTTTTCCCTATGGTGCGTTAATAAAAATAACTAACTGTTACTTTTTTTTTTTAATACAGTTCATAGAGGGGCCATTTGAAGAATATTTAAAATGTTTGGAAAATCCACAGGTATGTTAAACTTAATTTATAGTAGAGAACAGTGCATTTGTTGAAGCTGATGGGTAATTGGATTTTTTTTTTTTTTTTTCTCACAAATCTTTTTGACTGAGCTTGAGAGGTCTTTGGATGACGTGTATGTATGCTTTTATGCCTGTACTCTTGTAAAATGATTTGGGGAATTTTTGATTTAAACCTGTCATTCCTCAAAATTGCATCCAAACATTTCTAGCCCCTGCAAATGCCAACAAACATGGCGTGGCTAGCTTTTTCTTGAACACAGCCTTGAAAAAAGGTCTAAAGGTTTAGGTGATGAAGAGAGAGTTTCTGATGAAAGGGATATTAGGAACAGTGGTCACAGGCTCTTATGCAGATACTGATTTGAAGGAAAATTAGCATTATTCCCTTCCTTGAATTTATTTTTAGTGTTTTTATTAGGGGGTTAACATTTCGTGTAAGCTGAGGAGGGATGAGGGGTAGAGGACTATCTAGTGCAACATGGCAAAATCTGTTAATTTTTCTGAAGTGTTTGTACATAAATTTTATTAAATTTTCCCTTCCTAGAAATTCAAGTATGATTTTTATTTTTTTTCCCTGCCATGCCTGCAGCATCCCTAATTATAATGGTTAACCTGATGGTTCTTTATTTCAGTTTCCAAAATGAATGGTAGAAGGGGAGAAGAAAGTGAATGTTAGCCTATTTTGCTTCTGTCTTGCTTTGTTTATTTCAGGATTTCTAATTGTAAAGCTTTTGTTAGTCAAGTCCTGAGATTATACGCTGTGCTAAATGGTATTTTCCAGTAGAATGTATGCTGTGCTGAGCTACACCAATGTAAGTGGTTTACAGCACTGCACTGTGATACGGAAAATGTCTTTTTCATACATTTACTAATGTTTAAAAATTTCAGGGAAATTGATATTAAGTTATTCTAAATTTTAAAATGGTCACGAGAACTTAAGAAAAAATTGAGACTACTACAAATTCCTGGCCCAAACTTAGAGTTGTTTTTAATTTAGTAAGAACTTGGAAAAAAACCAAACAAGTAAAAATAAAAAAAAACCAACAAAACACGAACAACAAAAAACCCCAGAAAGATGTAGTCACATCATACTCGAGCACAGTACAGTGATCAGGCTGGTAATGAAAGGAGTAACTTTCATTATTCTGTGATTTGAGTCTGGGTTATGTTCTTACGGGCATTTCACTCTTCAACAGCTTTAAAGAGAGATTTTTGGTCTTTCTCCAGGTATTGATAAACCAGCTGCTTGCATGAGAGGTGCAATTATCACATGTTTATTTTGGCTGTTCACAAGGCTATATCAAGATATTTGTATGGAAGTTATCTGGGTGTTAGGCATGAGAATTAAGTCTCAAGGTCCTTTTTCCAGTTCATCTCTAGTTAAAGGCCCACAAAACCAGACAGCTTTGAAGGTAGAGAGTAACATTTTTAAAAACACTTGGTAAATCTGACACTTGCTTTTTAAAAAAATCGCATTTGAAAAGCTAGGCCGCTGATTGCTTAAGCTTAACAAAAAAACCCAAACAACCAAAGAAAACCACTGTATCACCTCTCAAAATCATACTCTTTAATAAGAGATCTTCATATATGTGATTGACTTTAGTTCTCCATTTTCATACCAATGCATTTCTAGATTGGAAAAAAAATCTCTCTAGTTTGTACCCCTTAATCACCTTACTGGAATAGTTATAGTTTTTTTCTTAAATAACCATCAAATACAATCAAAGTGTCTCAGCTGAACTCCAGACTCAGTGTTAATGTATTTATTTTCAACAATGATTTCTTGCTTCTCATGATCTATACATAAGGAAGTATAATAATTGTATGCTTGTTTGGACTTAATTTTCTATTGGTTTTTTTTTCAATACAGGAATGGGTTGGACAAGTAGAAATAAGTGCCCTTTCTCTTATGTACAAGTAAGTAAACTTTTCCTTATGTTTTATTGAGATGGGTTGTTTTGTTAGTGAAGCAGTTGGAATAGCAAAGATGGAATTGTGTGTTATATCACAGTTCTCCAGAAAATTACAAACATACTTTGAAAATTGCAGCTCTCAGGGTATTAAATGAAAATAGAGATGTAAGCTTTGAAAATGACGTTTAATGTGGGATCTGAATCCAGGTTTGCAATAATGTCATGCGTCTCACCCACTCATTGCGGGTAGAGTCATACAGTTTGTATTTTGCTAGTTTTCATATCTTATTTTTTTCTTTTAAAATTACTTGTCTTCCTGTTTCTCAACAAGGCTTTAATGTTAACCCTATAGGTACAGCCCGGAGCTTAGCAATTTCTTTATTACCTCTTCCCAGTGCTTAATGGCATGAGTATTGTAGGCTGTGTGCTAGAAAGCTGTTCTCACACCTGATCTGGTATGAAATTGTATGTACATTTATAAGACTACCTGATGTACTACTGCAGCTTATTTTCCATATAAATTTTCTTTTTTTCCACTCTATCAGTATAGATGAAACGGTATGAGTTTGTCGAGGGCCATAGCTTGAGCTGTGCTTAAGAAATGCTTTGGTATTTGTGCATAGATAAACATTCCTCTTGGTGATGAACAGTTTTGCTGATGTGTTTTTATTAAATGTAATCCTCTATAGTAATAGTGTGAAACAATATGCTGAATATTTTTAACTGCTTTATAATTACTGTGAAAGGGAATGAGACATTTACGGCGTATTCTCTTCCTGTTGTTTGTAAGCCACTTAAAAAAAATCAGTATTTTTAAATGCTTACTGTAAATCATTTACTTTCTTTGTGCTTTGCCTCTTGATGAGACAGTTGATAAAAAGAAAGAAACAAACAAAATGGCAGCCCGAAAAGCCAGCCATGTCCTGAGCTGCATCGAAAGCAGCGTGGCCAGCAGGTCAAGGGAGGTGATTCTGCCCCTCTGCTCTGCTCTTGAGACCACACCTGGAGTACTGTGTCCAGCTTTGGAGCCCCCAACACAGGAAGGACATGGATCTGTTGGAAAGGGTCCAGAGCAGGGCTGCAAAGATGATCAGAGGGCTGGAGCACCTCTCCTGTGAGGACAGGCTGAGGGAGTTTGGTCTGTTCAACCTGCAGAAGAGAAGGCTCTGGGGAGACCTTATAGCAATTTTCCAGTATCAGAAGGGGGCCCACAGGAAAGCTGGAGAGGGACTTTTATATAAGGGCATATAGTGATAGGATGGGGGGCAATTGTTTTAAATTAGAGCAGGGTAGTTTTAAATTGGACGTTAGGAAGAAGTTCTTAACTATGAGGCTGATGAGACAGTGGAATGGGTTGCCCAGGGAAGTTATGGATGCCTCATCCTTGGAAGTGTTTAAGCCCAGGCTGGATGAGGGTCTGAGCAACCTGGTCTGGTGGGAGGTGTCCCTGCCACAGGCAGGGATGTTGGAACGAGATGATCTTTAAGGTCCTTTCCAACTCAAGCCATTCTATGATTCTATAAGCTAGTTAAATATTACTTTCAGGTACTTAGATGATCACTAAGTGCAGGAAATTGCATGAAATGCTCTCTTTGCATTTTATGTGGTTAATGGGACAGTTTGGAGTTGCTGCATGGGTGGAAGAGGACTGAACTGAAAGTCCGTGTAAAGTTTGGCTCAACAGGCTTAGAGAGTAGGTCTGATGGTTAGACTGGGCCGGGGTGTAGAGGGGTGTAACTTAATTTAAGTCAAGAAAATTGTGTGTGTGATTACATCAGAACTGAGTGGTTGTGATCTTCTGTTTGTTGTATTTCTGGCCATGAGAAATCTGTTCTCATGAGAGAGACGCAGTTTATTTTGAACTGTTGATACGCTGGTATCCAGGACCACAACTGATAAATGAATACAGAGATAAATCCTGGCTGATAACAGTATTTTTAAATTTCCATTGGAAGCGTGAGGGGGCTTGTGGCGTAGTTGCAGCTGTGTAGTGTTTCAGGGCAGAGTTGAGCCCACGGCAGTTGTTACTGCCATACTCGTCTCAAAGACCAACTTGTATTAGAAAGGCAATTTAAAGGTTCTGGGAAGGTAGGAATGGTGATGGAGGTCGGAGGAAAGAGTTCCTTCCCTTCTTGCACGCTGGCAGACTGAAGGAAAGCTGAAGTATGAATTTCCTGTTCTGTGCCAAGTGGAGAAGTGAGAGAGTTTCAGACTTTTCAAGCATAGGATATAAATGCAGTATGAATAGGTTTGTTTTCATTTTCACTCCTCAGATGTGTCACAAGTACAATTGGGTTATCTAGTAAATGTTCCTTGTCTCCTTGAAGCAGGTGGGTCTCTGAGTTACAAAATTATTTTCCTCTTAGAATTACTTTTTTTGCGTTGTTGTAGGGTTTGTCATTATTTTTTCTTTTTTTTTTTTTTTAATCAAAAAACTGCACCTGTGAATATACTTAATGATTTTGCAACACTAATAAAACTGGAAGAAGTTGAAGGAAGTGATAGATTGCTGAAGAAAGAATTCAAAGAGAGGATTATGGATAGGGGAGAGAGAGAAAATAATTACGTTTAAGATCATGACAGAGGCCAATTATAACAGAAAAACACGTAGCAAAGATTGATAGTTTCTCAGTTTTTAGAAAATGAAATGTCTAATGGCGTGGGTATGTCAGTGGCAGTTGTGGGTTTTCCTGTATTTATCGCTTTATATCCAGTTCAACTTTTAACGCCTGTTAATCTTAACAAGCTAAAAAAAAGAATTGTGTGGAATATAAATTCTAAATTTGCTTAACTTAACTTAGCTCAACTCTTCATTTATGGTATTTTTAATCCTCTTAAATATAATCAGGTACCCCTACTTAGTTTGCAGTGATAGAAATTTTCTAAGCCTGCTTTGAAAAACTGCTAGGCTGATACTCTTGTTGACGAGTATTTGCCAAACTGCAACAGCACAATATCTGCTGGTTTGGTCCAAACTTCCCCAAAAGTTTGTTTCTATTCTTTCAGTTGAGGAGACAGCAGAGGGGTTTCTTTGCCACTTTAAATCCAGCAATTTGAGTCTAACAAAGACAACATCGTATTACACTCCACACTGCATGAAGTCTTTATTCGAGAGAAAGGGGAACTGAGCCTTTGAATGCCCTTTTGCAGTGTATTATCCATTTAAAAATGTAGGAGAAGTTTCTTCTTGCTACATGTGAGATAACTGAGACAGATTGAGGGCATGATTTTCAGAGATGCTGGAAGCTTGATTACAGTGTTCGATCCTCCAGCAATGCCTGCTGATGGTCTGTTGGGCTTTCGGTGCGCTCCTCAGCACGCTGGGGCAGCTGGGCCACTGCTTGGGAGCAGAAATGTTGTCTGGACCCTTCAGAGCACGAGAACTTGGTTTGGGAGGGCAAGAAGAATGTCTGAGCTCAGACATGGGCCATTCTCTTAGCTGGCCTCTATGCCCAGAAGGGTTCCTGCACACATGCAATCCGTCTGCTAGTACAGATGGAGCCTAAGCCATTGCTCACCTTCCAGAAACGGCTTCCCGACTCGGTTCATAAAACCAACTTCCCCTTTGTTCTGGTGGGTTTCCAAATGGCAAAGCCTAATGAATTTCTCCAGGACTGGGGAGCCATCATCTTTATAGACACAGCTCCAACAAGCAGTGTCTGGAAATTTATTTCGCTTGTCGTTGGCTCTGTGTGCGTTGTGCCAGCACATCTTATCCTAGTGTAGTCCCTCATAAAAGTAAGGGTTTTTTTTTTCTGATCGGTGATAGTTGTACTTCTTCAGTATTCTTTTCCACTAGATATTTTCTGTGGTTAGGTATGTTTCTTGAACTTGACTAATATATTCCAATTTTTGTAGATCCTAATTTTAAAATTAATTCTGAACTGCTACTTTTTTTCTCAGGAAAGATTTCATAATATACCGGGAACCAAATGCTTCTCCTTCGCATGTAACTGAGAATGGCTTTTCTGATAAGGTAAAACCCCACAATTTATGGCTATTGTGAAAGGCTGAATTAAAACTACTTTATAGACAGCAAGTAGTTTTATGTGAGTCTTATTATTCAACACAATGACATGTGCTGAGAATTCAATTTTAACGATTTCTTTTGTACATATTTAAAGCAGCTGTTCTGTTAATACATGTAGCACTTCTTTTCAAATGGATGGTTCATATTTGGGGTGTATATCTTCCTAGTAATCAAAATTCTGTAAAAAATCAATTTACAAGTGCTAACTCACATAGCTACCTCTGTACTTTTTTACTTTCAGTCAAATTATTTTTGGTTTACAGGACATCCAGTAAACACTGATTTTTTTTTTTTTAATCTTTTTTTTTATTGATAGTCTGAGATCCTGAGAGATAAAAAAAAAATGCATTCATACGTTAGATTGAATTTAAAAGGTTATGTTTTTATGAAAAATGTAAAACCTAAAATATCTGTGTGATTTTTTTTTTTTTTAATAGGTATTGCTGTGCTTCTCAAATGGAAACCACTATGATATTGTTTATCCCATTGAGTATTCAGAAAAGGCTGCTCTGTGCCAGTGTAAGTATTACGTTGGTTAGTTAGAAGCACATATTTTTACCAAAAATCTTAAAATGATCACCATCAGGTTTCCGGAAAATGCTCTGTATGAAAGTTGATAATAATCATTTAGTAGCTTAGCTTTCCATTTGAATTGTCAATGACCGTATTACTTAGCGAGAGCGCAGAGTCTTACTGTGTCCTGATTTTTGACAAAGCAGATTATATACCTAGAAGAGGAGACTTACCTGCTTCTTTGAATCTGGATGGTTTAATGTAAACAGAAAAATGTTGTTGTACTATTCTATAGTCTGTTGCATTGTCTTTGGTCAGCATTCTGGTTTTAATTTTGTATTTCAGACTATGTTAGCAAGCTAGTTGTTTATGTTAGAATTATCCTTGCGTGTGTAACTCATCACAGAAATGGGGGTTGCATGTGCAAAAGGTAACTCTCTTCATGGGTTATTGCTTTCTTTACCAGATTGCAGAAATGCCCAAAGGTCCTAATCAGATTTAATGGGTCACTGTGACAATCCCTACAAGGATTCTAATACTTCATGAAATCTCTGACTATGTGCAGAGTTAGAAGGTTAAGGCCAAACGTGCCCGTCAGGATATCTGATTTCTAGTAGTTTCGTGCATACCCATTAAGCTGTGGTAAATGCAGATGGTTTTGCTTCTGATGCTTTCACAGCTTCAGTGAACACATCAAAATGCTTGCTTGCTTTGAAGTAATTTGAAATGGTAGTGTAAAATGTCATTGTTGATTTTTGCCGTTCCGCTTTCTCCTCCTCCTCCCCAGCTCTGCTGTATGAGTTGCTTTATGAGAAAGTGTTCAATACAGATGTAAAGAAAATCGTAGCAGAACTTAGTGCCGTTGGTGTGGCAGAGGAAAGTAATGGTAGCAGTGAAGTATCTGCTTCAGATTCAGAAGATGACAGCTACAGGTAAATGGGATTGAAAAGTTAATGTAAGATGCTTGTGAGCGATAAGTGTTAAATGAATTTTATGAATTTTGTGATGAGTAGTAGAATCTAACAGGGTTGAAAACCTTTACAGATTATTAAGAGAAGAAACATGAAGAGGGAAGGTTAGAACTATGAAAGAATAAAATGTGTAATCTTCACTGCACCGAAGGAGAGGGTTCTGCTTCCTCTGTTTTTCCTGCAGCCTAGCTTTAGGCCTCTCTATGTAATGAAATATTGCCATTGCAACACGTCCCTCCTCCTGTTTAAAACAGCAGAATCCCCTGGGAGAACTGTCAGTGTGCCAGGCCGGTGTGGTAAACGCCATGAGCATTACTTGGCTTGTGCTTGCCACTGAGTAGAGTTACAGGAATCTAATCCAGCTCGTGGTGCTTCCGCATCTGGGCGCTGAAATGCCTGCTTGAGATGTAGCTACTGGAGAAATACAGATACAGCTTCTCCCATTTTGTTCGTAGATCCTTATGAAGTAATGGTATTTGTAGGCTTATATTTCTTTTGCTGGACCTGGATCCTCTAGCTAGCTTTGAGATTTTGACCTACTGATTCCTTTTGCACAGTAAGTCTGTGCACAGTGCCATTTTTGCATTTGATACTGTTTTTCCACTATTTGGTACTGTTCTTGAAAGTGGCATTTGTGAAATTTGACTGAAGCCATGGAGATTATGCTGTATTAGTCCATCATGTGCTCTCTTCCCACTGAACCCTGTTGAAGTCCTTTCAGGGGACTCTGTTATAGTCTGTGCAGCATGGGGCAGAAGAAATTATTTGAGATGTTGGGAGCTGATTTTTATCTCAAGCTGAAAACAACAGAAAGGAAGATGGTGGAAATCACCACAGAAAGAAAACCAAGTTCTGGGAAAGGGATTAACTTCCATTCTTTTTTGGAAAAATACTAGAGAACATTTCCACTTAAATAGTATTTCTGCTTCGGGGAGTGATTACTGTAGTTAAATGTCAACGAGTGGAAGCCTTCTTTATTCCTTTATTCCTTTCTGTTCTTGGAGCTTTCATGTGCTTCAGATGCAATAGCATTACCCTGTATCTTTGAGATTCATAAGCAAATATGCTGCTAACATCTGTAGCACCTTTGTAAATGAAGGTTGTATACTCGCTCAAGCTCAATGGTTTTGATTTAAACCATATGCCTTGTGATGCAAGAGCTAGTGTGACTTTTGACCTGGTTAACCCAAATTAAACACTTTGCTGTGTTTATGAAGTCTTACATTTTTCTGCTTGTCTTAACAAAACAAGCTGAAGTCAACTGTACCTAGTTTTCCAAGAGATCTTTTTCATTTTGGAGATATGAACTCTTCTGTTATGATGTTATTAAATATAACAGTTCAGTTTATTTTAGGGAGAAGTTAATGCTAACAGTTGAATGCTAACTGGTCTAAGGAAAAACACTTTTTAAAAATTTTATTTTTATCCATGGAAAGTATTTTTCCATTGATGTCTGGTGTAGAAGAGAAGAGTAAATTAGAGTTCCTGATGCCAATTAGCTAATGGAGTATTGGGTGGTTTGCTTTTTTTTTTTTTTAAATAACATCTGGTTTTGTTGTTTTCCTTGTGTAGTTGTAAAAATTTTAGAGGACTTTGTTTCCCTTGCCAGCCCCCTCCCCTTGTTCCTTTTTTTTTTTTTTTTTTTCTTCNTTTTTTTTTTTTTTTTTCTTCCCCTTAAGTGATTGCTCAGTTAGGCTTTATAAATCTTGTACTTAGAAACAAAAATCTTATTTATAACTTTATATAAATGTAGTTGTTGTTTTAGACTGCTTTTTCATTTTAAGAGATGAAGATGTTCTGCGGTATGCTTACTGTGGAAAAATTACGTAGAGAGTGGTGGTTTCAGTATTGTTACCAACTTCCACCATGTTTCTTACCTGATATCCAGGCTTTATTAAATGCTGTATTACCACAACTTGCTTCTGTCCTTTTGCAGGAGTAAAGCTACAACAGCTAGTGATATGAATGGATTGAAGTCTCTTTCTGGCAATAAGGTATTTTTATATGTTATTTTCTTCCTAAGAACATGTACTCTGCTGCACTTTTCAGTGTTTAATGTTCAGGAGAGGATCTTGAGTTTCTAGTTTTCCTAACACGTAATATCTTAAAAACTGCTTATTTCTTTGAAAAGTAGTGTTTGCTTTTGATGTGCCAAAAGGTGGATAGTGTCCTTTTTGTTAATTTTGTTCTGGTATGGTTGAAAGAACGCTATTGAATTACTTCAAATATCTTTATGTATTTTCAGCTTCTTTATATTTGAGTTTGAAGCTTGAGCACTGTGATTGAGCACTGCACATCTTTACGTAGTTGACCATTTAGCACTTTGTTCTGTTTCATACAGCACCTTAAGAGCGATGGGAATCCTGCCTTGTTGGTCTTACCTAAAAAAGTTCTTAAATCACTCAATCCATCAGTTTACAGAAATGTTGAATATGATGTTTGGCTCCAATCCAAATGGGGTAAGTAACTGAATAATTTAAAAGTCCAGCTTTTGCAAGCTGATACATAAAGCAAGCCCTCTTGACGAGCAGCAATGCAAATGGCAGTTTGGGTGGAGGCAGTTGTCCTCCTCACGTGGGTCAGCGTGCAGATTTACGGCCTGAACTCTTGATTTGCATGTTACTGTCTCAAGTGAGTAACTCTTCTGGTATATTTAACCTAACAGTATATTACTACTGATGTATTCACAGATCAGCAAAAACAAGATTTTTCTATTGCTGCTGGCATGCAATACTCGGTTGGAGATAAATGTAAAGTAAGTAGTACTGAATTATAGTATGCAGAGACATTAACATTGTGCTCAAGATGCTCGTTTTCCCTTTTTGCAACTATTTTGTTGTAACTATGTTGTTGTGCGGTTGCTACTTTCCAAATATTTTTTGCTTGTGTCTTCAACTGTGCGTACGCTCGTTATTATTTGCGGTGTTCGTGACTTGCAGCGTGCGTGTAGAAAAGGCATGGAACAGAACATGCGATCAGTGCAATTTTACTGCATTAAAAAGACAGGGTAACTTTGAGGTTCTATTTAATAAGATGATCTTGGACCTTAACGTGAAATGTGCAACTGGGTTTGTGTGGGATTCTCTCCGTGGTGAGTCCTTGCTCGCTGGTGTAGAGCGCCAGCCTCTCTGTCAGAAGTAGGTGCATTTAGGGCACTTGGTTCAAAATTTTGGTGTTTTCTATCATTTGGAGACACCAAAAGCATTTGTGTTCAGCTCTGGAGATAATGATTACTGTTTCTAAATTGGCTTTGTTCTACTCTTAATTGCTTTCAAGTAATGGTACACAACTGGCTTTCGTAATTGCAGATCCTGAAGATCCTGAAGTTTAGGATGCTTCTTCCTCTTGAAGTATTCAAAGTGTGTTATACAATTGCTCTTTAGATTCTATTAGAAGGTGTAGTATGTATTGCTGCTTAAGAAGAAATAAGATTTGCCGTTAAATACTGTAGTACTCAAATTTTAGATTGGTCTCCTTAGGTGTGTGTACTGAACTGGTGGTACTTACCCAAGTATGATTCTTTCTAGGACATTTGACTATCTATTACAATTATCACTATTAATGTGAACGTATTAATTAGGTTTATCATGCAGCGTAGGGGCTCTTTCAGCTTGTACTTTTTTTTATGTGTGTAATGGAATTAAGAATAGTGAATAAATAACAAAAAAAACACAACAACCCAAACTACAAACCCTCAAAACCCCACACAAAACAAAAATCACCATGATGTGGAGTTTGTTATTTATCTCTTAATAGTACAGGCTTAAAATTTATATTCAAGACCATAATGCTGTCATGATGGGTACAGTTACTATTAGTAGAAAAAGCTTCAGTAATTAACATACTCTTTGTCAAATTTCATATGTATGTTTCAAGACAGTAAATATGTGGGATAAAAGCATGGGAAGGGAAGATGAAGTAAATGGTGAAAAGCGGAGTTGGCCAAATTAATACAACTGAAGAGCCAAATGTAGCAGAAGATTATGAAATTAATTTTAACAGAAGAATTTTAAGAACATGGAATATCAATCAGACAAGTAGCGCTATGATATGTCTGAATGACTTTTTTGGTTGTTTTAAAAAACTTTCTGAAGACTAAGTTCAGAAATAATTGGCGTGCATTATGTTCTTAATTTTACTAACTTCAGTGCAATTTAGTTTAGATGTTTTTTTCTTCTTTACGTGGATTTTAACAAGGAAAAGTTTTGAGTTTTATTCTAAAAGATAGTGGTTTTGGTAAAGCTGAAAAGCCTTGATACTTTGATTACTTTTAACTTTCTCATGTGGTTTTGAAAGCCGTGTTTCATTAAGTAGTGTTACCTGGCAAGCTTTCTGGTTGTATGGGGAATTGTTGTTTGTTTTAGTAGTATTTTTATTTCTTTTTGAAGAAGTGATACGGATTGACAGTCTGCTTTTGATACGTTTACTGAATTATGTGACGTTTGTTTCTCAGGTCTTCTGTTGACCAGAGGAAAAGTTCTGTTTTTAACATGCTGAGAGTTAAGTCCTCTCATGGTCTTCTTACAAGCTAATGCACTTTTTGTTTTTCTTATCATTTTTCCTTATAGGTGCGCTTAGACCATAATGGGAAATTTTATAATGCCCATATTCAAGAAGTTTGTTCAGAGAATGGGCCAGTTGTTGTATTTGTAGAAGAGCTTGGAGCAAAGTGAGTGCTTAATCTCTTTTGGAAAGAGTGCCAAACTGAACCTTGGTAATGGCAGGATTGCTTTAGTTCCGAGTTCATTTCAGCCCTTGAAGTGTGTCTACATCTTTATTTGAAACAGTACTACCACAGAATTTTTAAGAAAACAGAACACTAAACAAAAAAAGGGAAAAGGGGTTCTGCACTGATTGTCCCTTCAGATATTTTTTCTTTAGTGCTAAGTGGCCTGGATATTACTTGCAGAGTAAAGCAGTTAACTACTTTTTTTTTTTTTTTTTCCCCCCCCAAGATTCAATCCTAAACAGACTGACAACATCCTGATTAAGTGTTGCTTGTTGTGCTTAATAATTAGATGCTAGATTTGGGACAAGCTTTTTATATTAAAAGCTCCATCAATGCGCCTAGCTTCTCTGCTGGTTGAGTAGCTCTGCCTGATTTCATACAGAGAGTGCCAAGTTGTGGTTTAGATCAGCGTCATCTTTGCCCTGCCTTGGGACCAACTAAGTGTTTAAAGTTGTTGGGGGTT
>VWZK01010042.1:431087-463628 GCA_013396935.1 Baryphthengus martii | reverse complement strand
TTTTTTCTGAAGTGATAGTAGTGGTGGTTTTAGTTATTTGGGAGAGTGGGGGTTTGTTTGTTTGTTTGTTTGTTTTTTTTTGTAGGAAGAGAAGGTGATTTGAAACACCTTCTTGAGCTCTGCTGTAATTTCTGTAACCCTAATGGGGCAAAAAACCCCACAGTTGAGTGTAATTTGGGAAGAGGAAACACTTTCAGTCAAGGGAATTGAGGGAAGGAGAAAGATGCCCATTAATCTCATTCAATCTCCTGGAAAAAAAGTGTTGAGAGATCTGAAGATTGTCTTGCAGTTTGTTCCCATTTTAAATTGAGATTTAACCTGGTGTGAACTGTCTTATAGATTTGAACGCTGTCCTTTCAAACAGTGTAAACAGTTGCTTGGGCATCCTACAGCATCTTCAGTTAAAAACACAGCAACTGCTCTGGGATATAAACCACCAATATAATGTTTTTCAATCTTGATGTCTATTGCAGTTTGTGATAAGTTTGAGTATATTGCTTTTCGTGATTGTTTTCCTTTTCTATCTGCCCTGAAGACATTTTAATACTCGCTTCGCAAATGGCTGATCATTCTTTACGGGATAAGTTTGCATCAACTTATCAGAGAGTTTTATTTAAAAAAAAAAAAAAAGAAAGAAGGTTTGTTGTTCTACTCATTGCTTGAGTGTAATCATAAAGAACAAAGGACTTTGAATGCAATGTTCTCAAATATGGAAAGATCCATCAGTCTTAGTAAACGTGTGGTATTAATTTGTGCAAGCCCCAGTCTGGTCTTTAAGATATTTTTCCCCTCATAATTCCTTGTTTTGTAGGCATGCTGTCTCACTGAAGAGCCTTAAACCTCTTCCACAGGCCTCTCCTATGGAGGGCTGGAACACTGTGCCAGGGAAGAAGATAAAAAAGTTTTTCCCAACATGGGGGCAGAATGCTCAGCCCGGTAGGATTGTACCTGTCTTTGTGTGGCAGAATCTTTATTGTCAGATGTTTTGTCCCAAAGAGCTTAAAAAATGATTAAAAAAAATCAAAAAAAAAATCTATTTTCACGTCTTTATCGCAGATGCAGATTGTAGAGGGCCAAAGAATCAGAGCAAGTCAATAAAACCCCAGTCAGCACTACCTCCTCGACTTCAGCATACTGTGGGAACCAGGCAGCAGCAGTTCTTATGTTCTGGGCCCCAACCTCATCAGACCTCAACTGAGCAAAAAGCTCCAGGCAGGAATCCTTCCCAAACTGTGAGGTAAAACTACAAATAACATCTTCCTTATCTTCTTGGAGCTCAGGTACTCGCTTCAGATGCTTCCAACACGTTCTTAAAATATGTTGCCGCTGAATTCTTAAGAAGTGTTTCAAGTCCTTAAGAATACACACAAGCACATGAAAAATAACTCTTTTTAAGAACCTTTTCCAAAATTGCTGCCATCGTGAGCTCCCACTTTTTTTCTTGCATGGCAGCATCTTCCCCGGAAGCATAAAAAAAAATTTAGTTTCTCCTAGAAAAGCAGATGTTGGTGGTTGGTTTGGTTTTGTCTGGTTGGGGCTGAAGTAATGTTGCATGTAGCACTTCTTGAGCATGGCTAAGATCTTCCCAGGCCTCTACAGAACCTGTTATGGAGAACGGCTTTGTGTTGTGTTCCTTAGGTGATCAGTCATGACAGCAGCCTGTGCTTATTGGTGGTGATTTTTTGATTTGTTCTGTGGCTGTGGCAGAGTTTCTGTTTTCATCGCTGCCACTCTGCTTCTATCCCATCTAAAAGTCAATTTGTGCTTGACTAAAACCCCAACTCTTCCGGGTTTGTTCTGTTACTCTTCTGTATCTTAATTCCTTGTGGAATAAGTAGGGCTGGGGTGTCTTTGGAGTCTGCCACATGCAACATTTCAAGGGCATTTTTCTTCTGCCTTTAACCTAAATACATGAATATCCTGAAATGTTTAGTGAAGTAGTTCAGGAAGTTGAAACAGTGACTTTAATTTTGTTCAGTGCACTGAAAATTACAATGCATTTTTGTTGTTGTATTTACAGAAATCTTCTTCCCCAGCTTTCTCTCACATGTTCATAGGTAGTAGATAGAGAGTGGTCAGTTCTCACTTGGCACAGAAATGGATTAGATCACTTGATGTAGGCATTTGTTTAACTATGATGTAATAATTACCATTTGTAAAATTCTGTTGAACTGAATAAATCATGGACAAAATCAATTCTTTCCCTTCCTTAAGTTTTACATGTATGGGTAACTTTCAGTAGGCAGAAAGGGATCTGGTACATGTGGAATCACAGCAGCAGTGCTACACATTTATCTTCTTTCTTCCCTCTAAACCATGAGTTTGTATTTTGTTTGCTACCAGTGGATTGCTTTGTCAGTGTGATCCCATTTCATGAGGTTTTTTTTCCTTTATAGAAAACCAGACCGGGAGAGAACTGAGGATCTGAACCATGGCAGCAGAGATTGTAACTACTTTGGCCTGTCTCCAGAGGAACGCAGGGAAAAACAGGCTATAGAAGAATCTCGTTCGCTTTATGAGATACAGCAGAGGGATGAACAAGCTTTCCCTGCTCTGTCCAATGTATGCTTTCTGTCATTGTAATTAAGAGTGCATTTTTCATACTTGTCCATGAACCTTTAATTAGCAATTGTTGTTTTGCTGGCCTTGCATTACATACAATTTAAAAGTTCAAGGATATTTTCTTCACGCTCACTTTCTATGTAGAATTATATGAATCTACAATGCTTTTTGTACTAAAGATAAGACACGTGTGGCAGTTTGCCCTGGGAATAATTAATGTCCACCACACACAGCTCTTAGGTATGTAAATACGATAAACGTGAAGCTGTTGGCTTCTTTCTTCATGTTCCTCCTGTCTTTGGAAGGCTTTGCACTTACAGTTACTCAGGTGTTTGTTTTTTTTCTCGTATGATGAGTTCAAACTTCAAGGTGAGAACAGAACTTGCTCTGAAATACAGTTTAATTTAGCTGAGAAATAGCTGAGTACAATGACACTGTGGTGCGTTGAATTGGTAGCAGAGGTGACTAGGTGATTTGGTTCACATAAAACTTGTTTTACTTATAAGTGACTTTTTAGCCTGAGAACTTCCTGATGTGGGGACTTGCTTGGTGTCAGGAGTAATGTAAATTCTTTGTCAGACTTGCTCCTTTTCTGTTATGGAGCTGAGCTGGCTTCAGTAAACTTGCCTATGTCTAAGGGAAGAGTGCAGCCTTTAGATTTTGAGAGATGGTTCTGTTGACGCAATTTTTAAAGAAAGTGGATTGGAGTCTCTACATCCAGGGAGCGAGCAGATCCTGTGGGCAAAGAGCTGTTGTCTGCATGGGTTTATTTTAGAGACGTGGGGCTTTTTTGATTGAAATCCTAGGGCAAACAGAAACAAGGATCAGGCTGGGAAGAATGAGTAGCTGGAAGATGGGCCTTAAATCTCTTACTTCGTGGAAGTGACAGTGATGACTTATATTGGTGTAATTGAGAAGAAGTGTTCAGCTCTTCTGTGCTACAAAGAGCAGCCTGAGAGCGAAGCCCAACGGACAAAGGTTGCTGGCTCTCTCTGAGCTGTGCTGTGTTTGCTCACCTGCAGAAGGAGGATAGGATTTTAAAGCAGATATTGTCTGAGTGAAGCAGGTTTCGTTTGTCATGTAAACTAATAACACAAATGCTTTTAAAGGATGCCTTGCAAAATTTAGCAGTCAGTGAATCTAAATGATACTAATCAAGATTGCTTCCCTCCACCTCACCTTTCTGCTTATCACAGAGTTAAGTGTTACATGTCCTGAAGGCGTAGTAGTATCGTATCGGATGCTGGCAAAGCGTCATCGTTCTTCTTAGGAAAATTCGTATTTCTGCTTTTTTAAACTCCTTTAGAATCAGTCAGTTTGTCAGGCTGCTACACAGACTGTGGATAACTTAAACCAGAAGAAATTCTCAAATAATGAGAGAAGAAACAGCAAGTGGACAGCAGAGGTGGAAGAGCAGAAGGATAAAGGTAAAAAATAAATGTTTTTAAGTCAATGCTCTTTTTTTGTTTGCTTGTTTTTATTACCAGTATCAGAATTTATTCAAGATGGGGCATCTATTTAGGCAACGAAGGGAAAATTATCATAAGTAATAGCACAAACTAAGCTAGGCTCCATGTAGCAAAGGCGTAGTTTGGAAAGAAGTTTTCCAGCTTTGTGAATGTAACAGAGAGCAGGCTCCTTGGTAGGATTTTTGCAGTAGATGGGAAGAGGAATAAGAGAAATAAAGAGACTATCAGAGCTACCCTAAATTAGATCGGTTGAAATTCTATTGAGTGTGGCAGAAAGTGCCGGTGAGAGTATGAAGAGTGCTTACTGGAGTCGGTTAAGGGGAAAGCAGGAAAAAGTAGTCGCTGGGGCATGGTTAAGAATAGGCACACAGTGGTACAGAAAGAAAGGAAAAGATGGTGTGCAGGCGAGTTTAGCACATACGCACCTCTGTTTACAGTAGAAAGAGCTGTCACATGGTCAAAATCTGTGTGGCTTTTCTCCCTTCCCCTCCGTCTGTTCTAACACTTTAGCTTCTCTTCGTGGACTCTAGGCTTTTCCTCTTCTGTGAGGAAGTGGAATGTGGCAGTAGTAGCTGAAAGCTGTAGCTGTCAGTAGGAGGTAGTTAGCAAATCTTTGCTAAATGCAACTGATAGTATTAATTTATTTGTTTTATTTTTTATCCTCTCAGTTTTGCCGTAACTAAACATCAAATTTGATCTTGGCTTCTTCCTCTTTTTTTCCTGACTAAATAAAATTCAAAGTCTAGCCTCCTCCTAGAGGCTGCTTCCTTCTCTCTTCTTTGAATCTTTTTTGATTTTTGGTGGTTTGGGGTTGGTTTTTTTTTTGGTGTGTTTTTTGTTCCCTTATTTCTGGCAACGTTGCTTTTGTTTACTTACGGTACTTGAGCTCTTTAGTCTCTCTTGCAAAATGTCATGCCTTCTCAAATGGTCTCACAAGGACTGATGTGACCTATTCTTCATTCTCCAAACACCTGAGAACTTATTTCATTCAAAACTTGCTTCATCAGCAATGCCAAAAACAGTGTTTGTGTAGAGAAAGCTTTTTACTGAACATTTTGTTGAAGTGCACGGCATGTACGGCTTTCCCTGTTTTGGGGGTTGTTTTTTGGTTGTGGTTTATTTTTTTGTTGTTGTTGCTTTTTTTTTTTTCTTTTGTAACACTGGATTGCGTTGCCTCTTCTGCAACTAGGTTAAAAATCCTATGGGAATAAACTTCAGTTCCTTCTGAGTATTTAGAATTCTTACTGGTGCTTGGGGAATTGGCAGTATTCTCACAATCAATATTATTTTAATTTACATTATTGTCTAGTTATGATGATGCATATACTAAACTTTTTAAAAGTACATGTCTATTTAGCAGTTTCTATTAAACTTACATGCGTGAATTTGATTGACAAGCAGCGGTAACTAGATTTCAATACAAGCTAGAATGCGAAGAACTTGTACAGATCTTACTGCATGAAGATTTTTGCCATGACTCTTTTTCAGCATCGTTTCCCCCACCAAGAGTTTGCTGGTGCTCAAGAAATTAAACTTTCTGCATCAATCTGAAAACTTTCTAGATCTTTTGAACAGTTGAAACCTAAACTGATCTTTTGTGCAGTCAGAAAGTAGACAAGATTTTAAGCTTCTGTTATTTGAACACCTGAATGTGGAAATGCAGATCAAAACATTTTCACTTCAAGCAAAGTAAAAACTTACATCTTTTTCACTAGGAGGGCTTTATGATGAATGATATAAAGAGACAGATGTTTCTTTCCTGCTTCCCTCAAACATCATCAAGAGATTAACAAACACCAGTAAAGAACTCCTGTAGAGCTTTGAAAACCCGTGTTGAAGTAGCTGCCCTGTTACTGCCCTAACAACTGTTTATTTTAGGATGCTTTGATCTGTGGTAAAAATTGAAGTTTGTTTTCTGAAGTAGTATGTGCTGAAATAGGTTTTGTTTTGAAGGTTTAACTTTGGAAAGACAAACTAACTGGCTTAAGTTGTGATAGCCATAAATGGTGTAACGGTTCATTTACTAGGTTATGTCTTGGTGTTACAGAGTCAAATTCCAGGCAGATCCACTTAAGTCAGAAGCCTGAGCCAAATTCATCTGAGGTAATCTTAAAGAAAAGACCAAATTTATTTTTTTTTTCATGTTATTGTTTCTCTGATACATGATAAGCAGAGCAGTAGCTGCCCTTAGAGCTGTGATTGCTGCTGCTGCTTTACAGCTTTTAGTGAAATACTTCACAAGTTGTAAGTTTGTATTGCTGTCAGCTTTCCCCAGCCCCTGTAACCCATATTTGTAGTCTCTCTCTGCTATCTTGAGTTCTCAAACCTGGGCTATGGAGAGCACTTTTGAATCTGGATTTGCAATTGCTCAGTACAGTCTGTACTTGCAGTGTAGTGGGACCGCAGAAGATTTGATGTTTACTAATAGCTACTGTGGGAACAGCCCATGATCTCTGAAGTTCAGTGCGGATTTGTGGCCTCTTGTTGGCGTTTAACCTTTGCTGTCCTTTCAATAAGCAAAATGTTACACTAGTGTGATAGTGATTGGGTGCTTAGCCCGCTTTATATGTAGCATGGTTGAATATCTTTGAATGCCTCTTTGAAAAGTAAATCTTAATATTGGACCAGTCTGTTGTTTCTAACTTTGCTTTAGAAGACTAGTCAAGATGAGAGTTATCCAAAAGCTTCATCTCCTTTGGAACAAGTCAAAACAGATTCTTCGATTCTTGCTGAGCAAGTAAGAAATGTTTGTTTGATTTCAAAGTTTTCCGGTCAGGAAACTTCAGACAAAGGGGAGCTTCATCACAGCCACGTATGTATTACAGTACTGGCTTTTAATTACCTACTTATGTCTATGGTGATAACTGTAAACATGAAATTTTAGAATTAGGAATCTTGCGTCCATAAAAGATGCAAAAGGACAACCCTTGATGGAAAAGTAAAAAGCACGTCTGTTCTCTTCTGAGAGAAGAGGGGTTATTTCATAGCTTTCTGCTAAGATAACCATGCTTTCCACTTCATATCCTTTACCTTTGCCTTTTCAGGTTTCTCCAAATTTATTGGTAGTTGTTTGTGAGCGTGGCTTTTCTTTTGAATGGGAGATACTTGTGGGATTAGTTATAACACTGATAGCTATCTGTGGTATAGGTCTGTTCTGGAGAGAGCTGAGTGCAGAGGTCTCCACACAGCAATGTGCTGTATCTCAGATCTCCTCTGTATACAGCCTGATAACGGTACTAGTTAATACTTTGCTGTGGTGATGGTGGTAGTCTGGATAATACTGAGTTGTGAAGCTTTTTTTGGTAGAAGTCAGACACATTAGGACTTGCCAACAATGGTGATTTAGAATAATTTCATGTGGTTTTTTTTTGTTTTTATAGACCCTGACAGAGTGCTTACCAAGCATAACTCCAACACCCTCACCAGTCTTTTCTGAGGTGCATTTACCTCCAGCAGTGCCTTCTGTACCAGCCATTGTGCCAGCTTGGCCGAGCGAGCCAACAACTTACGGACCAGCAGGTTTGAAGAACTGTTAAGATAAATCACAAACTGCTAACTCTGAAAAATACCTTAACTGTCTTGCTGAATTGAAGATGCCTCCAGGAGACAGTTTCATGTAACTTCACATTCCAAAGGCAGTCATTTAGGAGAATAATGTTTCTTACTGCTGAAGGCTCATCAGACTTCTGGTAGCTCTCTAATCACCCATATGTATAGTTTGCTTTATGCCCTACTTGAAGGTGAAAGAGGAATGCGTACTCAATTCTCCATTTTAATCCTGAGCGGAATAGTACTGAATTTTGAGGGGGCTTGTTTTGAGGATATGCTTAAGGTAGAACATGTTGTCAGCATGTCAAAGCTCAATATGTGTTTCTGTTCTGTATCCCATGTGATAAGTTTCTTTATTCAACACGGGCTCAGCTTGGGTTTGGTGTGTCTGGAACAAATGAGATCCATTTGGATCTGGGCTGCAAAGCCAGTCTTGTGGTTTATATGTGCTCTGCCTATCTTCTGATGTGTGGGATTAGTTTAGATTCAGTATTGCTCATTAGATCTGGTGCTGTATTTTCCTCTCTCACTGTTGTGTATCTGTACAAGAACTAGGTTTCAAATCAGCACACTCTGTTCACATGACATGGGAATAATCCTGTCATAGCAGACTATAGCTGTGACAGAAGACGCATAGCCCAGTTAATCTGAGCTCAGATTCAGAGTTGACTTTAAATGACTAGTCAGAATGAGAACTACAGAGATTCACACATGAGTTTCAGTTCCCCCCCTTTTCTTTCTCCCATTCCTATTTCCTCATGGCTCTGATAATTTTAAAAATAAATATGGGGCAGGTTTAGCTATTTCTGGAAAGCTTAATTGTTTCACTCTTTTTGAGAACTATTCTCTGCATTTAGCCAAATCTTCTTTTGTTTGAAACTTCTCAACTTGAGAATTTCCTCCTATGTCTTGCTAAATACCCTTTTTTTTGTCTCTTTTGAAACTCGCTTTCCTCCTGTCATTTTCTTTTGTAATTGTATATAGCCGAGATACACGTATATATCTATGCAGAGAGATGTATATTAAAAAAAATGTGTTGGTTTTTTTTTCCCTTAGGTATTCCAGCTCAAATACCTGCTTCTTCATTGATACCAGCCCCAGCAACAGGACCTGACTCTATTGTATCCCAGGCTCAGGTAACATCTGCTCCAGTTGCTGGAGTTCCAGTGTCGCTACAAGCAGTTAACCAGCCTTTAATGCCTTTGCCTCAGACTCTCAATCCTTATCAGGATCCATTATACCCTGGATTCCCTTTCAGTGAAAAGGGAGAAAGAGCCGTTGCACCCTCTTACTCCCTGTGCAATACTGGGGAAGACTTACCTAAAGGTGAGAAGCTGGGAGAAGGGCTGAATTTTATACCGTTTTTCCTAACGGGTTTTCTTCTCTTAAAATGTAGATAAAGAAACGTCTTTGGTCCTGCCGTTAATCTGCCTCAAAAGATCTAATTTTATCGTTTCATGATTTAAGGTGTGGGAGGAAATATCAAACCGAGTTGTAACTCTTTAGTTTGAGTTGCTAACATTGCAATTAGTGAAGTGATTATACCTGGACATCTTGGTATGATCATTTTGTGATTCGTAGCTTGACCCACCATAACTTGAGGTTTTGTGAATGTAAATGATTGTCTTTGGAGAACTGCTTCCTTTTACAGTAGCAGGCTTTCTCTTGTATTCCAAAGCTTTGAAGCTGTTTTCTTACTGAGCTGAGAAAATACAGGTTTTGGCTTGCTACACATAAGGAATATGCCCATAAAGAACATACCATGGCTGACTGCGTGGTGGTGTTTGCTTACTGAACTGTTTCTTTAAAACCTAGAATTTCAGTTTCACAGAAACTGAAATTTAAACGGCAATTGTGTTCTAGATATCTTGCTGTGGCAAAAAAAGACCCCAAATCAATCGATCAAAGACATGCAGGCAGCAACTTAATACTTCTCTACTGAAGCAGAACATTATGCAGGGACTAGTTTTTGGGTCAGTTAAGTGTAATATTTTAGGTCTTCATAGATATTTTTCTCTTTCTTTTTTTCCTAGATAAGAATATTCTTAGATTTTTCTTCAATCTCGGTGTGAAGGTAACTCTTCAAATTACTTACGTTTTAATGTTTGCTATGCCATAAAATTTGCTTGTATCTGGTAGTACTTAGGGTGCAGAAGTTTGGTTCAGCTTGGTTCAGAAGTTTGGTACAGCTGTAAAGCTGTACAGCTTTAAATTTGAAGTACTTTCTTACTTTATTTTCCATTAACTGGGATCCCAATAATGGTCCACATTGTGGTTCAAGTCAACAGGAATAAAGTTTATCTCAACAGTGATAGTGAGGACTATTGGCTTCCAACTGTAGCTGTACAGTCAACAGACTGTGCTTTACAAATCCACAGGTAAATCAGCCACGGTGAGTTTGAAGGTGCATTCTTTTGGAAACAGCGGATAGTGAAAGAGGAAAGGCCCTCGGAGCCTGTTTGTACTGGCACAGCCATCATTGCCACACACGTACCTAGTGTGTCTTTCCCTGTGGACACTCGTGGTTTTTTGGTTTTTTTTACCTTCTTTTACTCCTTCTGTTTGGCACACTGCTTTGGAAAAGGTGCTGAGAGCTCTCAGCCTTTTTCCACGTGACTTTAGCCATTAGGAGTGATTTTCTTCGGTTTCTGTGCATGGAGAGAGGGAACACTCAGCACAACTTAAAAACTAAATTTAGATTTGATAGCCGTGTACCTCATAAAAGTCTCTTTGCTTAATAGAAAATAGCAAGTGTCACTGAAATCTATTTAAACGGCGTTTGTTTTGTAAGCTTACCTATATTTGGGACTCCTTACTCTGGTACTTTGTATTCTTTAGTATATAGTCTGTCATTTTGGTGCTTCAGCACCATCTACTGGTCAAAGTATCATTTCCTAGTAGTTGCGCTCCTCAGCTGGTCACCAAATAGCATGGAAGACCTGGGAACTACTTTCGACATCACCGTGTCCTCGTGCTTCTGTCCCAGATGCTGCCATTCTGTTATCTATGCCCTCACACCTGCTTGTTCAGACAGAACCGTTTCCCATGGAGAGGAGGTCTGGGTAGGCTTCTCAGAAGGGTTTGTTCCAGGCACTGTTTCTACAGAGGGCAAAGACAAGATCATACCAGTTTTGGGCTCTGCCCTGTATCTACTCCAGTGATTTTTTTTATTTTTTTATTTTTTTAAAGACAGTCTTGTGCCTCCTGCAGCCTTGCATGGTGTTCTGTAAGCCCTGAAATACGTGTATCTGGCACACTGTGTTATAAAAACATCTCACACTGCTGCTCTTGGGCCAGTTGCTACGTACAGTAGTACAAACACAAAGTCCGCATTTAGAAACTCTTAACTCTCAGCAAGTTAACATGGAAGTAGAGGAGAGGGAAGGGAGCTACCACCTGACGTGGACAACTTCGCTGTTGTGAAGGTAGCTTGTGTTCACCAACAGCACAGAAAAGTCTGCTGCTGAAAATGGTGTTGCGCTCATTCTATGACCCCCCCCAGTAGCTAGAAGTGTGTTGTACGTTCTAGTGAAACCTATCCCCCTACTTCATGAAGGGGATCCTAAGACAGCTGATCTGTGGGTTGTGTGTATGTAGATATATATGGATTTCAATCTTTACAAATTGTCCTTAGGGAAATGGTCTAACTTTGGGTCTTGGTGTAGTCTTACTGTGTTGTTTTTTTTCTTAAAGTGAAAATGTGTGTGGTAGGATGAGTTGTTGTTTTGGTGGTTATCCTTTAGAATTTTGAAAAGTGAGCTAGTAGGGCAAACTGACAGTTAATAATTGGGATTCTGGAAAAAGTTTGAAACGTGTGCCTTGGAACGCATAGCTAAAGCTTCACTTACTAGCATCATGTGTTTAAGTGAACTTTATAGGAAATTGTCGGCAGATTTTCTTGCTGGTCATAACTGTTCCCTTTGCAACTGCATTTGGAAGGAAAACAACAAATAAGAACGTCATCCTTTAGTCCTAGATATTTAGAATTGAGTGCAATCACTGTAAATAAAATTAACCTTTACTTCTTATAATTAAAATTTCAAGATAGTAACTGAGCTGTATGTCTGGCTGGATATTTGAAAAACCAAATACATTTCTTTTTTTCCCTTTCCCCTGTCTTGCAGGCATACAGTTGTCCTATGTGGGCACCCCATTCTTACTTGTACCCCCTGCACCAGGCCTATTTAGCTGCTTGTAGAATGTACCCGAACGTGTCCCTGCCGGTGTATCCGCACAACCCCTGGTTCCAGGAGGCTCCGCCGACTCCGAATGAAACCGAAACCGCACGAGCGAACAGGCACTTTCCCGTTCCGAACGAGGCCAGGTCCAACGGTCAAATTCCCCAGGTTGATAGTCGATCTCCATCACTGCCTCTGATTATCCCTACAGCTCAGGGGTCAGAAAGTCAAGGACAGGTCTGTGTCGAATCGGAGAATCCAGTGCAAGCTCTTCACGCAAACTATGAGGAGTCCCTCAGGGGGAAAAATATGTTCCCGCAGCCACCCTTTGGACACAATCACTTTCTAGGAGCTGTTCCAATAACGCCTCCTTTCTTTCCTCACTTTTGGTATGGGTACCCGGTTCAGGGTTTCATTGACAATTCAGTAGCAAGGCCTAACGTTGTCATGTCACCTGAGGACAAAGAGCTAACAGGTAGCACCTCTGCGAACGTCTATGTGGCTAAAGAATGCAGCCCTCCAATTCCTGTCGTAAACTCTGCAGAGCAGCTTCAGAAGACCAGCAGCGGCTCGAGCACCGTTCCGTTCCCTGCAGCTGGCGTGAGCGGTGAAAGCGGTGCCCCAAAAGAAACTTCAGCTCGGCCACCTCGGCTGGAGCAAACTTGTCCTTCGGCTTCTCCTGCCAAGCAGAAACCAGCTGGGCAGCGAAATCATTCTCCACAAATACAGGGGACTGAGAGGCAGACAGCGGTGTCCCGCACTCCTCCGCTGTTGGCAGAACCACCGAAAAATGAACTGAAAACCAGCACTTCCAGTCGTAAGGAGAGGCCTGATAAAGGTAGAGATTCCAAGGGTGCTGGTAATCTGCAGGCAGAAGGCAGGGCCCAGAGAACCAGGGAAGAGAGCTCTGAAGATGAGAGTGAAGTTTCTGATATGCTGAGAAGTGGCCGATCCAAGCAGTTTTATAACCAGACTTACGGAGGAGGCAGGAGGCCTAGACTTGAGTGGGGTTATTCCAGTAGGGGAGGATACCAGTTCCAAAGAAACGAGGAAGCCTGGAAAGGACCACCTGGCAGAAGCAGAGATGACGGCCACCAGTATCAGCGAAACTTTAGAGGGAGGCCGTATCGGAATGACAGGAGAAGGGCAACACTGGGAGATAATCAGAGGGGGCATCAAGCATAGAACGAACGGATAATTGAAAACTTGAAAATGCAAAAAGTAATTTGAAGTAGCAGTTTAAAATTAATAGTTCTTTTTAGTAAAGTTCAAGCGTACGTTTTAACTTTGGGTGAGTAAAGTCTAGGAGGAAGTGAACTCCTCTTACCATATGGCTGGTGGGGGATTAGAGAGTTTGTTTGGCTTAGCATTATTTTCCTCAGTGTCAAATTAGAAAAGAAAAAATAGGTTTAGTGTTTGATAATTTTTTTTTTTTTTTTCCCCACAGAGGTTTGAGTTTGTGATTAGAAAATGGATACGTACATTTACTGGAGTGATAAATTATAGCATTTGACGTGATCTAGATTCTAAAATTGATGGTAACATTGCACCAAATATAAATGTATATTTTATCATACAATGCCTTAGTTCTGAACTGAGCTAAAGGAATTCTCAGCCTACTGCACTGTTGTCTTTGATACGCTTCCAACCCAAAGGCCTTTCATCTCCAAAAAAAAAAAAAAAAAAAAAAAATCTGTCAAACTTGAATGTTTCTCTTCAGTGTGTTACACGTACAGCAGCCAGCTAACCCTGTGTCTTCGGTATGTTGTATATAGTTCTTTTAATATTCATAGGGTATATTTTTGAATTTTAAAAAGCATTTATTTGTTGAAATCAAAATCAAGACAAGCCGTCAAGAATAGCTGTGTATAAATTGATAAGAATGGCTGTTTCCACCATGATTTCTTAATGCTGGTGTGACTAGAATGGTGCCTATGCCAACTAAATAATTACAAAGACAATAAAAATGTAGATGCTATGCATTTCCAAAATAATTCTGCATCTCTTATAATAGCAGAAGTTTTTTTAATGCCACTTTAACACTAATGCACTGACAAATCCTAGATATTTTGTGAGGAGAGATACATAAAGTACACGTTACGTTTTTTTTTAAGTTTGTATGATGGAGCTACTGTTCAGTATTCTTTTGTTGTTGCACTGTTGATGCAAATCGATGTTTTGCATGTACAACTCCTGCTGGAACTACTTTTAAAAGCAAGATGGAGAGTCTCGGTGTGCTCTGCTCTTCCCTACAACTCAGAAGAAAGTGGCTTCTGCCTTATATTTTTACACTGTGTCAGAGTTCTGATGCTGTTTCTTCTGACCCTTGAGAATAAGGATCTCTGCAGTGTTACTCCTGTCTTTGCAGTTTGGATGCTCGGCCGTCCCGACGCGGAGAGCGCGGCACGCACGGTGCTCCCTCGGCTCTGTTGCTCTGTAAAGTTTGCTGTTGTGGATATTTTTCTATCTCTGTATATAGTAGCCTAGGTGGTGGTGCCCTTTCAGTTGTGTCCGAGATTGTACCCTCGATCAGGAAACCTGAGTGATAGTTCTGGTGATGAAGAATTTCTTCTCAGATGCATGCCATGTATAAAACGCTACTTAAAATAAATGTTTGTCTTTTCACTTTCTTTCTATTTACATATTTGAAACTGTTGCAGCGTCATTAAATGTACGGGTTGGTTCTGACAAGAGTCACTTGTGGACAGCAATGGAACTAGAAACCATTAGCTAATATGTAGGCAAGCTGCAGAGTGGAAGGGGTTGTAAACTGGATTTCTAGTTCTCATTTAAAATGGTAATGATGGGGACTGTGCTGTGGGTTGGGGTTTTAGTTTTGTGTGTTTGGTGGTGGTTTGGTGGTTTTTTTGTTTGCTTGAGTCTAGGAGTATTCAGGATTTCAGAAAAGCCAATCTTCAGTTTTTCAGGTTGAGAAATAAGGAAACAGAAGGATTTAATAGTTGATACCATCATGCTCCTTTGTTTATCTCTACTGTTTAGAAGGACTTACAAGGGACTTCTTGTCATCTCCCGTCGTCCAGCAGTCACCGAAATAATCCCTCGGTGCTCGGGCAGGCATTTAATGGTCTGCTCTGTTGCAAGCAGAAAGGCAGCGTGCTTCCTACAGAAACTTCTTGGCAGTAACTGGCAGGGCTGGGCATGGCAGTAACTGGCAGGGCTATACTTCTAGAAGTTACTTTTCAAAACTGACAAAGTATTTAAGCTGGGCCTTAACTATCTAGGACAGTTAAAGACTGAAACGTGCAGAACTCGTGTTTCCTCTGCCTTCATGGTTCAAGTTATGCTTTCCTCTGGTTTTTCGGAAAGACTTGTAGATTGATGGGCCAAACCTTTTACCTGAGGTGAGATGCTTTATATGGCAGGATCCCACAGGTTAGTAGGGAGCATTATGTTACATTTAGCATGTCATGAAGTGAGATACACAGCTTCAGATACTTGCTAAACCACATCCTTACCTTGCCCTAATTAGGACTGAATATGCAGAGCTTGAGTCCAAAGGGATTTCTACTCAGCTGTGTGATTGAACTATAAATTTTAGTTAGCTTTTGGAAGTTTTGTCTAAACACGTGGTGGTGGCGTAAGGCTGTGTTCGTTACCTGTATGTTACCTGTACTTCATTCCTGGAGTACCTCTCTTGGCATAATATCGATGGAGTTCCAGTGTCAGTTAGGCACAGGGAGCCAGACTGTATATAGAACACCTGATGCTGCCACAGTTATGGAACATCCAAGTTACCAGCACATACCAGCTTCAAAAATGAAGACAAACCACTGCCTTATGTAACAAAGATGTAAATAACAGCTTTCTTGCATCTCTCATAACACTTTTCATATGCCAGTGAAGGCAGAACAGACAGTTGTTGCATGGAAAATGCCATTCTTTACTTTTAAGCTAGAGAGCTGAGTTATTTTTATGTGTCTGTGAAACTTGTGTAACACTTTTGTAGAAAACTTTAACTGCAGGGATTTTTCCCTCAGTCTCTCTGAAGGACCTTTATATGGAAAGTGATTTTTAAGAAGCTTTTTTTTCCAATTTACCTTCATATTTCACTATAGTAAGGATCAAAACTTTCACTTCAGGCAAAAGTACTTCTGGCATCTTAACCTTGTAAAAATGTAATCTTGCCATGGAAGGATGATGAGTGCCAGCAGTTAGTTACACAAAGAAAGGAGCTGGTCAGTTCTCACCTGCTAGTAAGTCTGGAGGGATCACTTCAGTCTCAGTTTCCCTAAGAGAGCTGGTTACCTTTCTATAAACCCCAGCGTTGGTGCTGTAAGTACTGTATAGGTGTCCCTGAAAAGGGAAACTTCTGTAGGCTGTTTAATCTACTAGATGATGTTTAATGTGCTTCTAAAAATGGAGATGATCTTCATCACGAAGTAGAGAAACAAGAGTACTATTACCATGATGTGTTACAAAGCAGTACTGCCTTCAAGTGAACCGTCTACTGCAAGAGGATGGTTTGTTAAGCAAGCTCACCAGCTGTCTGCCAAGTGAGACGTGCGTTTTCTCCTCAGATAATTGGGACAACACAAGGGGTGCTCTGTCATCTTTGAAACATCTGATCTGTTTTTGTAAATCCCCTTTTAGTTCAGGCTCTAGTGGAGCCCTTAGAGACTAAGTATGCTTTGCTGTATACATATAAATCGAAACCTCACTCTCTTCAGCTTTTCAGAAAATCCATAAATCAAAGGTAGACCCTGCGCTGGGAGATGAGCTGCCCTACTCTCTTTAATCCTTAACAAAGCCGTATGTAATGATCGATTTGTTAGGAGCTTTTAGGAACGTGTTCTCTTCAGCTCCACCTGGCTCCATCAGGGGACAGGAGGGGGGTTTTGCTGACAAGGGGTCACTACTGTGTGAAACAGATGCCCCTCTTTCTTATTACTCAAACGCCTAGCTCCCCTAGGATACCCTCACAGTTGTAGAACAAGCACCTGGAAAAAAAAGCCATTAACCTTCTTCAGTATGCAGGTTTAGAAGATTGAAAGGATTTTAATGTTTTCTTTAGGACTTTAACTGATGATTCACCTGTAACTAGGTCTGAGAAGTTGAAGAGTGACAGATGACTAAAACTGGTGTAAAGCTCTACCTTTACATTGTTATATAGAGTTTATACTCCAGCTTTTGTTTCTATAGTATGAGAAAAGATACGTGTGACAACTTTATCTATACACTTTTGAATCAAGAATGTTTGCACTGTGTCAGAGAAAGGCTGTAAGTTAGGAGGATATTTATTTATGAAACCCTCATCCAGAGAGATTCAACCTTTGTAAAACAGGAGTTGTTTCTGTAGCTTGACATTCTCGGTAACTCTCCCTCTCATACAGAAAGCAGCTTCAAAGATTTTTTAAATGAGGAAGTGCAGTCAGTACTTGATACATGAATAGGATATATTCAATTGAAAATCTCCTTTTAATTTTGAAAAATCTGGAGACTCATTTGCACAATTTTTAGGTGGTCTGTTTCAAAATTATTACACTGAAAATAGGGCTCTGTCACCAAAATATAGAAAGTGGCCATTTTACATGGACTAGGATTTACACTGCTACTGGTCTTGGATGTTACACGCAGCAAAAGGTTTGAAGCTCCAAAAGATGAAGTGTTCTAAAACCTGATTGAGCCTTCTCCTCCGCCAATGTTTAGGTTCCAATATGTGTTTCTATTTGCCAGTTACAAAGATGCTCACGTTCGATATTTAGTCATCCAGGAAGAAGTAGTTTCCACTCTTCTTTTGTTCCACATCCTTGGGAAGAGAGAAAAAGGTCCATGTTACTTGGAAGTCATTTTTCACAACTTGAACACAAGTCTGAACTAAAAAGACTCTTACCTAAACTCCTTTCCACTTTCCTTACTACTCCTCTCATGCTGTTTTCTAGTACAACAAAACTACCAAGTTTAGTCTTCATTTTGTTCCTTATTTTAAAACCTGACTTTATATGAAACAGTCATAGCTTCTTTACTGTAAAGTGCCTCTCTCTTACCTTGATTGAATTGAGTTTGTTTATTCTTGGTCTGTAGTTGTTGGGGTCTCTTCTAAACGTGATTTCAAGTTGAGATAAAAACTTATTCATTCCAGCCAGAAGAGTCTGCGGACTGTTAAGAGAAAAGAGCGGGAGTTCTGTACTCTGCAGATTACAGGCACCTTTTTCTCCATCCTGAGCTCATTCCAGTCTGGTAACACAAGCATGAACTGTCTGTGGCATACCAGGATGGGCTACAGCGTCAGCTAAATCATGTCATAGCTACTGCTCATCTTTCAGCAGGATCCCAGTGTGGCACTACAAGTCGTCCTTTACATTCAAGATACAACAAAGATCGTAACATACACTGATGCTGAGAAACAGTTACGCCAGCATGATTTTTTTTTAATTCCAGTGAGTGTCATCTTAGAAGGAATATCACCAAACCCTGGCTAGCAGTGTGTTGTAAACACAGTAGACCAACATGTTTACTTCATCTGGCTCGGGTCAAGTACCTGGTAAGGACGCTGTTCTCAAAGTTGGGTTTCTAATAAGGCTGCTCCCCCAAAAGTCTCTGTAATTTCTATGAAATTATTTATAAAAGAACAGGAGACCTACCAAAAGGGATGGCTTTGAAAAACGAAAACTCATAGTGTCCATTTTATGTTGCTGTCAAGCCTTGCACTTCACGAGCTCTGCACACAGCTACCCTTAAGTAAACTGTTTGCTTTTAAGACATCTGAAAGCTCTTTTCATGAGCATAGGGTACAATTGGTCCTTTTTTCCTTCCTTAACAATCGATGCCGCTTATTTGGTCTCCTCTGATGGTAATTTAATTGGTGTGCAGGTGCTTAAGGCTAGTTTAAGCCAGGAGCTGGTCTAGTTTTTGAGGTCTTGGTTACATTCAACAGCTCTGCCTCAACTCTGTCTAGGCAGCCTTTAAGTGTGGGTCAATCTCATTTTTTCTTCCTTGCTTCAGAACAAAAGCCAGAACACTCAGGACATTCCTGGATCACTGAACTGCAGCTTAAATTTCCACCAGCAGGGATGCTTCACATCCTTATTTTTGTTGATGTTTCCGATAAATAATTTATTTCTAGGTTATCCTTCTTTATCTTGCTTACTAATCCAAACAAGTCTCACCTGTTTGCCAGTGTGTTCTTGGAAGGAATGCCATCAAAAACAATCACACGATCAGCAAGATAGGTAGCCATGATAAAATCATGTTCTACTACAAAAGCTGTTTTTTTAGCATGGAGAATGAAACTGAAATAGAAAAAGAATTAAAAAAAAATAATGAGAGCGCTGTAAAACTACAGAAAATTTCTGGTATTTTTTTTCATTATGTGTTCTTTACCGTTTAATGACTCTAGCAGCCATTAGACGTTGTTCAGAGTCCAAATATGCTGAAGGTTCATCAATTAGGTAGACATCTGCAGGTTTCCCAAGACACAGAGCTAAAGCAACACGCTGGAGCTCACCACCGGACAACGTCTGAACCTAGCGGGGCAGGAGAGGGATAAGGTGATGTTTAGTTCCGGTACAGGAAGGTAATTAAAGAAGAAAAGTTAGGATGTTGTCTTTTGGGCAATTAGTACCTCCTGGTCAATGATGTTTTCTATTTGAAGGGGTTTCATTACATCAGTGACGAACTGGGGGTGTGTATAAGCATCTCTGATCTTCTCGTGCAGTAGCTGACGGACACTTCCCTATTAAAAGAAAAATGTTGTCGCTCGAATTTTATGGGCCACACCACAAGAAAAGAAGAATGAACAGAATTAATAGAGCTTCTCATTCTGAGAATAAAGAAATTCCATCTGTGTACTAAGAAAACGCTTTTTGTAGCAAACATAATACTTACTTAATAAATAAGGCTTAAACATACCGTAGATTTAGGACTGATCTTCTGCGGTTTGTAGCTGACATTTAGAACTGGGACTTCGCCTATAAGATAAAATTTATAATGAACAAAAAGAGCCTTTCCAGTGTCTTCAAAATAGGTTTCAACTAAGGTATTAAACACTACCTCCTTCATCAGGCGTAAGTCTTCCTGCCAGCATTCGGATAAATGTGGTTTTGCCAGTTCCTAAAACAAAATGCAAGTTACACATTACTTCAGACTTTTTAGTAACTTGTTTAGTAACAATTAAGTCACTGATGCAAAAAAAAAACAAAACAAAAACCAACAACTGTAACAAAGAATAGATTTGAAAATCAGGCTGCTTTGAAAACTTCTTATGTTCACTTCCAGCAAGCAGCACCTGGTGTTCCATTTGGAAAAACAAGTAAGAGACATCTAATGCTCTAGTAGTCTAACTTGTGGCTAAACTCACCAATCAGTCATCATCCTGTCAATCCAAGTTCTTAAAATGGGGTAACAGACAAAAAAATTGCGTCATTAACATTCAACAACCTCAAGTTCCAGCTCTCTAGAAAGCAAGCTCATGGCATGACATCTTCACTAGGAAACAAGCGGTTCAACCTGACTTAAAGGCAGTGAATTTGAAGCCTGACTCCCAGACCAAAAAAGAAGCTTCAGGAGCAAATTTCGGGCTGTAGAAGCAGTTTCCAACAAGAATGGCACTTACCATTTTCCCCTAACATCACCATAATTTCAGAATCGGTGAATTCTCCAGCTACTATAGATAGTTCAAATTCTCCCATCTTTTTTTTCATTCCTGGATATTTATACATGCACATCTTTTTAACCTCTTCTTCATTAGCCGTCTCAGCCACTTTAAATACTAGAGACGCATCTCGAAACCTTAGATTTTCTGTTGGAACGTAGCCATCTAAGAAAATGTTGATGCCTGTGAAAGGAAGAAAAAAAGATCATTAAAACGGTCTACGGCAAAGCAAGACAAGATGAATTTCCATTCTCGGCTGTAAATTCTAATTAGATAAGGAGAACACTGGATTTTGAATGGCTTGTTAAAGGGGGCAAGGGAGCCTCCTATTTAAAAGTGTTTGTTATACCAATTGAATGAAGAAAAGTCGTACTGAAATGACAGAATGGCTGCAGAAGCTCTTCCTGACAACCTGAAAGTATTAGTAATCTGTGTAGGGTTTAAAGAAACTACCGCTATTGGGCCCACTCTCACAAAAACATTTATTGCTGAGCCTCAGTGCTACAAGGGTGGTCGATTCAGATGAACACTGCATAGCCCTGTGCTGTGCAAACTGCCTCCTGCCCTCTCTCTACTACTTAAAGGATCTTTTGTGTAACTCCATTGTTTACAAAACACCTGCAAGTATCAAAGTTACATCCATAGCAAGACACTTTGGAGCTGAATTACAAATTTAGGATCATGTAAAATAGAAATTCTGCAGAAAAAAACCCAGTAGATTTCTAATTGCTGAACTGTAACAGGAAGAAGATGTGTTCACGTAATAGCCGAATAGCATTCTGGTACCTTTTTTCTTCCATAGAATTTTTTTGGTATGTTTAAAAAGAGAAATATGTCAAGAGTTACCTTCTCTTACGCTGAAAGGCATAGTAACAACACCGTAAGCGCTTGGCACACCATACAGGCAGCAGATAAAGTCAGAGAGATAATCTAACACACTTAGATCATGCTCTACAACAATAATGTACCTGAAAAACAGAGCCAGAGAGATGCTTTTATACTTCCATTAAAACCACTTTTTTCTTTTTTACTCTAGTCTTGCAAAGGCAAAAGCTATCAACATAATTTGCATTATATGGTTTCTTAGCTTTATACTAAATAAAAGACAGAGTTCAAATCTCTGATAAGCATTTTTCTTTAAACGGCAAGTTACAAGTCCATCTTCACTGTAAACTAACAGCTCCTTTATGTACAGGAAGTGGAAGAACATTGACTGACTGGAGTAAAAAATACTTTGCACATTTTAAGAGAAAAATCCTTGTGAGAAGGGGATGGAACAGCAATATTCAGATGAAAACTAACCATCTATGGTTTCACACCCTTATTACAAAACTCACCCCAATGCTGAAATAGTACAGAAACTAGGAAATAAGTTTACAAAATGTAGAGACTTAGAATGTTTGAACCATCTATTAGTGTCCATACTCAGAAATCAGTGCTTGTAGGGAGATGGACTGGATGTTTCTTCCCTTCTAAACAACCACCTATCATTACAGTCTAGCAAAACATTTAAAAATGGTATTTACCTGTCAGGGTTTATTAGGGATCGAATAGTAATGGCAGCCTTCAAGCGCTGCTTGACATCCAGGTAGCTAGAGGGTTCATCAAACATGAAGCTAGCCCCAGAAGAAAGAATGAAGTCTTAGTGAATGCAAGCTTTCTACATATTTGAACCTAATACTAATATTTCAACCATTAAATGCACAGAAATTAAAAAAATAAAGCATTATTTATGTTGAGAAAGAGACAAAAATGAGAATCATGTATTGGCACTGCCTTGAATCTCTGATGACTGTCATGAAATTGTTAACTGGTTCAAGTTAAGAATTACTTTGCCTAAAGCTCTGACAGTTATCAAATGTTACAAGAAATCAGCAATCAGTTAGGAATCCCATGCACTCAGTTCTGATTCAGCTTAAATTTAACATGAACTAAGAAGTGCAAAAATGCTTTAGAAGACTGGAAGAAGTACATCTTCCAAAAGAGAAAAACCAAAACAAACCAGAAAACCACCCAAAACCTGCACCAATCAAAAAAAAACCCCACAACTCAAACAAATCGAATCAGAACAAAACAAACAACCCAAAACCCCCAACCCCGTAACACTTCTGATCTTGCTTTCTTGGTCACAAGGAGTCAGGAAACAGCACAGACACCACAGTAATTTCCTGGTTGCAAGACAGGAGAAGAGGGATGCAAGTCCCCGAAGGCGGGGAAGGATCTGTCCATTTCTTATTCAGAGACACTAAGTGAGGTAACGTTCTCAAACAGGACACATTTGTGTGGGATCAAGGAAAACTTACTAAGTTGTGATGCTGAAATTTTACATTGGTCTCTGAAATTAGCTATCTCCAGTCAGATGAATTAAAGTATAAACCCCCCAGAGACAGCATATGGAGTAAATACGGGTCTCAGCTGCTGAGTTGGTAAAAACAATTAAAAAAAAAAATCCTTCTTTGAATATGTCAAATAGACACATTATTTCTTACAAGAAATGTAAATTAGAGGACCATATTCTGAGACAGATTAATAGAAGCAATGTGTAACAAAAGTAAATTAAACATACATATCAGCCTTCTGAATGCAAACAACTGCACAAGCAAATCTCTGAAGTTCTCCTCCTGAAAGGTCCTCAACATTTCTTTCTTTCAGATGGGTTAAGTCTGCAAATAAGCAGTTAATTTCAGATATGTTACAATCAACACGATTCAAATTTTTATTACCTACAGAAACATGTATAATCACAGCAGACATCCTACACAGAGGGAAAAAACAGAAAGAAGTGTTGAGTTTACAAATAGCATTGTGATGCTTCTGCATAAGTCACAGCAAGTTACAGCTTCTCTGCAGCACTAGACAGTTAATTTGTATGGCTGCTTCTTATCATGCAGAAGGATTATGTTTCTACATATTTATCCACCATATATTTGGTAAAGATTTCTGGCCCTAAAAAGAAACGATACCAGTTTAAAAAGCGTTTCTTGTTAGACCTGGCTGACGAGTTCCGAGTCTCAAGAAAATCAAGTTCCCCAAACATCACAGCAGATGGGGAAAGCCACACTTCCCTCATCAGAACAGCCATTTCAAGAATATACTGTTTCACTAATAAGAGGGACACAAAGACCAAGCTCTTAGTGCAGCCCCACCTTTACCATCCAGATCTAACGACAGGGTTCTTTTTGGTAATTTAGCAACACCTAAATTTAGCAACAACTCAATTCAAGACACTTGCAAAAAACTACCAGGGCTGGACTACGCAGATGTTGTTATTAACTGTGTTACTCTTCTCAGAAGTCAGTATGACTCCCATTATAAATAACTATATACACCTGGTTGGTTGGTTTCTTTTTTCATTTGGTTTTTGGTGGTTTATTTTTGTTGAGGTGTTTTTTTGGTGTGGATTTCTTTGGTGTGGATTCTTCTTCCCCTGTTTTGGGTGGTGAGTTTTTTTGTACTTGGATAATATTGTCTATATGCAATGGTTCTCACAAGAGAGGATGCTAAGATTTTGCTGGAGTTGTAAGCAAGCAAGAGCAGCAGGTGATAACTGGAATTTTTAAGTACAGTGTTCAAAAATAAACACTTTTTACTTCCATGAAACAGAAACTGCATTAGATTCTGTTAACTACCATGTATCAATTAGTTGGCCTTTGCTACTAGAAAGCGTTATTCGCATTGGTTCCGATATGCTTACAGCAAGCCCTAGGCTTTAAACTAAAGCTTGTTTACTTTTTTCTTAATTAGTATAAATTAGATCTACTATTGCATTAGTATTAACATTTTTCATTAAATATAGATTTCTCAAATGCTTTGAAGTTTCACTTAAAAAATTACTTACCAAGCTGTTGACACACAACAGTTTGTGTCTTAGTTTCATCCTTCCTATCCAGAATGGATCCTACTGTTCCCTGCGTGATAAATAATAAAAACCCTCACATTATTTCAACATTACAAATTTCAGATAGTAGTGGATTTTTGACATTGGATTATGCTGTTAAATAAAATCTTTAAACACAAGAGAAGTAGTAGAGGAGAAGCTCCCAGCTTTCTATTAGCTCATGAAATTTCTCACCTTTGCAGCTTTAGGGATCTGGTCCACGTACTGAGGTTTAATGATAGCTTTCAGGTCATCTTCCAGGATCTTGGTAAAATAATTTTGTAATTCGGATCCTCGGAAATAAGTCAAAATTTCTTGCCAGTCAGGTGGATCCTGTGAAAAAATTCAAGCCTGTGTTTACATATGCCATTCTAAAAACATCTTAAAAAATATCTAATTTTAAAATTCCGATGAATACAGCAAATAGAATATGCTTGCAAGATTTAAAAAAGCCTGGATAAAAGCTAGCTACCAAAATTACATCACCTCTGCACAGTTTCTATTAAAAAAAAAAAAAAAAAAGTTTAAATTGCACAACGGAGGGCAGAAGTTCATGCATTTTGTTTTTCCAAGTGCACTGTCACGAGCCCTTTCAAGAAAAAGTATTTTAAATTTGCAGCTGAGATATCCATGACTGTCCTTCAACAGTTAAGAAGCTACAAGTGAAACTACTTCATGGGGAAAATGACGAGTATGGGTTAGTGTAACTGCACTTATTCACTGTCTGATCCAGCTAATCCAAATAAAAAGGGTTGGAGTGATAAAATCAACTCGCACAAAAGATGCAATAACATTTGGTCATCTTCTCTGCTTCTACAAAATATTTCCAAGAAAACAGAAGGAGAAGACAAAGGAAAAATAACAAAATAAAAAAAAAAAAAAAAGGAAAGAGGAACCGTTCAGAGCAATTACACAGGAAAAAGTCCCAACTGTACAGTTTTGTTTTATATGCTGCACTACTCTGAATGGTGCCAAGTTTATTATTTTGATGGTAAACAGGATGGAACCAGAACGACACAGCCACATTTCCAAACCAAACAAATAGATAGAGGAAATACTTCGCAAGTTTTAGAGCAGAAGCGACATGAAGATTCAATTCATCGCACGTGTTTCTGTGGTCATAATGTTTTGGCTCTTCATGGGAAAGTCTGATTTCGGAAGCATGGTAATTCAATTAAGTGCACATTCAGAAAGTCAAAAGTTTTGCTGTTTCTGCAATACCTACCACCTGAAACAAGAAGTTCACAAGACAATATGAACCGAACTTGGAAGAGAATAGAAAATGTAGCTTGGAAATGATTGTTTCTTTGCAGCTTCAACTGGCAGAGATGAAATGAGCAATTTATTAAAATGTTACATGTTCAGCATTACTCTGTTGAACTTGGAAGAAACTCCAAAAACTTAAGCCACCTAAATCCCTTGATGGGGAACAGACAAATATTGCAGGGAGAAAAAGGTGACAGTTTTAAAGATTGGTATAAAAAAACACCCCTTAGGTGTGACCAAAAGGCAGAAACTGACCTCTAATATCTATCTTTAGCGAGTTACAATTGTAATTAGTATCTTTATCTTCCTTGGAAAAGATAATGAACTTGCAAAAAAAGCCTTTGTTAACAACATCCTGCTACTATTGTTTCTGTGTGGAGCAGGTCACTGGGAAAGTGCCAACGTTCTCACAGATTCTGTTGTGTTCACAGATATGAAAATCCAGTGAAAAAAGGATAACCACAGCTATCTATACTGCCGCCTCTGTTTCACTGCTGATACATACATCGTATTTTCCAAGATTTGGCTTCTGTTTTCCTGCTAAAATTTTCAAGGCAGTTGATTTTCCGATACCATTGGTTCCAACCAATCCCAGTACTTCACCTGGACGAGGGATAGGCAACCTGTACACGACATCGGTAACTTTAGGTTATATTAATGCCACCAGACACCAACATTTGATGGTAAAACAAATGTTACAAACTGTTTTCAGATATTCTGATTATTTCAGCCTACTTTGTTAACTTGCCAGTATAAAATTCAAATTAAATCAGTATTTTAAAATAGACAATTGTAAAAAGGATTTAAAGGCAACCTGTTCTTTAAACAGGAGCTCTATAAAATGAGCACTAACATTTTAATACTTTTTAGAAAGAAAAAAAAAAAATTAACATTCGAAAGAGAAGCTACTGAGGTAATAACCAAGAACACCTTGATGTGCATCACCAAAAACTTGAATTTGTCATCTTTTTTACATCGATTTGAAAAGCAAAATACCTGTGAAGTTTGAAGGCATTGGCACAGTATCTATGTGTTGTTTCTTTCTCCAGGTTGCTGGGTAAGTTAACAATTGACAAGGCTCCAAAAGGACATTTCTGTAATCGAAATATATTTCTAGATTACTAGTGCACACAAATCATTTTTTTAACCGAACACTATGTTCTGTGCATTTAAATACTTTTAAAAGAACTTTCACCATATTACTTCACTTTCTCTTACAGTCAATTTTCCAAAGAACTCTATATCCCATTTTTCAAGCGAAACAGCAATTTAGACCGTCAGTCTACTACACAAATAAGACACACTGCCACCTATTCCCTAGCTCTTTTACAAAACCATCTTTCCAAGGCTAGGTTGTCTCTCGCCACTAACAAACAAAACCCAAACAAATCAAACAAAGCCAAAAGCCACTAAACAAAAAGTTACAACCCACACCCTCAACCCAACCAGTTCAGTAATCCCACAGAGAACTTCACTTTCTATAAAACCGTAACAGTTAACAAGGCCTGATTATTCAGGGAAACAAAACTGCTTTTGGAAGTTACAGTATGTATTGCTAAACAGAATAGCATAATAAGGAAAAGGTATCGCTTTAAATAAAGCGGCCTCTCTTTTACCTTGATGCAAATACCACAACCAATACAAAGCGTTTCTGAGATCCATGCTATTTTGCTCTGTGATACGACTTCTATGCAAAGTTTTCCTGGTGAAAAAGAATAGGATTAACTCAAGATTGTGATGAATCGGAATTCTTGCCAGTACTACTAAATTCCACAGAGGAAGACAAAACTAATTAACGTTCACTGAAGCTTCAGATCATCCAAAGAGCCAAAAAGTGGCATGATTACTATGAATAAATCATGTTTTCAGTGACACTTCTAAAGTTTATTTCTTTATGAAATGGAGTGTGAATGATAAACAAAAAACTAGCAGTGATAAAAATACTAGTTCCTTCTAGCAGGACATATTTAAAATCTCCAGTTGCTTAAGTATTTTGTTAAAGTACATCTCTTACCCATTCGAACCACAGGACAACTCTTCTTGCATTCTTGACGGCATTTCTTTGGCTTACACTTGTCATGGTTCACAATAGCAATTCTTGTTAATTTGTCTGCCATAATGCACGATTCAGGGTTAAACACAGACACCAGTTATGAGGAGTAAGTGGAAGTCTTCCAGATCTTAAGGAAAAAAAAAATCCAAAAGAGAACATAATTACTGACAGCACAGAGAGCAACATACATATCTGAAGTTATGACTAGCAGAGTTCAGAGATGAAACAAGCAAAATGATTTGATGTTTTCCTCTGATAAGACAGCAAACAGGGCAAAGTCTGAGATACAAGCAGTAAGGGTACTGATGTGTCAAGAACCGCACAAATCTTTAGCATCAGCTTTCCCTTCCATCGCTATTTCTCCACTGTAAAATAAAACTGTGATTATATCTGAGAATGAATTTGTTTCCAAGGAAAGCATGTTGAAGTAAAACCAGAATAATTATTACTGCATTTCAGTTTCAGGAGCTGTCTTGTTTAAAGTAACCTTGTTCACACAGTGGTTGGAACTGCACAGAGTAGTTGCATACAGAAAATTAATCCAGGTAATGTGTACAGACATACATGATGATGTTTCATTCTCTTGAGTTTTACTGCTACTTGAATAACTACATTTACATTCTGCATTTCATAATGCAGTATCAATGACAACAATATATTCCAATAAAAATAAGCAAGATGTTTTATAAAATTACTGTATTTTCAGAACAGAAAGGTCTCGGAGTACTTGACGATTATTCCTGAAATCACAAATAAATGCACTCAAAGGAGTGAAATTACTACTTGTATTCCTTTACTAACTGTCTCTTCCCTTGCTCAGATACTTGTAATGCACACTGACAAGCTCTGGACCGTATAAGGGATTATGTCAATAATTGTAGCAGAAGGGAGGGAAGGACAAAGAATTTTAAGTTTAAGTCTTGATAGATTAAAAAAAGATGGAATGCATTCTAAAGTGCATTTATAGTTCCTTTATCATATTCACACATAGTACTGAGAACAGCAATAATGATTTTATCTTCCTATGAGCAACACACACCCAAGGACAACTCCCACCACTCACTCCTGCTCCAGAACAGCAAAGACAACGGAATTACGAGGGTCTTGGAAGTTTCCAAGATATTACAGACGACAAATACATTTTTTTTAGGTCTACAGAAAGACCATAAATAAAGTACAAAGTATTTCCAGTTCACCACCACTAAATAAAGTGATGGCAGCTCTCCAGTTGATGCCAATTCAAACTCATTTCAATTCACTGCAATATGTATCAGCACTTCTAAGACAGAACTGGGAAGGAGTCTTGAAGTACTTCAAGTTTCCATGCAGTCTGCACACACACTTCCTTCCAAGAAAAGGATTCCAACATTTCTTATTAAAGAAAGTATTTTCTGTTGGCTGTCCACCCAGTTCATCTTTGCTTCACCAAACTAAATACCCTGCAGTTGTTTACAGACTATTTACCGTGTATGGCTAGTATGTGAAGAAAGGTTGTGACTTTCAATCTCTTGAAAGAAGCAAGACTAGAGTAAGTGTTTGTATAGCACGTCCATTACAGTAAACTCCATCCTTCCCTAAACCCAGCTGAGAACTTGCATTGGAAGGAATCCTACAAATACTACTGTAATATGGAAGAAAGGAAGAGAGTGGCATCTAACAGGGAGCAAAGGTCTGGAATGAAGATGCTACTGTATCCTTAAATACATTATTACCACAGCTGTGAATAGTTAAGTGGTCCCATTTAAAAGTTGTAGTCTTATTTCTCTTTTCAATTTCCAAAGTATTTTTAAATTAATGTCTAAAGATATTCTTTATGAGATATAAATGAATGTAATTATTAGTCAGGCTGACAACCTTACTGTGGAAGTTTCTACTTTCATTTTTTTTTCTTTAATCTTTTAACATTTCCTAAGTCAAAAGGTCTTAATAACATAGCTAATGTTTTCAAATAAATGACTGAATATTAAAAAAATAATTTGCAAGTGATTTTACAGTTCTGTATCAGAAGTCAGACCAGATTGACAAAGTAGGGCTGCATATTGAAAATACAACCATATGCCAGGCCAACGGGCATGGAATAAATAATGTTTCCCATTCTCACTTTAATATTCGTTTCCTATATAAGAAAACAAGAAACTGAAAGTCTTATTCTTAAAAACTATAAGGATGTTTAAGGTTTTGCCACCGACCTCAGCAGGCTTTCTGCTCAGTCTTGGTGAGATAATCAGATTAGAGGTCACACTATGACCCATTACTGAATCAGACCAGTTAGTAAGTAGTAAAACTGCCTAAGATTTTTATTTTTTTTTTTTTAATTCTCACTTACTTATATAGAAAAATGCCCACCTGTGGTGGAGTGTTTTGAAGGGGCCACAGAACTAAGCATAGCAAGCATCTATAAAATACTTGGTGGAGGGGAACAGAACTAATGAACCATCATGGAGACACACACTCCTGCCTCTTTACATGATGGAAGCGTCAATTTATCCAAAACTCTACAGTAGTCTTAAGTCATTTTCAGTAAAAATATTTGTAACTTCTGTCACTCCTGTAATATTTCCAGGAATGTCCTGATGTCTGTGATGATAACTGTCCACAAGAGAAAATAATAATTTCTACTGACGAGTAAATTAAACAGCATTGTCCAAACCCAGACTGAAGTCAAGTTACAGATTTATAGGCAGCTACTTTGGTGACATTTAACTTAAAATATTGACCAGGATCCTCTGATTTCAAGGTGCAGACAGCAGAACTCTCAATACACTGAATACAGGTCAGGAACACGTACATTATTCACATGCTAGAATACAGCACACCAGTAATTTGCTAAATACAGTCAGCAGTTTAAGAGCAGGAGAAACTGGTATTCAGAAGCATTTAAGTTTCTGTCTGTATTTCTGCTCTTCAAACCAAGAAGAACAGAATGAAAATGAAGTGCAAAAATACTGACTTGTTGCTAGCTAAGGAGTAAAACCTTATTTTGAACGACTGAATTCTGATGGAGTGACAATAGAAAAATCCTTCCAGAACGATGGACTGGTGACACAGGTGAAAGAATGAGAGAACGAGTAACAAATGCTAACAACAACAACAAAAATAGTTCTACAGACTTTGAAGCCCAAAGCTGTCCATTAAAACCAATTATGACACTTAATACAAACAGTAAAAACAAAACACAAAACATGTTATCACAAGCATTTTGTCAGTGTTCTGAGGCTCTTGAGACAGCTGCTGCTATCTCTGACATGCCAGAAGTTAAAAAAAAAGCAAGTAAGGAGACTTTGCTACCTGCCAGAAAAGGCAACAGTAAAGTACAATCCGTAGAACAAATGTATTTTATGTGCATTAAGACATACCAATATTTCTTTATTTCAAAGGCATTAGAGCTATATTAGAATTCACTAAGTCTAGTCAATTATGACCATAGTAATTGCATTGAATTGTTCAGATTTAAACAAAGAAACATTTAAAAAAAAGTAAGCGAAGGCTGAAACATAACTAGAGACAATTCAATTAAATGATGCGAAGGGAAAATCTGTACTCAGAATTGAGCCATGCTTTAGTTACCCTGCAGAAAAAGTTAAGGGTTTATTAAATTACATGGCATCAGACCTCAAAGATAAACGCTGTGGAGCGATGTGAGGATGAGTAGCATTTGCACTTTCTTCTGAAAATAATTAACCTCAAGAATTATCTCTCAATCCCTTGCTAACGGGCTACATACAGTCACTCCATAACAAGTTAAGAATTACAATACCCAAAGAAAAGACAAAGAACAGATTTTCAAACTGCATATGCAAGATTACATGGGAAAAAAATAGTAAATGCTACAAGTTCAAACAAAATCTACTGAGAATTAAGAACTAGTCTAAACTCAAGATTTTGACGTTTGTTTTAAAACCCATGACAATGTATAAAAAGAAGTTGAAACAAGCCCCAAGTCTCCCTACTGTATTTAACTCATTACATTACTCACAAAGAATGACATGAATATGAAAATAAATACAATCTTAACATGAAAAGCATATGGTCCAATATACTGACACAGCACAAGGAGTGGGTGTGTTTAGCTGGAGTCGAACCGCATTAATTATCACTCAATCTTTAATATTTCCTCTTAACATGAAGTAAAATGCATGGGAACAGACCCACAGATTAGCAATCTACTATGTGAAAACTATAGAAGTATTTCAGGACCACTGGTCCTGAAATTCCATAACAGAGAAATGTAAATTAGAACTTGAAAACGCTCACAGAAACTTGAAGGTGAAATAACTAAGCGCATTCCTGAAAGGAAACAGTACCATGGTCTTAGAGAAAGCCCTGCCGAGTTTTTGGTGAGTTTTTTTGGGTTGGTTTCTTTTTTTTTTTTTTTTTTTTACATACAGCTTGTAAAAGTCAGCCTTATCCCACGACCTTATCAAGCCTGCACGAAGCCTTGATCTCCTCAGCACACAGGTAGGCACATGGATATTAATTCTCCCCAAAATAAGGCAAAACACGGAGATTTCCTCCAGCAGAGAAGTCCCCCGCTTTCATAGGAGAAAAACGCCGGCTCTCCCCTCCCCGCATCGCGGCCACCGCAACGCGAAGAGCCCGCGGGGGGGTCTCCGCACGAAAAGCCGATTCCTGCGGCCGAACCCAGCGGGATAAAGGAATGGTTTTCTCTCCCTCCCGCCGCTGCCGCCCGACACGGGCGGGCTGATCAAAAAGCAAAGCCCTGGCAGGTGANNAAGCAAAGCCCTGGCAGGTGACGCGCAGCCAACTGGCCTCCCGCCCCACACGGGCCGATCGTTCCGCCCAGGCCGGGAGCGAGTCCTCGATTCAATGGAGCGCGGCCCGGCTCCCTCGGAGCCAGGACGACAACGGAATCCAAGGCGGCTGCCCTGAGGCCCAGGCAAGGAGCGCTCGGCCGGCCCCGGCCCCGCTCCCGTGGTGGGTGGGTGGCGAGCCCCAGGCCCCGGCGCCGCCAGAGG
>VWZK01010042.1:258055-430877 GCA_013396935.1 Baryphthengus martii | reverse complement strand
GGCTCCTGCCCGCCCGCGGCTGAGGGGGGACCCGCGCAGCGCCGGCCTCTTCCAGCCCCACCCCCACCCCAGCCGGTCCGACGATCAGGTGGGGACGCTGCTCCGAAACGACCCGCGGGGGCTGAGGGGAGGAGGAGGGGAGAGCTTAGCGCGTAGCCACCTACCTCCAGAGCGGGATGAGGACCGGGATGGGGGACGGCTTCGCTTCCCGCCCCCAGGTGTCATGGCAGCCTCAGGAGCCGTGGCCGCGGGCGGGAGAGGCTCCGCTGGCTGATGCGGGGCTGGGGGCTGCTTAACCGGGTCCCTCCCCCGGGAGCCTCCCTCTGTGCGGGCCTGTCCCGGGTCGTGTTCCCCGCTCCTGTCAGCTGGGAGATGAAGACATGAGCTCGTTAAGCACGGCCGGTGTGTTTCGTGAGTAGGTGTTGCTCCTTTATTTCCAAGTGGGGGCTGGGGGATACTATCGTATGATATTATAAAACCAATTAATGATATTTAAAAACGTAATTAAAAGTCCTACAAAGAAGTCGTGGGGAAAGGGCAACCAAGGAGCCTGAGTAGAAGCGGCTTGATTTGTCAGACTGACTTCATCCTCTGGTTACTGTATTTTTTAAGGAGTGCTTTCACTTGGTAGAAGCACTTACAAAGAAGTGCTTACATCCTTTAAAGAGCAGCTTATATTTGTACTAGGTAAGTTTGATGTCTGGTCTTGTACAAAAGTACACTTTTAAAAAAAAAAGGTATTCATTTAGCTTGTTTAGGGATACATGTATAGAAATTGCTAATGGGATTCTCTTGTGCAGTTGCTCTACCTACCTTATTTTTAGTGACATTAATGTATGTTTGACTATGACAGACTGAAGTGATTGTCAGTAGTAGGTTTAAAGCAATGTGCTGAAGGTGGAATAAAAGTAACAGGTGCTTAGAGTTGGGTTAGAGAGAAGAGTCAGAGATGAGTGCACAGGCAAGCTAGGCAAGTGGGTTGCTACTGAATGGTTGCTGTCATTATTCTATATTAACTAAACATTAGCAATTTGTAAAATGTTACTATTGAATCTTCTGTCGGAATTAAAAATAAGAGGCGTAGTAAGAAACTATGTATCTGGATGTATCTTGAGATCATTGCAGGCCACAAACCAACAAGGGTCCATCCATCTAAAGAAAAGGAGAGGAAGAAAAAGAGCATGTGAGGTAGAATGAGTAGCGCAAGTATGAAAATCCGGGAAACTGACGTCTGAAATCCCCTTTTGTTAGGAGGAACAGGAAAAACAGTCTTATAAATCGCGGAAGATGCAAAAACGCTTGCATGCTTAGTGGAGACTTTGTTTAGTTTTGCTGGAAAAGCTGTCAGATGCTTGCTAAAGCTGAATAAAATGATATGGTGGGAATGCAGTCAGAATAATAATTTAAAAGAAGAACAAAACTAGCTGCATTTTCATCTCCTGGAGGATTCTGAGGAGGTGATTTAGGAGGAGAATTTGTCCGTAAGTAGAAGACAATTAAAAACAATGGAGTAGTTTAGTTTGAGACCAGTCTGGATCAAACTTCTTTTTACAGTGGCCAATGCACTTAGTGAGGCAGGAATAGAAGGGGTGTCTTGAGTTTTATAGAGCTTCTGCCTTTGTCTGGGTTAATGTTGAAAGCAAGCTACTGAAATATGGCCTAAAAATAATTCTTTTTCGCTCTTGTACAGCTTGTTAAAAATGGCTTTTGAAGGTGATTTGTAAATAATTCCCTTTTAAACAGGGATGTCATGAAGTGGCCTTCTAACGAGTTTTATTTTTAATGTATTTTCATTTCTTTTTACGGAATGGTGAAGGCAAGATAGATATGTTGCCGAGTTTGAAGGATTGCAAGCACTCTACAGTTCAGGGTCAGAATTCAAAATGATATTGAGACGATTGAGAGCAGGAAGGAAATCAGGGTAACTAAGCTTAGTTAACTGGATGACTGGGAGGAAAAAATCAAAGGCGTAATTAGTGCAAAAGTGTATTTCTGAGCAGCAAACGCTATCCTAAAAAAACATTTTAGCACTGTAGTGCATAGTAAAATAAATATTAATAATATGATGTCCTTTGAATTAGGCAAATGTTGGCATATTAGCGGGTGGGATTAAGTATAATGGCAGTGAAAATGGTTACTCTGAATAAGGGCCTTAGCTAAAGCGGTATGGCAATTTTTTTTAAATCATAGTGTATCGATCTCTAGATTCTGCAAGAATATTAGTTTTATAAAATTTGGTTTGTGTGGGGAAACTTGAAAGGTGTAGGTGCACCAGAAAAGAAGAAACTAAGCAAATTTGGTGAGTGCCCTCACATCTGTGAAAGGGTTGCTACGTAAACGCTGGTGATTAACTAGTCTGTAGAGCAAGAGAAGAAATCTTCCATGTTTTGATAAGGTGATACTTGGGTTGGAGGTTACAGCAAAACATTTGGCTTTTAGGTGGCGAAACAATGAAACTGGCTATCCACAAAGATTGTGAAATCTCTTTTTTTTTTTTTTTTTTTTTTTAAATGNTCTCTTTTTTTTTTTTTTTTGAAGTAAATGGCTGGACAGACACCTGTTGAGAAGAGCCTGGTCCTTACAGTTGTGTTTTCAGACTGTTCTGTGCCTACTAACATGGTGGAATTGCATTTTAATTGGAGAAAACAGCTTTGGAATCTGTAAAGTTTCCTTGAACCTTGATTTTTTTACGGAGCTTTAGTAGAAGAGGACCACAGTGTATCCTTCTCTAGCTCCTCTTCTGTGCATTGTGGAAGAGTACGTACGTGCTTAGTGAAGGGCTTGTTTTCAGGTGTGCACCTTCTTTTAAACCTGTCTTCCAATGGTATCCTGAGAATGGCCGGTCTGTTTTGACTGTGAAGGTGGACTATTGAACCATTGAAATCCATTTCACTTTGTTTATCAGCTGTATGTTTGTTAAAGTGTCTTTAATGGCTGAGGCTTTACAGGGATGTTCTCTGGAAAAGAACAGACTCCTCCAAGGAAGATGCTGAGGGGTTAAGAGTTCAAGGAGGGAGTGGAAGAAATCTCAGCTGCCTTCTTGTCTTGATCGAAGGGTGTGCATGCTGCGTAGCGGAAGGTCACAAAATGGAAGTGTGATGTTGATGGTTTCATTAAGACATTAATATATTATGTTGTTAAGAATGGAACGGTGGCCTATTAATGAGATTTTGGAATAACTGATTTGGAAAATTGGAGATGTTTCCAGCCAGTGCTTTTACAGATGCAGCTATTTTTCAGCACAAGTCAAGGAGGAGGGCTTCTAGACAGATTACTTGTTTTCACACAGCCTGAAAAAAATAAGAAGAAACAATTCTCATTCCATCGTCTTCTTGAGCTAAGATTTTTTTTTATTTGATGACTTAAATTACTTTTAATGTTAATATTTGTGTCTTGTCCAAAATAAGGTACTTAGAAGTCTTTACTAGCAGAAGTACAAAAGTGTTACTTAAGGGAGTTGGCCTGTTACTGTATTTTTTCTGTTGCTTCTATCAGCTTTCAGCTTTTAAAGTTCCTAGAGTATTGTGAAGCTTCAGCAAAGGTGTGCAGAATGTGTTGTTACTAAACTGGTTAAACAGATGGTCTGTCATGAAAAACTGACTTGATTAGTTCATGCATAAAGATTTTTAGTCTTTCTTGTCACTAATGCACAATTTGTCACTGACTTATTTGTCAGCAGCGGTTTGGAGTTGAAATCTGGATCCGGAGTAGCTTTACCTGTTGGATAGAAGGAAGCAAGCTCAGTTTAAGACATGAAGAATCTTGAATGGCATTTTTTTTTTTTTGCTGTATATTTCTAACCCTCAAAATGTATACCTCAAACTTTTGAGAACCAGTGAAATACAAATCTGGGCAGTGTTATTTAGCACTTCCCTGTGTGCACTGAAACTTGTGGAATTCTCAACATCATTGTCTTAAGGAATTCTGCATACTTTAAAATTCTAGTAATTTTTCTAAAACCAATGTGTAATCAACTTTCTGAGATAATCTGATTGTACAGTGTAATATCTGTGACTTACCTTATTTTGGTGGGATGTTTGCGTACTCCTCATGTCTTAAGGTAGGGTTTTTCATTTGTCTGACAATAGCTATTTCTAGGAATGAAAATGTGACTATCAGATTTAGAGGCTGCAGTTTTCTCTTGAGTAATAAAGGAGTATGAAGACTTGCTGGTGGTGATAAGAGATATTTTGTATCACATGAATATTTTGGAAGTTGAGTTTTCTTTGTGTACCTTTAGAGGTGGGAAGAACATGGTTACTGGTTTCTATGTAAATCTCAGAATTTAAAAAGAATGCAACTCAACCTCCCTTGGTTGATTCGTTGTTGCAAAAGTAACAAAATAGTGCAGAGTTTGGACTAGGAGGTCATTTGACCTTTAAAATTTGTAACTCCAGGAGTTTCCCCAATGCTTAATGAACATATAATTTGAGTTTTTCTGTACAGTGAGGGTCGGGCTAGCTGACTTTTTTGCAGATCCTTTCCACCAATACAAAGCATTCTGTGATGCTGTGAAAAATGTTTGGTTTTCGGGTAGCTGTGAACAAGGTGTTCTGTAATTTTTTTTCCAAGACTGTTTTAAGTCCTTAGAAGATTAGAATACTTGTGGCATTGTGGCTTATTGAAGTTGCTGCCAAGAAATTTAAAGTTTTGTTAAGTAGCAGCTAGCCTAAGTTATTTATTTTGTATTCTGCTCTGTAATCTCTGCAGATCCACAGGTTTATGGTGTAGCCAATTGAATAGAGAACAGCTATGTTTTAAACAGTCTGTTGTAAATACCTGATATTTACAAAAAAAATGCAGCATTTAAATACAGTGACTAAGGAAGATTTATATGCTAGTATCTTGTTGTAGGAATGGCTAAATGTTTAATTTTTAAAATATTTTTTTTACACAAAACTTTTTTTGCACAGGCAAGGACTTTAAAGCATCTTCTGCATTTTTTTTTTAATTGGATGACATTAGGATTAGTATGTCTGAATTTGTATGACTGTATATGATATCTATAGGATTAGCTGTGTGAGTTCAGTCCACTTTTCTGACAGGATGGCTTTCTCTTTGGCCTTTTGTCACAGTTGCTCTTGTCAATACTTAGATTTTACTACATATGCAATCCTTCAGATTTTTTATGGTGGTCAGGACTACAGCCTTGCATGTAGTCTTACTGAGAAAGCAGTAAAAAAAACGCTTGAAGTCTGTTTCAAGTCTGTTTGCAAAATGAAAAAAAAAATATGTAAATGAGCCAATGGAAAGTGTTTGTGCAATGTGTGTGGATACTACAGAATTGAGATTTGCTGCGTCCAGCAGTTTTTAGCTGTGGAGTTATTCATACGGAAAATCTTGTCTCTGCCTTCTATTACTTCTGTAGAGGTTAAAGTGTGGATCCTGTGGATGCCAGCCTAGTTCAGTGCCTCACTTCCTATCAAGGCAGGGTACTGGAAGACTTTTTCTAAGATTAGCAGAGCATAATATGATAGTCATGCATGTAACAAAAGGATTAGACATCAGTGCTAGTTCCCTGACTCTTGAGCGCTTTATGTTTGATTTTAAGGTTTAGTGTAGTTCTTTGCACGGATCTTATGTTTCTTTGGAATTTTTTTTTTTAAAGAAGTATTTTAAGGAACTGAATAGGAAGTACTAAGGTGCTGTATACTATGTAAAACCCAACATGGTTACGTTATAGTATATATGGCAGTAGTCTAGATATTGAAACTGAAAGTGATTACTTGAGCAATGCAAGTCACAGGGGTTAATGATTCCAGATGAAGTTGTGGAGCTAAGGAAACAGACCATAGCTAGATGTGGCAATAACCCATCCCTACCAAATTAGACTACGCAATTTGTTTAAACTCTCATTTCCTATTTTTAAGTAAAACAATCTCCAGAAGGACAGGCTTGCTCTAGCTTCTGAATAGGCTTCTGAACTTCCAGATTAAGAAAACTCTGAAGTGTATGTGGGGGAGAAATGAAGTTCTATTTAATGTGTTTAAATAAAATTTTATTTATGTTTTGAGGGGGAAGTGAAGTTGCCTTTAGATCAGCAATGTGTGCGTTTAATTTCTTAAAATCAAGGAAAACTCTACAAAACCAAATCCTGAAACCCTGACTAGCTCTGTAGATATGAATTCGAATAATACAGACAAAATATGTCTTCTGAATCTTCCAAATGTATATTGTACTTTTGAGGACATAAAACTTACATGTGTAACCTCTTATTTAAAGATATACTTTTTACTTTATATATATTTTATTATATTAAAGGTTCTGCAGATATGCAAAATGTGTACATATCTGTGTGTATGTACAAGCCACATATTCTGTAGACTATTCTAATTGTGTGAGGTCAAAGAATTAAAGTGTCTGTATGAACAAACACAACCCTTTAATTTTTCCATCAAGTTAAAAACTGTATTGACTAACTCACTTGTTTTCTTCTACTAGAAATGACTACCCCAAACAAGACACCACCTGGTGCTGATCCCAAGCAGTTGGAGAGGACTGGTACAGTTAGAGAAATAGGCTCCCAAGCAGTTTGGTCTCTTTCGTCCTGTAAGCCAGGTAACATCACAACAAATTATGTAAAAAAAGTTGAATGTACGTTGTTATTCTTAGAGTATATAGTGGTTTGCGCTTTGATGAGATGATGTACAGAGTGTAGTGGTGAAACTGCTGTGGTGTAAGATATTTGGGTAGCCACTACAGATAATTTTGGCCACTCCATATTTGATACAATATGAAAGTTATGGCTATATCATAAATCCTACACTGAAGAAATATCTCATAGTAATAAAACAGATCTTTTATCAGTTTTATATTAAATTGTTTTTTCTGCTTGCATAGTGAACAAATTGAACCATGTGAGCAGAAATACACCCAGCAGTGTGTAATTGTTTCTATGCTTTGGGACTTTGTCTGGGTATCTTTGATTTTTTTACTTAGAAAAATCTTGCAGGCGAGAGGCCTGAATGCTCTATCCCAACTTTGTGGACTCAGACGTTCTAGTGTGGCTCCCTAAAGTCCTGCGAGTAAAATGAAATTATTGTAAATTGTCCTGAGGTGCAGTTAATGATAGTTTATATCTGCTCAAAATATCTGAAAATCTATATTCCTTTCATTTGAGATGATTGAGTTGCTGTTTCAGAAATACCTATTGGGATCTGATATGATATCTTGCTGCAGTCTAAATTTAGCGATCCTTTTATGTCACGATGTTATGTACAGGCTGAACGCCATTGGTCTGATATCTTGGTATCTTACTTGGAGAAAAATATTATATGGCTTAGCTGCTTCAAAGAGAGGGAAGATAGTTTTTTTTTTTTATTGTAGATTAAACTTTAACTGCTGAATTAGAACTGCAGCTAGTGTGAGCAATCAGCAAAAGGATGTCATTAGTAAGAGGGCAGATAATGAAGGAATGAAAAGACTTGGGAGTTGTTTCTTTAAATGTGATGGCATTAACTTTCAGGAATACTGGTTTTTAGCATCTATTGCTTGTTCTAGCTACTAACTTGAAAACATAAAAAGTATTTCGGGGGACTAATTGAAAAGAAAATGTTATATTTTATTCAAGTTTTATGATAAATAAATGGTCTCTGCTAATGATTTTCTTTTAGTTCAGCAGTTAGGTTATAGAATAGGTGAAAAAGCCTAACCATTAAGTATTGTTCTTTCAAATAGTATGAATTATTACTTAGCTATTGAAATTCCAGGACGTGTTGAATTGTTTCAAACCCCATGGACTTCAATAGGAGATAAGAATGTAAAGACAATCAAGTACTGAGCTTTGATTGACAAATTCCCCCATTTAAGTTTTGTCACAAAAGCATAGGCACAACTTGGATATCTAGAAATATTTCCTGAAGTTATAACTTAGGATGCACTGCAATAGCTGAAAAAAAGTTGTCTATGATGTCTACATCATGGAAATGGGATATTCAAGACTATCATACTTCCTTTTTTTTTAGGATTTGGAGTGGATCAGTTACGAGATGATAATCTGGAAACTTACTGGCAGTCAGATGGATCACAGCCTCATTTGGTGAACATCCAATTTAGGTATTGAAATTTACTCTGTATGGGTTAGGATGTTTTGTGTAACTTTATATTGGTTACTGTTCACCAAGATGGGAATTTTGCAAGTGCAAGGACTCGTGGATTAATCCTGTTACCCAACTGATAAGAAGCCAGTTAGGTAGCATTTATGAAAATGAGATTTTTCAAATGTTTTGGTTGCTAAATAAGCAATAAAAATTAATTTTTAATAGTATGTAATTTCTACCACTTTCGTATGTAGCATTTTATTCCTGACTTTCTGTCTTTGAGTGTAATTTGAAGGGTAGATGACTTTTTAAAGTAGTCCTGTATAACTCAACAACTGTTGAGAAACGTTTTCCTGTTCTATTCTGTGTAGGATACTTTCAGGCCTTTTTCTTTAACTGGACTCTTAAGGTGAGGTTAGATATTTGTCACCTGTTTTTTATTTGCTTTCCAGAGTACTCTTTGGTATAGTAATAGAGCCCATATTTGATAAGCTAGACATGCTTCACCACATACAAATGCTTAAATGGCACCTTGGCTTTTCGTTAGACTACTCGATACACTAACACTTCTGAGGGCAGGTAAGAGAACAGTGAAAGTAGCAGTACAGAACTTAATGTGAAAAAAGCACCTAGTTGCTTTAACAGTAGGGTTCTTATAGACACCTTTATGTTAAGTTTTAGAACATACAAATCCTTAGTTGTTACAAACTAGCAACAAACTCATCCTGAATATTTTTCTTTACTATGCTTACATAGCTTGTGCTGCTTCTTGCAGAAGAAAAACAACAGTGAAGACATTATGTATTTATGCAGACTACAAATCCGATGAAAGTTACACTCCAAGCAAAATTTCTGTCAGAGTAGGAAATAATTTTCATAATCTCCAGGAAATCCGGGTAGGTCAATTATGCTTTGCTCTCTGTCTTAAAATAGTCCCCTCTCATTAGGACATCTGATGCTTGGAGAGTGAAAATGGCTGAGTTTATTTTGATGCTTGCTTTTAGTTTTTATGTTGTAAATTTACTAGGCTGATTTCTGGTGGTCATTTTTTGTTTTTTGTTGGTGGTTTGTGTTTTTTTGTGGTGGTGGTGTTTTTGTTGTGTTGGGTGTTTTTGTTTGTTTTTTCTTTTTTATCAGGCACCGTTACCAGCATGGTTATAACACACTTAGTGTATATAGATCCTGTAATGTAATAGAGTGGGATTTTCCAGAACAGAGGTGTTTTAAGTGAGATCAAAGTTTAACCAATTCTAAAATATCTGCAAACCCTGTGTATTGTGTACATCAAAAGGGAGACTTAGCTTTTAAATACTTCAGTTTTTATACTTAAAGGCATGAATTCAAGTTTTCATGGATGGGTTGCTCAGCTATTGAGTCTCACTAGGAATCAGAATTAAAACCTACAGATTTTAGTTGTGGCAGTATATGGCACACAAATATCTTTAGAATCCAGTTTTGGGAGGCTGTGTGTGCTGCTTTTATATTAGTAGCATTTGATTCAAAGCTCACTTTGAGACCCTGGCAAAAAGAAACTGGAATGCAAGGCCTAATCATCAGTTATTTTGTATTGTAGGTTAGAGAATGTAAGTTGATGTAAGTGAGAATCTGTTAGATATTTGCTAGTAGCTGACTCCAGCCACTAGTGATGGTGAGAGCCAGTGGAATTGCAACACTGACCTCTCCAAAATCACAGACAAAACAAGCAAGACACCAAGAGAAATTGGAAGTCTGATATATGTATTCATAAATGGTATTTTGCTTCTGAGTATAGTTTCCAATCTTTTGAAATGTTGGTTTTTTATATACTGGACTGTCAGAGAGGCAGAAATTCAGGAAGGGACGTGATATTTTTGTTTATAACGATATGATGCAAAATTCAGTTTCTATTTCTGTAAATATGACATTTGATTCTGCAGACTTTGAATGGCACATAGATTTGTAGTGTTTTGTTAACGTTTACAAAAGTATAATAGACAAAACCATTATCTCTTCATGGTGATACTTCTAGCCAGAACAAGTTTCTTTGAAACAACTGAGATCAGATTTGAGTTGCTTTAACAGCTTGGTTTTGCTAACCTTCTGGTAAAGAGTAATTTAAAATAATCCATGATCTCTGTAGAAGTCAAGCTAGTAAACTAATGAGGTTACTCATGAGCAGGTATCTTTACTAATTTTGAGTTAACAGTAGCCTCATGTTTCAGATTCCTCTTCTCTGGAGCTCAGCAGCTACTGGCTGATGTATTGGGAATGTTTAGCTTACCTCCCTTATATGGCTGATATTACAATAACAGAAGGATTGGAGTGACGCTAAAAGAGTTGCGCTAAAAAGTGGTTTGAGTTTTTCGCTTTGGGGATTTTTATTGGTCTCACTTTGTTTTCGATATTTGAAGTCCCAACAAGAGCAACTTCGAAGTAGAAGGTTGTAGATGCAGTGGGACTAGAAAGTGTAGTAACCATGTATACCTCTATTATGTTGGCAGTATGTATTTGTCTGTATCCTTTCCATGATTTGTGATGTCTTCTCAAGTTTTGACCTCTACTCTTAGCCTAAATCTTAAATGGAAGGGTCTTGACTCTTTTTAAAAATTCGTTTGAAAGAAATGAATCATCACTTTACTTTGACTTTCATCAGCTGCAACTCTGTCTTTTAATCTTCTTAATTGCGTTGTAGCAATTTGGGAGCTGCGCGTTGTGCAGCAGTAACAGTAGCTGGATCTCTTCCTTGTACTGGGCTCGGGGTGTGTTTTCCGAGTGTCCGCTAGATGTCATTCTTGGCCTTAATTACCAGTTTGATTAGGGGCTTGCCGGAAAGTCAAAACTCTTCCAATAACTAATTATCCTTTTGTAATAAAGTTGAATACAACGTTATATATATAACTGCAATAACTTAACTTTCTTAAGTTTACAGCGGTAAACTTAAATACACTTCTGAGGGTATGTGTTACTAAAGAACTATAGAAACAATAAAATGTATAATAAGCGTATTAATCTTCTGCAGTTTCTCAGGCAATGTTTCTTAGCTTTTTTCTTGCTAAACACAGGATTCTGTGCATAATGTATTTAGTTTAAAAAGGCACTTCTAAGTGAAACAAGTTTATAGCATATTAATATGACTAATATGTTGTGTCAGAGCAGTAATTCTCGTCCATGCCACTTGCTCATATGCTTTTTTACTTCAAAACTGAGATGAGAATATGGTTAAGCTACTTACTAATGAGATAAGATACTCTGATACTGTGAAGTACTAGTGACTAACTTTGTTGCCACTGTAATGTTAAATATTGCTATCAATTTCCGTATTTCCTAAACTGCTTGATACTGAGAATGAGTATCTTCAGTTTTTCTTCAGTCCTGAAACTTTCTTACTCAGCGTCTCTGACACATAGGCAGGTGGTTATAACAGTGTGAACTGTTATGATCTCTTTAGAGAAATCTGCTTAATTATAAAATGATTCTGTTGACTTCAGGACTGATTGACTGGGTGGAAAATCCAGCTCAATCATTTCATATTTTTCCATGGATGCTCACCCAGCTCAGTGTCTAAAGAAAGTTCTGATGCCTCTGTATGTTTTCTTCCTAACAATCTAATTTTCAAAACAATGTGATGTGCTATTAGGCTAGGGTTTATCACTAATACAAGATTCAGTGTTTGGTCTAGTATGGAGGCATGTCTTTTTTTGGAATGCAAGATGCAATCATTTTCTGAATAAAAGTTGTTTGTTTTCTTTTTGCCCCTGAGAAACAAGTCGTTTGTACCCCGTCCCATGGGTTAGAGCAGTCATAATCTGGCAGTATTATTCCTGTGCTCCACTGGAGGAGCTACAATTAAGACGTGTGCAGTGAGCCTTCTCTGACTTAACTGCCAGTTTATCACAGCTGTCAAGCTTGGAGAGCAAATGTTTTCTCATTTCCAGTCTCAAGAGTTCTCCCACATAATGGTGCAAACAGTCTAGATAGACAAGATAGTCTGTAGAGGCATTTTTGGAACAGCATCCAGACTGTTCAGTATGTGATTTCAGTTATTACACTTTCCCATGATATGAAAATGACCCACTGCAAAGGATGAGAGTGAAATGGTGACTGCAAGAGATCTCTGGTCTCTTCAAATAGGCCTAACCTGCTTGTTGCCTTTGTAGCTCTCCAAAATGCTTTGTCTCACCAGAAGAAAATTGTGTTGTGATGTTAAGTGCAGGTAGGGTTTCAGGTTATTCGCCTAGTAGTTTCAATGCTTCAGCTGTCAGCCTAGAATGTAGGGACATCACACAGCAGAGACCCTGCAAACTCTTGTATTAGCCAGTTTGACACCTTTGGATGTACAAGACACTCTGGGAAGGCATGAGTCAGACTTACTGATAATAGTTACTTCTCACATTAGTTCACACGTGAGCAACCACTGGTGTTTAATTCCAAGATTAAAGTTGCTTTAAGAAGCAGAACCTCTCCTGAAAGAGACAGTCTCCTGTTGTGCTGTGTCCTGTAGGGGACTCAACAACAGAATGTGACATACATGTCTTGACTGTAACTGTAAGATAGAGCTGAACAGGTTATTTCCTTCCTATTCCAGTAGGAGTTAGTTCTTCCAGCGCACTTTTTGGACTTGCCCATTATTTTTGATTTGGAGTAGAATGTGGTTTTTTCCATTTAATTGTTTGTGTAGTTTGGAGAAACTGGCAGGATTTGTAATAGGACCAAACCATTGCTATGTGTACTTTGCTTTTTGACTTGCTTAAGGGCAGTAATAACTGCCACATGGCAGTTAAGACATATTAGTGTCTGGGCCTGAAAGGAAATTAGCAACACCCCTCTGAATGAGGGGGGGTCGGAAGCCTCTGCCCATGAGCACGTAGGGCAGATGGTTATACAAAGCCATGATGCTGAGCTAAGCAAGGTGTTTGCTCTTGACTTCTTTTGGAAGCCATTCACCCTGAAGCACTGCTGCAGGAACAGCGTACCTGCCCTGGTTAACTTTTACAGGTATGCAGTGCTCTGTCACAGGGCTGCGATGGATAGTCCTGATGTAGGAAAAGAATCACTTTGTCGCTGGAGATCCTATGTAGCGGACTTTACACCAGAGCGTGATACTAAGCATTACAGATTGCTTTGGAAGAGGCCTGCTTTAACCCGCTTGCTGTACACTTTCCTCCTGGGGGAAAGAAAGGCCTACTTAATCTTTTCAACAAGACTCCGTTCTGAAGATGACTTCAAACATTTGTGTAGAAAACCCTGTTATCTTAATACATCTTTGCTGGCGACAGTGCAAGTCCTTTGTTTAAGCTTTTTGTTGTCTGTGTTGAACTGCTGTCTATTTTGTCTTCAGGTTTTCTAGCCCTTTTGCTCTTGCTTGGTGTTGTGTAACCAGGTTCTCCAGAGCCTGTTGCAAGCACAGAAGCCTCCCTGGTGGTGGGTGTTGACCAAGCACCACGGACAGGGACGCTGCTTCACTGTTCCTGGAGATTCTGCACTGGAGCTGGAGCAGGGGACTATCAACCAGAGGAATGTCCGAAACGGGGAGCTTTTCTGCGAGGCAGCTAAGGAGGTCCGACCCTATTGTAATCTCTTTACTCTTAGCGTCCAGAAGCTGTAGTGAAAAGGCTGGATTTCTCTAGATATTTTCTGAAATTCAACAGCTAGTGATCTCAGCCTGCTTTCTGTGTGTGGAGTAAACTTAGATACTGAGGAAAAAGGAGATGCTAACTTGTCATAGGGCTGTTGTGAGCTAATGAATCAAGAAAATGTACCTCTTCTGTGTCTCTGACCAAACATCTTTAAGGTGCATTTTAAACTTCTTTTCTCTGAAGATGGATTGTTACTACTTTATTTAGATTCCCGACCAGGCTTTGATTACCTTAGTTAGAAACCATTCCTCTGTGTTCTTTCTTCCATATAAGAAGATGCATTTCTGACCCCTAATTATTCCTTGGTTTCAGAATGTCGGTTAAAAATATTCAGCCTGCTTTCTGCAAACCGGTTGATGTTGAGGGAAGTCTGAGTAAGCTTTAGCTTTATAGAGTTTAAAACTGTAATCTTTCTTGTCTGTCTCTGGGTTGCCCTGCAGATGAGGTCATCACAGCAGCTTATTCATTTTGATCGTTATCTTGCTGTCCTAACAGTCGGGTACAGATTTAGCTCATCGGGATGCAGACAGTACCCGTTCCTTACATCTAAAATGTACAAGTACTGGAAATCCGCAGAGCAGGGGAGTAGAATAATCCACTGATATTGACTAGTTATTAAACATCATGAATGATGTCAAGGGTGGGAGTCACATTTAGGAAGCAGAGTTATTTCCATTTGAATGCAGATGGTGTGCCATATTTCCACCTTCCACCAGAGAGGAGACGTCATTAACAACCAAGTAGGATGTTCACGTGAACCCCTCCTTACAAAAGAAAGGCTAATTTCGTGATATTACATCGTTGTTCCCTGCCAGTGTTGTCATCGCTGTAGATGATAGGAGCTTCTCATCATTCCTATGCTTCTGGAAATCTACTACTACATGCTTCCAGCTGCAGAAATCATAAACAGGATTGCAGTTTTCTTGGTTTTTTGTGGCAATACACTGGGATGGAGCTTACTATACAATCATGAGAAATACAGTCATTGAAATAGCCTTTTGTGCATCTGTGGTGTGTGTATACAAATAGCAAGATACACATTAGATATAGAAGAATTCTGAAGAATCGAAGATTAAAATTGTTAAGCATTTTTCTTACCCTGCTCTGACGGTATTTTAAGAGAAAGAAGCATCTCTTCTATTGGATCTTAGAGGAAAAAAAGAGGAAACCCAAGCATTGTTTTTATGCTGTGATGTGTGTTGCATGTAGAGATTTTTATTTTTTTCTTGTTTTGTATCCCAGCGTTCAAAATCAAATCTACGAGGGAACCTTTTCTTGCCACAGTGGGACCCAATTAGACAGTGGGCCTCTTTAATGTGCCCTTATTTTTAGTACTGTCAGCCTGACTTTACCTTCTGAAGTAAAGGAAAAGCCATGTGAAAGAACGCGGCAACAGCTCCGTGAAAGGCAAGAGCTTGATAAAGTACAGAGCTTTCCTCAAGGGAACTTAAGTATATAGCAGCTGGGAACTGATCGAAGCACAAAATTTTTATGTGTATGTGAAAGCCTTGCCTGGAGTTATAACCTTTTTTCATGATTATTCAATCTCAGTTCCACCATGGAAAAGGAATTAGAAAAAGTGTATGATGTTTTTCATGTAGAAGTGAAAGAGGTTTTTCCACTACCAATGAGAAAAAGCAAGGTGACTGACTTGCTTTCTCCATTTGACACTAATCATTTACATTATGCTGTGCAATACCTGTTTTGTAACGAGTATTTGGTTACATGGTTTCATCTCTTCTGTGCATGGTGTTCTAGTATGAGGATTTGAAGAGATTTGTTAGAGCTCATTCATTACATATTTTACTTCTATAAAAATCTTTCTGGTTTGGATGGCTTAAAACTTCAGATAAAGTATGTTATCAACACAGGGAAACTGTCATCCAATATGACAGGATTTTTTCATAGACTTTAATGCAAGGTTCTGCTATTGTATTTGAATTATGATGCTATTAACAAATTCTAGTCCTTTCTCCAGCAGGCAAGAACACATTGCAGATAGTACTCTCTGTGTGCGAGGAAGAGCCAAATATTTGTACTTTGTGCGTTAGTAATTTTTTTTTTAAAGTAGGGATAGAATTGTGGCCTTATAGCAACTATAAGATAGGGTAGGAAACCAACTGTGAATTTAAATGAGCATATTCTCCAACACCAGAAGTATAAAGGATGATGATAATGTAGAGTTGTAATGGTGTTAGTCATCTTGTAGGAAGGTTGTGGTTTGTTTATTCTATGCAGATTATCTATGCCCTTGAACCAGTGTCTCAAGTCAGAGTCCACATTGGGTTGTGTCCAGTTTATACTTGACCAACTGAAACTTGTAATTGTGATGTTCACTGGTACCAGATTGTGAATGTTTGACATTTTTGTTCAGATGAGTTAGTTCTTTCTACAGTTGCCTGGTTTGCACTGATATCATTTACAGCTGCCTAAAAAAAAAACCCCACAAAACCAAGGTCAAGCACCATACACACTTACGTATTAAGTTCCTTCTTCAGTTAAGCCAAAATAAAGCACTGCCCCATCTGGTCCTTAAAACATATTATTCCCATTTGTTCATCAGTTTGTTATACTAACTCGGTTATACTGATTCTTGGTAACATTTTTCAGAAAAGTTATTTATTTTCAGTTGTGCTTTAATATTGATCAAATAACTGTTAGAGATTTAATATACTGTGTATGCATATGTGATGTTCACCAAATGTATTTATGGAACCTGTATTTCCTTATTGATTATCTTTGTCACTATCTCCTGTACTACAGGCTTCCCAGATGGTTTCAGTAGACTTTTCCATTTTTGTAGTGTCTGTATAATAACCAAATTGACAGAATCTAGTCATGAAAGATTGCCATGATAGTTTCTTACCTTCTCTATATACCTGAAGGATTTGTTCAGGGAACACTTGAATAGTAAAGAGTAGTGTACTAATAGGCTAGTCCTTTTACCATTCTTAATTAGCAAAAATGAAGAATCTCTTTGCAAGAAGATTTTGCACAAAGGCTGAAGGGATTACATGTATATATTAAAAGGTCTGTGAGACTAGGGCCCGTCATTTTTCCTCTTTTCACATTTTGTCAGTGGCATGGCTGTGCTGCTGACCTACAAAAATTCTAGCTAGAACTGTGGAATAGTCCTCTTCTGATTTATTTATTTATTTTTTTTAACTCTACCAACTTCTGCAACTGATTTCTACCCCCCTGCCCTCCACCTCTGTGCTTCTGGCTTTTGTGGAAGCATTTTATGTATCCTTTAACCCTTAGTGCTGTGTATAGCATCTCTTTGTTTCTTTTAAACTATGGCTTTTTTTTTGTCTTTTTAATGCCTGGATAGAGCAGAGATGCTGATCTGTCTCTCTGATAGCATTACCAAATTTTTGGAGCTCCTAGAGAGATCAAACAAATGTCTGTGTTCTGTAGCGTGTAGGAATTGGTCCAAATATGTATATTTAGGTACAATAAATCATATATATTTAAAACAGTAGCCCCTCCCCCCTGCCCTTGACTCACTGAAATTCAACTTGTAATCAAACTTACGTGCTATCAGGCTGAAGGAAGAAAAGCATGTTTTTCTTTTACATGCCCCAAATGTAGCGAAAATCCCTGTGGACAGTCGTGTTTACAAGGGTAACTGTCTGCATTCAATTGTGGGTTATAAAAGTGCTTGCTTGAATAAATACACTGAGCTATCAGACGGAACAACCAATAGTTCGTTGGACTAATTGACCTTGTCAGTAGAATAGAAACACTTGCAAATAAAATTGCCATTGCCAGCAAAGTTGCAACTGAAAACCCCTGAAGAAACTGTGTATATCCTCTAACTATCTTGGAATGCAATGATTCAAGCGGCAGACGTGTGGGGAGGGGGTGTGTGGGTAGAAGGGGGGGAATCATTAGCTAAGGAAGTTTTATATGCCAGCATTTTTCAGTGATCTTTTTTTGTAGCGTGAGGTTATATGCGTTCCAAAAATCGTTAAGGAGTTCGCTCTCCATATTCAGAGTTATGTTTTCTGACAGTTGTTAGAAACTTTTACCGTACCTCAGGTCCCATTATATTGTTTGTTTTGCTATTCTGCTTTTATGATAATGTACCCTTTTCAGAAAAGGCAAAGATGTTTGGCTAGTAACCGCAGCCTGTTGTAATGAGGGTGGGGTATGTTTGTCATTCTACAGCGATGGTTGACTTACAGTGTCTATAACCACACATACCGTGGCCGTTTATCTTTTTGAATATATTCAAATTGCATAACAATGGAAAAGAATCACAGTAAATAACAGAATATCTGGTCTTCTAATCAAAAGCATGATGGAAACATTTTTTTCACTTTACCAGTGATGAGTCATGTATCTTATTAAAAAAAGTATTTCTCTTCAGAAATGAATTAGTCATATATCAGACATTTCCTTTTAAAAAGTTGGATAATGTCACACAGGTGGAAGTAGTATTAAAAAGCAACAGTGGAAGACATAACAGGCTTCACTGTGTACTATAAAAACATGATTTTATTTGGGTTAGAAAACAAAACAGGAAAAATGGCATTTGGAAAAAAAAAAAGTCTGAAAAACAGTCTAGCTGCTGAATAAACTCTGAGACGAAGGTTTAAAAAAAGCACCAGGATTTGTAGAAGGGGAGTGGGGATAGTGTATTTCACCTTAAGTAAGGGACAATGTGTAATAAGGGATTTTGTGGTTTTACAGCTCGGTGCATGTGTTTGAAAGCTGTTCTCTCAGCAACGTGGGTGGCAGGTTATGCTACCATATAATGTATTGTAGTTGGCTCTCCACACTTGTCAGGGTTAGCGTTCAACCATTCGGAAAATTTTCCCATTGTTCTATCATGTGAACCGAGGCTAGTGTTGAATTCCCAATAACCTTCTGCAGGAAAAAGAGGTTTAATTAGAAAGTTTGAAATTTGATTGCTTCTGTTATTGTCTTAATGTACCTCTCTCTAATTTAGATGCTTATCTGCAAATGCAATCAAATTTTGCTCAGAAAGATGAAAACAAACTTAACGCTGTACTGCAGTTGCTTCAACACTTTTAAAAGAAAACTTGTATACTCAATTCTGTCTTTCTTCAGCATTAACACTCTATTTCCATCTTAAACATGTTTGCTTTAGATGGATCATAGCTTTTGGCAGCTACTGCATTTTTAGCAAATAATACTGTTTCTAGTAAGAGTTGCAAAAAAAAAAAAAAACTTTGTGTGAGGTCCTTGTAAACTGAACCTTGGGAACGTTATGTTATTTCTGTATTTTCCCTTCTTTTGTGCTTCTTCGCTGTTTGTGTCATGGTTATAAATTACATCGTTTGAACTAGAGAATTAAAAACATTTTACTTTGTGATTCCTGTAATTTTAAAAAGAGAATGCTTGGTTTATGTGTATTTTTTTTTTTCTTTTTACCTGTTATTTCAGAGGCTGGCACACAGAGAAATAAGCAATTATGGTATTGAAATTCCATTGTGCCAGCACCTCCAGGGCATAATCCAAAAAAACCAGAAAAATCGCCTGCTGGGCTGTATGCAGTATGCTTGTGTGAACATCGGTGTCTGCTGTTCACACATCATTTTTTACTGAAAGTTCCTGTTGGAATAAAGGTTCTGTGTTTTGGAGAGTGCACTGGGATATTTGGTGGTCAATGGCTTTTCAAAGTTTGTAGGGATTTCTAATTAGAGTTTACCAATGTAGGCTCACTAGATACTTCTTGCAGATAATCATTAATGCTTCAAAAGAGAAGCAAGCGGAGATTTGGTTTTGGCAACAAAAACAGTATCAAGAAAGAGCTCGATGCTCTTCCTTTAAGCATTCTGCTTGAAGACTGAGCATGGGAGTGAGGAGTAAGGTTGGCGGGTGGAAGGGGAGTTGATGGCATGACAGAACAGGCTTAAATACTTAGTTTTCCTACTTCAATATTTTAACCCCTTCTCTCTCTTCCCCTCCAGCCCCCTCCCTTTAATGCAAATATGTTGTCTAGTTAACATTTAAAAAAAGAGTAAGTGCATGCAGCATTATAGCTTAACTGGGTTTCAGGGTACAGGCTCATCTAGAATGTCTTCATGGTGCTCCATCAGATCACCCCCCACATTTGATCAGAATTCATCTTAACTGTGGTTTACGAAATGTATAGTACTATTGACTTGCAAATTGTGGTATGTAGCAACATCTATTTACTCATTTGTTTTCAGCCTGGCTGCACTTGCGCGTATTGTTGGAGACCCTGGTAGGCAGACTGTTAATGCAGGGACAGATGATTACAGTTCCTAGTCTTTTGTTAGATTCATAAAAGTTAAGAGAAAGGGAAATTTTTATTCTAAACCAGATTATAAAGTTCAAGCTAGGTAAAGTATTATAGTTTACCCTGATACTCAAGATAATTATCTGTTTATCTGACTGAATAAACACTACTCGAGTCCTTCTGCTAGTATAATTGCCAGTGGCAAATGATGTCAGTGTGGGCTTGCCAGTATAGAAACTATACGTTTCGTTACCTGTCTAAAAAAAAATATTACAGATGGACTTCACTTGTGTTTTGTTGTTTTTATTGTTTTTGTTTCTACCTCCCTCAACTGTGGTTAAGATCACCTCGTATGGCCACAGAACTATTTGTATGTGTGTGTTTTTCCTTCAGTGAAGTAATTGCAAAAGTGTCTGTCTTTCCTCTTTACTGTTTCCAGTATGGTAATAGGCTGGGTCCGAGGTATAGGCCATCTTCATTTCTTTTTCAGATTAAAGCATAATGCTTTTCCACCCAAGTGTGGTCTTCTATGATAAACAACAATTTACTTATGAGCTTATATTACTGATTTTATAACTTGTGAGTAAATGTGCTACAATCCATTGCAGAAATTAGGTCAGCGGGTTGTTTGGGCACAGAATTAGATTTTTTTTGATCATTGACAAGGGGAGTGCATCCACTCTGAATTTCCATATAGTGTTATTTGCTGTAACAATATCTTGCATCTCTTCTAGTTTTCCTTACTTGTAAAGATTTGAAGGAAAGCTTCTGCTAACAGTTCTAATTGCGTGTACCCCTCAGGGGAAACTGCTGTGTGGATTGTCAGTTCACTTTTTTCCTTGGGTGTTTGAAGAGGCTTCTGGTCACATACAATTTCAAGATTTGACCTAAGGAGAGCTGAAAATATTTACTTTCTTTGTTTGCCCGTTGTATCATTTGTTGGTTTTGGGGGAAGTATGAGGGGGAATGATGAATATTCTGGGAAGAATCCAGACACCTGACATTATCAATCATTTAGCAGAGCAAGAGGCTAGGTACCATTGAAGAAGCTGTATGGAATGTCTTTAATTTCTAGGGAGCAGTATGCTCAGGAGGAGGTCTTGGAGAAGTGCTTTCTGACATCAGCAGACCTCTGTTTGAAAGGGAAATCAAGTTTTTTTTTCTGTAGTAAAGGGCTCTCTGTACTGTATAGAAACTAACTAGAGGGCTGTTTACCTATCTCCTCTTCTTTTTCTTACTCGCTACCACATTCTACAACCATTCTCTTTCCCATCCATGAAGTTACTTAGGCTTGAGAAATCTGAAATTACGGGATCCAAAACCAGAGCTGATATGTAAAAAGGACATTGTGAAAGTCCAATGCTGAAAGACAGCATCCCACTTGAAAGATTTAAACCAGAGTTCTTTTGTGTCAAAGATGGTGGTAAGACATTGCTCGCTCACTCCTACTTTTTCCTTTCCCAAAAGGTTGCTGGCCTGTTGAAAATAGCTTGCAGTGGCATTTAAGCTATTTATTTTTCTCAAACTGTGGATCAGGATTGGGAGGATAAAGTCAGTGAATTATAAATAATCAGCTTTAATTTACCTGATTGTCTTCACAGACTTAATTGTGGAAAGTAATCCTTAGAGGGACTACTAGATAACTTCAAACAGTGAAAAGTGCTAAATGTGTGCTGAAAGGTAGAATCAAAGATTGATTTTGATCCCTCTGGGTGCTACTACCGACACAGTATTAAAATCCTTCAAAGACAAAAGCCAGCAGTTGACATTTAACTCAGGTTAAGCATAAGAAAAGAGATAGAAGGAATGGGAACTTTGTAGGATATCCAAGAACTGAGAGTCTTGTGCTGTCATCTCAACTGGTGCTGGTCAGCTGGCACACCACTCCTTGTTTTCTTTTTCCCTCGTAGGCAACAGTGGCGGGGAACATCCTGTGCCTATCTTAACCACTCTTCTTTAGCAGCTTGGCACTGGTGTGGGGGGAGGAAGTGGCCTCAATGTAGACAAAATTAAGAGCCAATTGACCCACCACTTATTGTTTTCTGGCTTATGTGTGGCTTCCATATTGTCAGTGTCTGCATTTGCGTCTACAAATTCAATCAGTCTGAACTATTGGTAGCAGATACTGCCTTGTGGCAAAATTATCAGGTGCTTCTCCTAAATAAGATTTTAAAAACCAAGCCTGCTGAGGAGCTTTGCGCAGAACACTGCTAGGCAGTGTCTACATCGTATTCTTTGCTAAGTTTTCTGGGGAGGCAGGAGGGGTAATTGGATGTGCTTTTTATCCTCTTCCTTATCTTAAGTAGGGCATAAAAATGTTTCTATAGATCTGAAGTATAATTTGTTTCTTTCTGATGACCGTTCTCAGTCTGATTCTGTCATAAGACCATACGTTTGAATTAGGAAAACCTTTTCCCAGGGTTTTCCCATTTTCTGCAGGAACATCCAGGAGAAGGGTGGAATGAGAGTAATAATGTAGTGTACGTGCCTGTCTTGACATCCCGTGCTCTCTGGCCTTCTTTATCCAATTCCTAGACTAGGTTTGTCTCAGTCTTCTTTTTTTTCAGAATGAATTCTAGAATGTTTTATGTCTCATGGTAAAGGAATGTTAACAAACACAGTTTTTATTGAGGCTTTTTATGAACCCTGTTCTCAGTCACAGTCTGAGTGAACCATGAGAGTCTAGCCCCTGATACTTATTATGCTCATTTTTTATTCCCCCCTCCCCCTTCTGTATCTGTCAGAGGTCAAATTCAACTGTGCGTATGAAGGATTTTTTTTTTATCACTTTTGCTAGCAAATGCAGAAAATTCTGGTTTGTTTCTCTCATGTTTAGATGCATTTGTTACTTTGTAGCCAGATGATGTTACTGTGGATAATTAAGATTAAATCAAATCATATTTTCTTTTTCTGTTGTTGTGAAAAGAGTTGTAGTTCCATACGAGGGTTAAGTGACGTTTTCAAGTAGGCTTCCCTGTGTTTGAACAGATTTCTGTTGTGTTTATAGTGCTCACTACTTAAAGGAGAGATTTTCATAATTTGACTTCTTGGAGATCCAGCACTACTGGAGTAAGAACTTCTATGGTAAAATTGATAGACTTTCGTCTTTTAATTAATATTGCCTGTCGTGAGGAGATAAAGGTTTACTTGCACAGCAGAGTTAAATAAAGCAAAGGAGCATACGTACCCCCAGGGCTATAAGATTATATAGTGAGTTACATACATTTGCAGTCTAATTCCATCAGCTCATTAATGACTTCACATCTCTAAGCAGTAAGATGATATCCAACTAGATTTAGGATCTAGTAGGTCTATTGATAAGCAAGTTTTCAATTTTGTCATGCTTGTGGTTTTTTCCACTGCCCACTCATTCCTCAGGAGCATACATGACACAATTTTATTTTGGTTCTCGTACAGTTTATGTTGAAGAGCTCATATTCCTTACATCTGTTGAATGTAGCATTAAGACTGTTCCAGAATGCTGTTTATAGTTGACATGCTGTTGCAGTAAGGTAGTCATTAGCACAATGCTGTGTAGCTCCATCTGAATATCTTTTTGAACTGTACATTCTTTGTGTGAATGGTAACTTGACTTCCTTCTAGGAGTCAAGGGTTTCTCAAGAATTAGAATTCATCTAGATCGAGAGAGTCCGGAGTCTGATCTCAACATTAAACAATGCACAATAGCCTTGCATTCTTCTGGACACACTTACATATGGGTTGGTAGGAAAGCACAAGCAAAAGGTAGAAACTACTGCATTTGTTCCAGTACGTGAAAGAAAGAAATTGTGTGTAGATGTAAAATTAAATGCTTCCATTGGGCAACAGTCCTGATTCCAGCCTTGCAAATTTATGAAAGTGTATTCTGGCTCACATAAAACTACCCAGTTGAACCTCTGACAGATACACTCCTATTTCTTCTCTTTAAAGTTCATTTGTACGAAAATACGTCTCTGGTGAGATGTGTTTATGAATTTGGGGTCTTTCTCAGATGAGGCATTGCATTTTAAATTTACACAAATAGTTTTTGCAACAGTCTCTAGAATTTGTTTCCAATGAGTAAATATTCCTTGAGTTGAGCATTACATCTGCTCTGGATTCTGTGAAATGTTACTCTGCATTAGCTTATTGAAATCTGGCAGGCTATAACAAACTGGGGTAACGTTACAGTTTATCAGGTTTTGTTCCACTCGCCTTTAATGAGTATCTGCATCCACAGAGTCTTTATCCAAATGCAAAAATGTTTTACTTGTTTGTATATTGTACTTCTGCAGGATTTGGGGAGTGTTTACATAGGTTTAGGGTCTTTAAATTCCTTGATTTTTAGGAGAGGCAACCCTCTTTCTTTCATTCTCTACTTTCTCAGAAATAAGTCATTCCTGTGCAACCAGGAGAAATGTTTTCACTTAACCCCAGCGTTTTTAGTGTTTTGCAAAGCAACAACTTGTCCTCTATTTTTTTTCATTATTATTTTTTTTAGTTTGGTAACCCTCAGGTATAACTTACTGCAGTCTTTTTTTAACAATTAAAGTCACTCAGGAGCTACATTTTTGTGTAACAGACAAAATGTTGGAGCCGTGCAGTTTTGTGGGCCCGTCTTGTGGTAGAAGATCAGAAATCTAGTTCTCTTCAGTGAGTAGTAAGAGCTCTATTCAGTGAGGGGATTTTTTTTTTTTCTTTTGTTTTTAGGTGTACTTTCTTCTCATCTTTAAATGGTGCTTGAGAGCTAGCAGCTGTCTACTACTACTATGGAGGTTTTTTAAATCTTGTGATATTCCCTTTTTTTTTTTTACATGTGTTCACTTCCTGTATTAGTTTTCTGAAGCATTCCAGCATTCTCTGGGATGCAAAGTGCAAGGCATGATGTGTAATCACAAGACTATCTCTGCTATATTATTCAAGATGATTCACTACAGGATCAACTCAGTATAGCTGGTTTTCAGACACTTAAATCTTTAATATTCATTGCATAATCTGATTTTTTTCAAATACTTTCTTTGTATAATTTAACTGTAGCTATGTCTAGACATATTTCCTGGATATGCCTAAACAATTTTGAAGGTAAATTATGAGATTTTTTTTTTTGCACTTTCACACAAACATAATACTATTCCATTATATGCATTAGAACAAATGGGAACTGCAGAGCTCAGAAGTGCAGTTTTCATGCATTTTGAAAACTTCTGCACCTTTGTAAGATGAGTTATTTCCCAGCAATATTTTTAGTCTTTTAACTTCCATTTGCAATAAATTTATATGATGCATCCATACAGGCCATTAATATCATTTCCGCTTGTAGCCAGCAGTTCTGGTTCAGAACAATTGATAGGACCTCTTCCTTTACGCTCTTCTATCTTCTGATTTCTGATGTCATGATTCTGTTTGCCTTAAGGTCATCTTGTATGAATGTCACGGTCCACTCAGTGGACGTGTGATGGTTCATTTACTGTGATCTCGAAGAGCAAAAATCAAGGCGACCATGGCAAGGGGTTATGCTTCAATCAAACAGTGCAACTTTATTGGTTTTGCCCGTAAAGTGGCACACAATATACAGACAGACTGAGAGGAAGAGAAAAAGGTAAAGAGAGGGAAAGAGAATTATAGACCCACCACGGGTCCAAGGCGTCCCTATGGTCCCAGGTCCAGGCAGCGTCCCACTGGTCCTTCTGATCATTGTGATCCCTGGTGGGGAAATTTTGCAAAGTTCGATTGCTAAGAAGCCATCTTTTATGCCAGGCAACACACCTTGCTCCTCCTCTGTCCCGTGGATTTCTGCCAATCTCCGCCTTCATGATAGTTGCTAAGACAGCAGTCATGATCCATCTTCTTGACCGCAGCTATGCGGTGTAGCTGACCGTCTTTTCTTGTACCAGATAACGGAGGGTGGTACCATACTCCTTGTACCACACAATCCTCCCTCTCAGGGTGTTTTGTTATCTTGGTATCCATTGGGATTGCATTCCATCCTGTGGATCAGTAACTGCGTCTCAGGTAGGCCGCTGCAGACTCATGTCAAGACGTTAGCCTAAGTCTCGGGGTACCTGGTTGTCCAAGTCTCTGATGACGATGTTGAGACAATACTGCTCTTCAGACCGACTCTTACAATGAGGCCGTCAGTTAACAAGTAACTATTGTAGGATTTTCTTTTAAAGCACTTATTTCTTTGCTAACAGGAAATTCTGCTTATTCTCTCCTTTCTTGTAGGACTCTGGTGTTCTGTTACTTTTCATAGAAGGCTGCTGCTGATATTAACACTTTGTCACATTCTTTTGTCAGCAATCCCATTTGTAATCACCTGAACTTCAGAGGGCTTTAAAATATATTTTCAGACTTCTTTGCTGTCATGTGTTCAGCTGCTCTTGTTCAATCAGCTTTCTGTTCTTGTCAAGCTCTCTGTTCTTTCCCTTTCTGCTGTCCCACTTCCTGATTTCCCCAGCCTCCCTTCAGTAGATGGCTGAAGTGCTGCTGTCTTCCCTGAGAGCAGCCTGCCTCCCCTGAAAGTTGTAGGAGATTATACCCTGATTTTAGATGGATGCTGCTTTGAAGAGGGACCAAGATTTTTACATCTTAGTACAAGAACTGGAAAATCTTAAGGCTTTTCAGTGCTTTTGTGGGATAGGAACTCAAATTCATGAAAAACAAGAATTTAAGTAAAAGAGCTAGTAATGTGTCATCCCAAGCAACTTTTAAGAACATTGTGCTCTATTTCCATTGCTATGAAAACGTTATTCCACGTACTTAAGGTTTTATTTTTTTTTAATAGTTTTGTCATTCTTGTATTGTGACTAGAAAGCTTGAGTGCAAATAATGCGATTTGTTGGAATGAACTGTGGAAATTGTAGGGGTTTTTGTTTTGTTGTGTTTGATACTCTTGCTTTTGGTAAAGCAGTCCCCCTTTTATTTTATTTTTTTCCTTGTCTTCTGATCAGGTAAAAGTTACTGGAAGGGTTTTCAAAACAGCAGTTCTATGAATTACGTTTGCCTTGTTTATGGTATCACTTGGTCCATTTTGACCACAGTTGATCCTTTAAACATAGGATTTTTAGAGAATCTTGTGGTTCTAATCTGTATCGCCTCACTATTGTCACACCAAAAATGACTTGTATCGATTGTTCATCATCTGCCAGACTCCTGTTTAGTAGGTTAATTACCTGTTACCTTGTGTGTATGTGGTCTCCTCCTTAGTCACTTGCTCATAAAATGAAAAAACATTACAGCGAGATAAACTTTCACGATGTGAAGTTCTTCCCAAAAGGTACAATCTTTGATTTCACAAAATGAAATTTTGCTCTTCTTTCTAAATGTGTAATGCTGGCTGTATATATTCTAGTAAATTTTTGACATTTTTTTTTTTAAATGTACTGTTTCCTTTCTCCTATCTGCATTTGTAATGCTCGCAGCTACTTATAATTTTAGTTGGTTAGTACTCTGTTTTTTAAAAACTTAAATACATTAAAAAACCAGAACCTTATCCCTTTTTCAGAATGCTGGACTTCTGGAAAATTTGAAGACTTGCTTTTCTACCATTCCCTTTTAGAATCAGACTGTCCAGATGCAGTCTGTTCCAGTATATCTCTAACTTAGACTTTAAACAACTTAGGTACCAGAAGCAGGCAAACTGAAGCAGAAAGTTTATTTTGGGCTATGTTACCTGCTTTTGACACTGTCAGCCAGGCCACCACTCTAGAGCATAAGATCAAGAATTTATTTTTTTTGTTGCCTTTTCAGCTTCAACATACTATCTGCCAAGCTCAAGGGAAGTAACTGAGGTTCACATTGGAGCCAAGTCCCTGTAGGTCTGAAGGATTTCCCCTGATAGCAGGAGTCTTCTCAAAGTTTAATAGCAGTGCACCTGCAAAGGTATGGTGTTCCTGTCTATTGTGACAGCTGCTTAATGAGACACAGGTCCCAGCTGGAGAATGCTAATAAGCTTAGGATATGTTTGCCTTTCCTTCTTCCACTCATGACTGATCCATAAATGGATTATGAAAACCGTTTTTTCATTAAATTAGAGATCCAAAATTTTACAGCTGTTATGACTGATTTCAGTTGGAGACAGTATTTCTTCTGGAGCAACAGGTTCCTGTTAAGATGGAATCTGTTTCAGCTGAAACCAAACTAAACTTAAATGACTTCCTGCTGTGGGTAGAAGGCTTGCTTTGGAGTTTTAGGCCATATTTCCATATGTGCACACAGGAAACTCCATGCCAGACTGTGTTGTCACTTTATTTGCTAATTTGATCACTCTGCTTTTTTATTTTTTCTTACGTTTCAGTGGATAGGATGGTTGCCACTTAAAACATAGGCAAGCACTCCTCCTAATGAGATTTCATTTTTGGCTGTGTCAACTGTGAACTGTTAGATGCAAGTTCAAGTGATCTGGCTGAACAAAAACAATAGGATTTTTAAGATGTGGAATTTGAGAACAAACTGTCCAAACCTATTTTGTTTGTAATTATTTTGCAGTGATGCCTGTGCAGTGTTGTTCCTCACAGAACATATTTTAAAAGAAGTGTATATGGCATAACAAATGTGAAAACAATGTTCCTTTTATTTCAGAGAGACTTTCCTAGCAAACAATCTGTGACAAATTCCTGTTTTCGGCAGGTATATTTTCTAGAATGAGGAGTTTTTAGCCAGATTCTAGAGGATGAAGTATTCAAAGATTATCTCCCTTTTCTTTCTTTTCTTTTGCTTGCTCTTTCTGCCACCCAGAGTTAAGTGGGCAATAATTACAGTTGAGTAAGACAGTTTAGATGGATGAATCCACAGTAGCTGAGCATTTGACAGACTATTTATTTGTCTCAGGCTGCGGGTATCTGATTGCACACGTGTAACCGGCCAGGACCATGAGCGGCTGCAGTGGTGGGAGTGTGGTGGGCAGGGTGGTGGCTGCTTAAGTACCACGGACAGGGGCCCCTCCACATGTCTCTAGACCATCTGTGTATCAACCTGTGGGACTTCCACCAAAGTGGCTTCATTGGGAGTATGTGGGCGGTTCAGCACAGCCTCAACCTTTTTGCAGGCATCAGTACTTACAGTTCTTTAGTACTTGGTGATTTTGAAACAACTGTTTTTCCCATGAGTCCATGTCATAATTTTTGGTGTTCCACAGCATGTGCAGTTGTACTCCATTTTGTCCCATTTGACAAGACTTAGGTGTGTACTTGCCAGAGATTTCCCTCATGTCCAAGGCTTAATTGTTGTCCTTTTACATGCTCCTTATCTGATTTTAGAAGACTTCAAAGGCAAACTGCGAGGACAGTCAGGTTTTGCATTACTTTCCCTGTTCAACATCTCATGGATTAAATTTCAATGCTATATTCTTCTGAAGTTTATTCCCGTTGTAATATTGAAATTTTATCTGAATCAATTAAGTACATTTGGGAAGAGATTTCATTGTATTATTGACACAATCAAATCAAATGGTTCCTTGCGTTTTTACTGGGTGAGGAAATTCTCGTTGGGACATCTCATTCTAAAGAAGATTAAAACAGACCAGTCAAGCTGTTTTGGGAGTTGGCTGGTGAATCATGTCTGCTAATTGAAATCTAGATTACATCATAGCTCAGTTAACATCATCTGCTTGCTTCAGAAACGTGCCTGTTTGATCTCCAAGGTGGCAATGTAATACAACCCACTGACATTGTCTGACGTGCTATGCCGCTTCTCTAATCCAAACATGACATTTGGAAAGGCAGTGTAAGAATCTCTGTCGGAGCATCATAGATGCTGATCTTTGGCCCACCGTGCAAGGAGGATATGGCCTGGTGGTTACCCACACTGGGAGCCTATCAATGTATTTTTTTTTTTTTTTATTGTAGCTGTTTCCTTTGAGTAACTGCGGTTCTTGGAGGTGCGGTAGTTCTGCTGCAATCATTGAACCTTTACTGCTTTAAGAAACCGTAGGAATTTGAGCGTTAAATCATAAGGAAATGAGAGTGGATCAAGATTGTGTTTTATGTAGGGGATCACTAGGCAGTATAAGATTTACACATGATGCTAGTTTGAGGAATTCCAGTTCTTCAGACATTTTTGTGTCCTTGAGGTGGTGCTAAGGAGATGAAGGGGATGTCCACTGGCAATTCTCTAGCGCAGTTCCTGTTGGATAACTGTGATAAACCCCTACTGATGCTCAGATTCGTAATGATGGCAATGAGCTGGAGGAGAGAGGGGAGGCATGCATCCTGGGATGTGTTAGAAGGAGTGTGGCCAGCAGGTTGAGGGATGTTCTCCTCCCCCTCTACGCTGTGCTGGTGAGGCCCCACCTGGAGTACTGGATCCAGTTCCGGGCACTTTTTCACAGTGAGGGTGCCAGAGCACTGGAACAGGCTGCCCAGGCAGGCTGTGGAGTCTCCTTCTCTGGAGACATTCAAAACCTGCCTGGACATGTTCCTGCGTGATCCACTCCTTCTCTGGCAGGGGAGGTTGGACTCGAAGATCTTTCAAGGTCGCCTCCAGCCCCTAATATTCTGTGAATATATTTTGGATCAGACTTTGGACTGATTTGTCAATAGGTTTGTTTTTTTTATTTTTTTTTGCGTTATGTCAGTGATCTGTCTGCGGATCTCCATCATCCAGTTGCATGTCTCATGTTAAAACTACTTGCAAGTCTTCAGTGATACCTGTGTTAGAAGCATTATATGTTTAGTTCCAAGCATTAGGCTAGCCTCCAATTTGATAATTTTATGCTATTTGCCAAGTATTGTTTTTTAAAAAGTATAAAATATTCTGTGGTTTGGATCCTTTTTGCACCTCAGTCCATTTCACACTCACAACTTGTCTGGTTTACTTTTAAAGGATGAGATCCTTATAGTGAGATAATACTTGGTGAGCTTCTGCCTTTTCTGTCAGTTTATAACTTCAGTTTTCCGATATCTGCCTTTTACCAGAGGTTCACAGTGAAAGATCCTCAAGATGATGATGAGCTGCTTTTCCTTGTACAGAGCATTTTCAAAAGAGCATTTAATTTTTGCAAGACTTCTACCACTTTGTTCAGCAGTTCAGAAATGAGTGAAATGAAGACAAGCCATGGGTGATTCTGGACACATATACTGTCACTTATAAGCAGCTTAATTGCAGAAACTGAATCGCCACATTTGATGTGTTTGTTTATATGGGTACAAACGATTCTGAGAGAAACTCAGCGAGATGTGTTGAAAACCAGTCTGTGCAAAATGAAGTCAAATTTAGTGCATTCATGAAAATATAATTTACTATAATTAGGACAAGTTATTTGGCCTAAATATATTAGCATAATTGTCACTTTTTGTAGTGTTCTCTGTTATGTTGAGCTGATTGAGCACTTCTCGAGTATATTTTCAGGGTTTCTGGTCTAGTTAACTTCTATTTCTAGGCTTAGATACATGTGCTGTGACAAACTTATTTTGGTGATCTATATTAGTAAACTTTACATTTTCTAGCTTTCTTTATGTCTTTTGTATCCTATTAAAAGAAAGAAAACTAATTTCTAACATCTGGGCATTGGTTAATTTCTACTGTTTCAATCTGTAGCAGAATAATCTGAAGAAGGAGGTTCTATAAAACTTTTTACAAGGATCTTTTTGACCTTTCTCTTTTTCAACCTTCCCAGTCTTCCCCAAAGTTATTTCTTTCAGGCCATTTGAACAAAAAACTCTTATATATGATAGGAATTTTTAGTATTTGCAAGTTTCACCTCCTAGTGTAGCTTATTCTACAACTAGTCTCCTGTCTGCCCAAATCCATAGTTGAATCTTCTTGAGCGATGGACTGTGCTCCTCTAGACTCTTCAGGAACTGCTGTTTGGAAGAATGGAAAACTTCTTTTACCTAATGGACTGAAGTTAGATTTCTTGACCGTTTAAGGAGGTGACTGATTAAGACCACAGAGCCACCTCCTTAGGTGGTCGTTGCTTCGTTAGAGCAAAGAAGTGTGCTTTTCACAGTGGGTCCTTTGAGCATAGTTCTGTGTTTCTTGTTAAGCTGCTAATGTGGTGTCCCTCCTTTGACTCACTTGGAACTTATGAAGTTTCTTTTGGACATGCTTCATTTTTCTGCTGGAACTGGTGCATCACTGCTATTAACTGGTTCTCTTCCTTCCTAAGTGAAGTGATGGCTGAAGCCCAAGCTCTGCAGCTTCATGTGTTGACAGTTCCAATACTTGGAATTATGCAGAGGTCTACTGATTCTGAATCCTGGTAGCTGTATGGTAGGACATGGCAGTTACAGAAAGAGAACTTTGGAAATTTAGCCAGCCTTCTTTCCCTTTGCCAGTTGTTGTGAAAACATGTTTGGATAACTGTAAAAAAAAAATACCAGTAGCTAAACAGGGAAAAGCCTTTCCCATATTTGATCACTCAGCCTAGAGAAAGTCAGTGTTCACTTCTGAAAATAGCATTTATTTCCTCTGGAGTTTAGTTTTATAATCTTGTTCTGCTTGCAAGAATTCATTGTTTATTGAGAACACCTGCTTTGAAAAGCATAGGCTTTTTATCAGACTGTATGGGAAGAACTAGTTAAGCACGTAGAAAGGCAAAGTTATATTTGTGGGGAAGAGTCTAGCCACTACTTCTAATTTCAAAGGTGGCTAAGTCAATACAATAAAAAGAAGCAACTTTAACAGTTTTAAGAGAAAAGCAGAAGTAGTAAAATCAAATGCTGTTTGGTTTCACATTCTATTTTTAGAGGCAGCCACTAGAAATATATGTTGCTGTTTGGATCTAGTAGTACAGGTGATTAGATGAAAAGGTAATGACATGCCAACATCTCCGTATCAGGTTGTATCGTGCTGAAGCTGTGACGACAGCAGTGATTCTCAACTTTCTGTCAGTACGTGGGTACAGATGGGTTGTTTTTTTTTTTCTCTGTGGGAGAAAACAGGCTGCTTTTTATCCCACTATATGCACAGAAAAACTTATTCCCCTGAAATCTGGGAACCTTGTCTAGCATATGTTCTGGGATGTGTTTTTAATGGCCCTGAGTATGAAACTACTTGTAGTGGGGTTTTTTCCTTTCTGTATCTTCACAAAAGTTACCTTCATAGAACAACAAAAATGTTATATCCTGTCAAATATGGCAGGCTGTTGTAAATATAGCACACAACTTGAATTGGCTTTATTAAGCCTAGTAGTAGCTTCTCAAGGGTTAGGGTTGGGCTGGCCAGTAGACAAATATCTCTATTAACCTCTCTCCCTTCCCAAAGGGGAAGAGAAAGGGAACAAGGGAAAGAGACTTATGGATTAGAAAATAAAACTCAAACAGATTTAATGGAAATAATAATGAAATTAAATATATACAAAACCAATATCAAACTCAACCCACTGATGGCGATTACGTCTCTGTCACCACTGATGCTATGGAGCACGCACTGGAGAAGTCTCAGACTGGGCTCAGTGGTAGACACAAACTGGATTCAAGAGCTGGATTTAGGAACACATGGATTGGGATTGAAGGTGGAGTGGACAGAGTCCTCCTCAGACACCGGCCACTGAAAAAGAGAGAGCTCGACCCTTGTGATCCCTCAGCTTTATACTGAATGAGATGTATCTGGGATGGAATCCCTTGTTGGTCAGTTTAGGGTCACCTGTCCTGCCTGCTCCTCCCCACAGGTGTGACCTCTTACTTTTTGCACCCCCAGTATGGTACACAAGATTTAGCGATGACCTTGGTCTTCATACCAATCCTTGGTAGTAACTCTAAACGTCGGGCGTTATCACAGCTAGAAGCAAACACTCTGCAAAAATGTCGTTCACTTCAGAAAGTGCAGTTACTTAGGAGAAACTTGGCTGAAAAGTAAGATCACTGAACAGAATTAATTCTGTTCTAACTCAAACTAGGACACCGTTTGAGTTATATGCCGCTTGGAAGACACAGAATTTCAGCAGAATATCACTGAGTATGGAAAAGAGATCAATACTCAATTTAAGTAGGATTAAGTGCAATAGAAAAGCCTTCTTCGGATAAATGATTTCCTATCTTATAAGGAGACCAGCAATACTAGTGTAGAACAAGCTTCCTCTAAAAGCTCTGGTCCTGTGTTCTGAAGTGTAGCCTCAAGTTGATTTTTCTTTTTTTAAAAAATTTTTATTTTGTTGTGTGATTTGCATCTTCTATGATAGAACACCCACTACTTGCAATAGTAACGCTGCCAAATAGGTATGGAATTCTGTAGGACCTCTGGACTATAAAATAAAGTGAAGAAACAAGGCTATTAAACTGGCTGTAGAGGAGCTTTCCACAGAGAACATTATTTCTGCTTTTGCTTGTGAAATAACACATATTACTGAAGTGAGAGTATATATCCATAGGTAAAGCTGTAGCACGCAGAGGACAGGAATAATAAGAAAGCAATGGAGAGAAAGCAGGAGAAGAGATAGATAAGAGTATATAACAGCAGCAAAGGACAAGTGAGTAATTTTTCCATTTCAATTTTTATCCCTTTGTTCCTTTATTTTGAATTGCATGCTCTTGTTTACCAGTTGTCACAAAGTGTATAATAGTAGAAGTGTGGGGGTTTTTTAAATAAGAAGCAAATTTAAAAGGCTTTTAGTATATTATATGTAAGATTAGTGGAGAGCCACAGGAACTGCCCTAAATGTTGATCTTGCATTGATTCTTTCCTTTGTTTGTTTTGTTTGTTTGTTGTTTGGGGTCTCTTTGTAAAGTACATTTTAAAAAAAATCAAATTTTAATTTCACTCAGGTAACTAATTATATAGCTGATTTTAAAAACTTTCCTGGAAGCCAGCTAATTGTGACTGATTTTTAATGATCTACATAGGAGGAAAAAATACAGGAAGAAACTTAATCTGGTATTTTTTCATAGTGGATTTATGCTGTAGAGTTGAGGTGAAACATATATATTTATAGTGGCCAGTGCTTTTAAAAGAACATACTCGACAATGAAGTCAACTGAAATGAATTTGAAGTATAGTATTTACTATAAGTAGAGCTACTAGTGCCACCTGTACTTCAGGTTGCATGACCCTTTCCATTTTAGAATTTAACTCTTAGTTACTTTATAACTTTTACCAAAGTTCAGTTCAGACAGATTTTTCCATGCCAGATGTCTGCTTTGGGTTGAATTTTTTTGGAAGTTTCAGCCGAAGCAATTGTGTTCCAAGAATAAGGCCAGTGAAAAGTATGCTGTTTTGCTTGTGTGAGAATATTCTGGTGTCCTCCTTTGATGCTCCATTGCCCCCAAGCTCTGAAGCAAGGACTAGAAATTTGGCAATAGTTCAGCCTTTGTGTTGAGGATGTGCCTTTTGCCTCCCTGTAAAAATCCACCCAAATTTCCAGACCGGTTTACAAGGCTTTGAAAGATTGCCATTTGCATGGGCTTAATAGGAATTTCTTAAAACTTCACAGTAAGCTTCCTTTAGATTCTGCTCACACTGGGAATGCTCCAGGCAGAGTAGAGCTGCATATTTCATCCTGCTTCTGCTAGGAATTGTAATGGCTGGATTTGGGCGCTGACATGGAACTAAGCGGGCAGCATTTTGTCTTGTACCACCATCGCCTATTCCCGTGTCCTGTTCCTTCTCCCTGGTGAAGGACCTGGCCCTCTGGAAAAAAAAAGAAACTGTCTCGCTCATCTGGAGAATGACAGATGTGGAGGAGAAAATTTAGGGGCGTGTGTGTGTCTGGTTTGTACCATTCCTTTGGTCACAGAACGTGTGTGTATCATATTGGCAAAATATTGCTTCCTTTTCTAGCGGATGTTCAGATAATAATCACTAGGTTTTATTGTATTTAAACTTTAGTAGTTGAATGGATTTCCAGATTTAATCGTTTTGCTTGACCTATGTAGGCATCAACTTAGTTAGACTCAAAGTGTCCCGGTACAGTAATGTTATCTACTGGGCAAAAATATAGAGCTCATTTTTTTCAATCATTTATGTCTTAACTCAGTCCTCTTTCACTAAATACATTGTAGTACAGCCTCCAACTTCATCACAAGTGTCACATGCTTTGTCCGGGAGGCAACTATTTGATTGGAATGGGGAAAAAGGTCTATTCTGAGGATGAGTCCAGGACTTGTACAGTGAAGGCTGTATATTTGTCCTTTACTGAAATTGGAACATATGGAGTAAGTGAAGCAGAGATTTCAAGAAGAAGAACAACAAAAAAAATAGGCTTTGTGGCTAAGAGAGCTGAATGGTGCTTGATGAATTGTGTGCAGTCTACCCTTAGCTATGGTGTTTTTACCTGATGCACCCCCGTAACTGTTCCTAGGTGGATCCTCATACTGTGTGTTCTAGTGGCTGGTTTGCAGAAATGCAGATGCTTATAACTGCAAGTGAACTTAGTGGGAGCTAAACCTCATGTGAAATACTGTATGTTACTAAGGACAGTAAAAATCAGGTTCAATCAAGGTGAAATTTGACATCTGGAACTAGGGAATATTTTAATGTAATTAACCTAGTGCCTCAGTTGCCTGTTACACAGATGTAGAAATTACTTGTCCCATCTCTGTAGAAATTGTGAAGAAATTGGTTGCTTTTGTATCAGAACTTAAAAAAAAAAAAAATCCTGTAAATAGAACATATGACCACTTCCCTCCCACTGATCAGAGGTGAAATAAAGCATTAATAAATACCTAATCAAAAGTTTATGTAGGAAGATACAAATATATTATTACTTTAGTAAAATTATTTGCAACTCTTAACTTTCCAAGGCTTACATTTATGACTGATAAATTCATAGAGAAAAAAAATCATATATTTTATTTAAGAAAATTAATAACCGTCCAACTTCTTTTTGTAAAATAGTCCAGTTTTGCCAGTCCCTTGGTAGCTGCTTTAGTTCTGGAGCTGGAGTCATTATTTCAGTCTTTGCAGTTTCTTTCCCAATAAAACATGCAAACCTAAGCCGTATTGGATCTGGCTGAAACCAATGATGTCAACCTATAGAAAGTGGTACATTTTTTACTGTATTGACTAATCCAATTCATACTGATCCGAGCGTAAAAATCCCAATATCGTAGCTCTGGAACTAAAAATTTCCACTTCGAATCAGCGGTCAAAATTTGTCAACTGTGAGAATAATACTAAAATGCGAGTTTAATTAGCAATAACCTTTTAATTATCTTCTAAATCATAGCCACCTTACCTTAGTACTGGTTGAATAAAATATTACTGGGATCTTCATCCTTTCTGTTCCCTGTGAAGGAAAGCATACGTGTTCAGACTGTTGCCTTCTGCTTCATAATGGTAAACGTCCCCTTTGGAAAGCTGCTTCAACAGTACATCTCTTTTCTCACTTTGTAAAGCCAACCATTACCTGAGGTTTTCCCATGCACAAAAAAAAGATATTGTAGGTTTTTTGGGAGGGACAAAGTTACATCAAATAAGTGAATATATTTGTGGAAGTGTCTGGCTCCCAGATTTACCGCTAAGGTTTAGTGAATTTAATGTTTTGGAAATTACTTATTGGAGAGCCTGCAGCATTTTTTTCTTTCTATTTTTTTTTTAAGGTGGAGGTGTGAGAGGTTGTTTTGTCTCTTTAAACTTAAAGTAGCCATTAGACTTTTTTTTACTTTTTTCTTGAGTCATTCCCTCGGGATGTTTGCTGCCTCTGAAACAGTAGATCTCAGATGGGTCTTTTGAAAACTCCAGCAAAGGGGAGGCATTTGACAGGATGTTTGTCATGCAGTGTTTTCAGGAGAAAGATGGGAATTTTGAGCAGCTCAAAGCATAGATCTTCCTTAGAGGAACTCTCCTGCTAAGAACAGCAGTCTTATTTGCTTAGCTGTGTGAAATCCACTTGCTTGTGGACAACTGTTTTGGGTTTTGGTTTTTCCCCCCCCTAAAGACTTCCGTTGACTTGTGTGCTCTTCCATATGTGTTTTGGGCTGTGCTTTGAAGTCAGGCAACTAGCTTTAAACAAAAGCTGTTACCACACTTCTGCATAGCATCTAGTTTGATTTCAGCCTGCTGATGTGTCAGTGATGCGGTTTAGAGTTAATGAAATGCAATTGTTTGCTTGCTTTGACATTGGTTTCTGTAGGATTAAAACTGAAAAGGAAAAAAAGGAGTAGTATTACACTTGGTTTATTGTATAAAAGCCAAGTCAAAATGGACTTCAGCGTGTGATTCAATGCTTGTACAGCAATTATTAATTGGCCATTATTAACTGTCCTGACACATAGATGAAAGGAAGTCTGTGAGTTATCTTGTATTTTCCTTTGTGATCTTTCTTTTCCTTCTCCCCAGTCACCCTAATAATCTGAGGGATTTCTGAAAACCCGGACTGACTTATGCAGAAAACTAAATCTACACATTCTAGCATATTTTAGTTCAGAGTGCCTAGATAAAGCAATTTAAGATGCATATATTCTGCCATCTTTGAGCAATGTGCTTCACTAACAAGATCCAAATAGTACTGCTTTGACTTTCTTTCTCAAGTCTGTATTTTTTTAATACTGATTTTTTTTTTATTTTAAGTCTAGGGCACAAAATGAAGGGTATATTCTGAAAGGCAAAAGTGAACACAACTGTGCTCAACTGAATTAATTTGTATCCAATTACACCAGCAGTAAATTAGCTACGGGTATTCAACTACTATATGTCAAATTTATTTGAAAAGCCAACTAAAATCTGATCAGCTGGACTCTGTTAACATACTTAAATGATCAAATATTAAACTTGTTTAACTGCTTCTGAATATTTTGCTTTTTTTTTTGTCTTGTTTTGGCAGCAACTTGAATTAGTGGAACCAAGTGGCTGGATTCATGTTCCTTTAACAGATACTCATAAGAAGCCTATTCGCACGTTTATGATTCAGATTGCTGTTCTAGCTAATCACCAAAATGGAAGAGACACTCACATGAGACAAATCAAAGTGTACACCCCGGTGGAAGAGAGCTCGATTGGGAAATTCCCTAGATGTACAACAATTGATTTCATGATGTATCGCTCCATAAGATAAAATTTCTTAATGAGAAATAATAAAGGCATTTTTTGATGGCAGTATTGTTGCTTAAGTCTTTAAATATTTAAAGAGCAAGGCTTGCTTCAGTGTAATTTTATCTTTGTTTATACTCTGTACAGTTTTGAAATAAAGATAATTTTGTGTTACGGTGTATTGTAGTCTGTAATTTTGTGTTACTTTTGCTTGGAGTCTGAGTGCTCTTGTGCTGTCTGAGAGGAGAAAAACATGGGCGCTTTCAAAGAATGTATGACTTGGAATCAAGAGTTGATTTGATATAATACAATTACCTTTTTTTTTTTAGGTGATTTCTTCCCCTAATGATCATACATGGAAATAGTTTGTCCTGTAGTGTTACTTTTCATTCCTTTACCTAAAAGTTGTTGTGTGTGTGTTTTTTTTTTTTTTTTTTTAAAGAGCAGCTGTCTTGAACAAATACGGTTTAAAGACATTACCAGTAGTAGTTTTTACATTATTGCTTAATGTGTCATACCCTTTTTTGTGTAGGTGTTTGTTTTTTTCTGCTTAATCATTATCTTCATAGATTTATCTGCCTTTAACTGCAAAGAAGATTGTAGAATATTTCAGGTTGGAAGGGACCCCTAAGGGTCATCAAGTCCAACTCCCTGTTTCTTGCAGGGCTACCTAAAACTAAACCATATGATTAGGAGCCTTGTCCAGATGCTCCTTGAGCTCTGACAGGCTTAGTGCTGTGACCACTTCCCTGGGAAGCCTGTTCTCATCCATTTCACCAATGAAGATGATAATGACGTGAAGAAAACCAAACCTTTCTGAATTACTTTATGTAGTATGTACATGAATATAGATACACTGAGTGTAAGTCATCTAACTGTGATAGCTGTTCAAAACAGGAGAAAAGTTAGGAGTGCTTCAGCAACCTACAGTAACAGTAGGAATGAATCTGAAGATCTAATGCACTTTTTAAAGTACTGAAAACTCAAGTATATAACAAGTTAATCTTGGACTGCTAGCATGAGTTTTCTTTAACATGTGTGAGAAGAAAGAACACTGCAAGGAAAAATGTATACTTCATCTACTCGCTATGAGTAGGAATACTTAACACCTGTACTTATGTCCTATAATCTAATTATTTGTTCTTTCGCCTTTTTTAAAAAAAAAGTAGATTTTAGAGAGGCTGTTGAAGTACAAGGCTTATTTTCTAAAATAATAAGTACTGATCAAATCCATTCTTCCTCCTAGCACCATAAAAGTTCATGGTAAATCCAGATTAATCTCAGCCAAGAAAAATTTCTGACACTCTTCTTAATTGTGAGCAAAGAAAGGCTCATAATAGTGGAGGCTCATCAAACAATGCTACAGCATCCTCCAGAGGAGAAAGAAGGTGAAATAAAAAGTGAAAAATGAAATAGAAGGTGAGAAGGGGAAGGTTGTTAGAGAAGGCTAAAGATTCAGCTGTTGAAATTTTTTATGTACTTGTAGTAAGCTGTTCACTGAACAGTTTTATCCACTAGCAGAGTTCCACAGTCTTTAGGAAGGTAATAAAAATGGGTATAGCCTGATAATGAACCTTGCATCTACATTTCAATAGAGAACTCAAATCTAGTCATGGACTTCTCTGCAATCATTGCAGGAGAATCTTAGTGGTACTTTACATTTCCATGTAAAGGGTGTGTCAGCAGCAGAATTTCTGTTCAGTAGAAGCTGGCTGAACTCATCCATTTCACCAAATCTGTTGGTTCAGCAGATTTTATTATATAGTGTCAAGTATTCACTTCTTTGAAGCAGAATTTGTATTTTTGATGTTATCACTTCATGGTTTTCTGTCAAAAAACCCCAAACTTTTAACAAAACAAAGCACCAAAAAATGGATTTGTCCAGTATTTTGTTGCTAAGTTATTAATAGATTAAGGAAAGATCTTAAAACATGCGATTTTCCTGTTTCACTTCAAGAAGGCAGGAATGCAGTTACCCATCCTAGCATTGTATTGTCAAGCTGCTCTTCCCTACTTAATGATAATTATGTGGTAATTCTGAACTCTGGTCAGTAACACTTAATATTTTAATTCAAAGAAACTTTGAAGTATTCTTTTCTCTTACATGATTTAATTCATCAATAATATATGCATTTATTTTCTCATCAGTTCACTAAAGACCGGTCCTTGACATGGACACAAACACGTTCTGCGTGAACCATCCCAAAGAACGGTTCGGGTAGGAGTTTGATGGTTGCAAACAATTAAATGTGTCCAAGTTAAAGGTACATACTTCAAAGCAGCGCCCATTATTTTTTAGCTAGTAAAGTCAAAGTAATATTGCTCGATGGTGAACATTATCTGGTAGACTAGCAGCAGGACTGTCAGCTCAGTCTTGTTCTGCTGCTGCTGCCCCGACACAGTCGGGATCATTTTTGGACTTTAGAGAGTTGTTCCTTCTTCAGTTTTTCAGGGCTCCTATGTCCATGTGGGATATGTGCCAGTATTTATCTTCAAAATTCTGAATTGTTGTTCCTGACAATGTAGTTGAATAAACTGAAACCTAACTTGACTACTTATCCTGCTACTCTGAAATCATAGATGGTGTTCAAGTGATTTTAAGAACCTAAGATGCCTGTGTTAAAGTGGATGATATTAAGCTTTACTGTTGGAGAATGAAACTGTACTTACAAATAAATTTAATGCAGTCTTTTAGTAGATGTTAAGGTGCACAAGGCACTTTAAAGGTTATGGCTATAGTTACACTTTATTCTTCTATCAACAGTAGATCCAGTCTGAAGTTACCCATTCCAGTATTTTATTTCTACTTTATTGCCAGAAATTCTTGTCTCCACGGTTGAGCCTCTTCAGATGTTTGCATGACTGTTCACTAAACTGCATCTGTGAAACTGTTAGATCCTTGGTCCTTCCCTGGCCCTTAAATAAGTATATTCTTAGCATTAGGCGGAAGTGAGTAGTCTATGGTAAGATCGTGGGAGTGAGTAGTGACTCATGATGACATGGGTGGGAGTAGATTAAAAGGGAGAGTGCAACTAGTAACTCCTTCAGCTGCTGCTGACAAAATAATGTGTGACCATGCCTGAAAAGCAGTATAAAAGTGCCAATTCGTTACTGCACTTTGTGTCTTGCACTTGAAAACCAGTACAGTGGCCATTTGAAATCTTTTCTATGTTGCTTTGTAACAGTTGTAGATGTGTTGCTTTGGTATTTAACATCTGTGCAAGTACTTATTTTTTTTAAACATTTTTGGTGCTTAGTCATGTCAGGCTGCTGATTTTTAAGTGATGAGATCCCAGAGGATTGTGTCTGAAAATAAAGTAATTTACTGCCTTTCATATTAATATAATACTTGGTATTTGAATTGAGATAAACAGACTGTTGCAGAAAGTTACTACACGTATGTTGTGTTTAGCTGCTGCTTTTGTGGGTTTTTTTGAGACACAATTACCTGGAATTTTTATCACTTGATAGCACAATTTTGTGTGATAAGGACCAATATTGTTGAGTGTATAGATTTTTCCAAAGACCGAGTTGGAGAACAGAAAGTTCTTGTAATGTTAATGTAGTTAAAGGTTATATATTGCCGAGCCACATGCTTCCTTGGGAGCTGTCAACAAGTGCTGTAAATCACAGTTAACTGCTAATGTGTGCTAGAGATGCAAAACTGCAAACCTGAAGAGCCAGAATTAGTTACCTTTGCAATGAAAATTAACAAAAATAAACTTTCTTCGGCTCACGTATAAATAGTGCCGGTGGAATACTAGAACCGCGTTGATGTTCATCATGGATTTGCAGGGGTTTTTTGTGAAAACGGGCATAACATTTTAGCTCAATATTTGCCTCTCATTCACTTCCTGCTGAGTCTGAAAAAGAAATTTCCTTTGTATCCTTTAATATTCATAAATATTTTGTTTTATTTTTCTATACATAGACACTTTGGCTGCTGTTTGGAAGGAGACAATTCCTGGGAGCCTGTAGTCTTTAGTATGTCCAGTTGTCAGCTTCACAGTAGAAATGAATAGAGAGCGGTATCTCTAAAAGGCATAAAGTCGGTAACTGACCTGTTCGCTCTACAAGGTGGTTTTAGTAAATAAATGTTAACCTCAGGTGATGCTAAGAAGAGACACATTGTCATCTTGTTGCCTGCTGAAAGCACACTTTTGTAATGATGAAGAAACGAGATTACTTCTTCAAAGAGCTGAGGAAGAAAAGAATCAGTCACAAATATGGCTTGCTAAGAATTACAACTGCCTAAACCTTAGGANTCGGTGCTGTGCAAACGCTGCTCAGCAGCAGCCACAACACTGGTGTCTTATCTGCCTCCCAGTACAAAGCACAGCACCATAAGAGCTGCTCTGGGGAACATTAACTCCAGCTCACCCAAACCCAATACAGATAGTTACGTGAGTATTTTGGCTTTCTTCTCCAAATACGAAAGAGTAAAGTGTACTGATTACAAGGATAACTGATCTTAAATAATTTCGATCCATGGAAAAAAGAGCTTTTATAAAACTTTAGAAATTTTACAAGTTATGCACTCAGGAAAGAGTCGTTTGCTATTTATCAGATGGATCATTGTTTTAGCAAACACAGTTTCTCAGGAAGCATTTAACTTGTATTAGCTTAAAGTATTAACCATTTTTTATATACAAATATTACACCCTTTTCCTCTCTCTCTGAACCTTTAGATCAGACGTCTCACTGAATTGAATTCTAAACTTTGAATAACTTCAGTTAGCAGTCAGCTTGCTATAAACAATGCTAAGTTTGTTTCTAAGTAGTATCTTATAGGTATGTCCCTATGCAAAAGATGTTTTTCAGAAGTTTTGACTGTTTTCCCCTACCCCAAATCACAAGATTTTCCCAGCAGACCTGTAAGTAATTTCCCAGTTTGTTGTTACAAACTCTGTCTTTAAAGACGGATACCTTCTTTACTCTGGTGCTCTTCAACAGCTGGAGACTAAGACCATAGTGGATGATTTTGTTGCAGTGTCAAAATCAGCTCACTTATCAAGTAGCGACTATCCAAGAAACGGAACCAAGGGAGTTCAGAGTTGTTTTGTTTCTCAATCGTTATAGAGCTCTTGAGAGCTGGATGCGAAGAGTAATGCTTTAGGGGGAGAAGAGGCAACCAGGAGATACCTATATTCTGTGATGGCCTGTTGTGGCCATACCTTAAAATATTTTGATAATTTATAGTCCCTTGTGACTAATGTGACGAATGGAGGGAACTACAAAGACATTCATAAAAGCTGGTAAGGCATGAACATTCTCTTTTTTCGAATAAGTTATTAGAGAAACATTCCAAGTTAAGACTCAGAACACTACCTCTAAAGCCTGCTTTTGCTTTTTTGAAAATGCACTCTGGTAAGCTGATGAGCACTTAATTTACTACTTTTCTGTTGATGGAATAGTGCTCCTTAATTTCAACAGACTGTTGGGTCAGGTGCTTTTGCATATTGAATTTCAGTTCATTTTAAGTCTTAGATTTCCAAATTTTTATTTTAGTTGGACTAGTATTGTTATCTCATGATGACTTTACCACATTCTTTTAAATTTTGAATTTTTTACATTTTCTTCACTTGTGAATATTAGAAAGAGGTTGCAGGTTGTACCATGGCTGAAAATTTGGCAATTTTCTAACTTCGGGTAAGGTATAAAAGTATATTCCGAACTCTTATGTTTAATTGCAGTATCAAAAGCAGAATTATAGGGTAAATGAGAAAAGAATCATCTTTTAACTTGTGCAGTATGGATTTCCCTCCCCACCACAGCTCTATCACTGTCCCTCACTGTCAAAGCAGGCAACAGTTTATATTCTTAAATGGACTGACTGGAAAAGTAGAGTACCATAAAGAGGGATAAATAAGAGACTATTAGTATATTATGTGAATTGCTATGATTAGCTGTATTATACAGTAAATCTCACTCCTGAATTACTGAGTTGTGCTTTCCATACCTTTTATTTTGTCATCAGAGGTGTCTTTGCTAAGTAGTCTTTCTCTTTTTTTCTCTTTTATGAGAAACATCTGATAAATATTGGATAGTATAAGATTAAGGTAATACTGAAATAAATGAGAGACAAAATAGAAGATGTATTTGTTCTAAGCAATCATGACTTGGCAGTCATCTGAAATCACTTTATAGTAATTTAAAGGTTTTAAAAACTTTTTGGAAGATGCTGCACTAGGCCTTTTTGCCTTGCAGAACAGCAATTTGATTCCTAGCATAAGTAAAAAAGCCTTTCTTTAAATTAAACCTTGGCTTGATTCTCTTTGTAGACACTAAGAAAAGAGAGGTAACTGAGTGACCAGGAACTGATGGAACTTGTGTTGAAATGAATGAGAGTAACTGTGTTTTGACTAAGTTATGTCTGTGTGTCTTCTCAGGACTGCAGTGTAAACAAAAAAGTCAGATGACAGGAGAGGGAGAAAAGAGGTGTTTGCTGCTTCTGGTTTCTAAAATGGGGAACAGAAAAACATTTCTGTTTTGCTTAAGCTCACATAGGGAGTCTCTGGCAGAGCTAGAAGTTGAAGCCATGTCACCTCTGTCTATCTTCTCTTTCACTGTGAAAGAGATTTTCAGATAACAATACTGCTTTAAAGACAATTTTTGCAGTAGTGCAATTTATATAATTCCATTTCAAAGTTTAAACTGTGTTTTGAGTTTTACTATTCTAGTTCAATCAGCAGAGGAAATACTTTTGCCAATGCTGATTCTATAGGTGCACAGCTGAAGCTCTGCAGTTGCTGCTGTGATGCTTGCTTGTACCTTACCAAAAAGGCATAGCGCACTGTTTAGTGAAAGAGGGATAAACTACCTTAAATTCTGTATGGGGTGCTCAACATGAGATTGATGCTGGCTTGCAGTCTGGCTCTAAGATCTGTGTACTTGCCATTTTCCATGCTTTGTTTGGTGGAAAATTAGACTTTTCTTAATTTTAGTTGGTTTTTTGTTGTTTGTTTTTTTTTTTTAATAGCTACTCTGTACATTAGACTTGAGATGGCTCTCACCCAGGCCCTCAGTTACTTCGGTGTGAGTGACTTGCTTAAAGCATCACTTGCTGCCTGTGTCTGTAGTTGCCCTAGTTCTTACAAGTAGGCATGCTACTAGGTTAGGGGGTGCTTGAAGCATTAATTCAAGCTCAAGTTCTTGATAACCCAGCATGAAGACTATCAGACTAGGTGTTTACCAAAGAATTGGCGTGTAGGGAGATTTCTGAGAATCAAAGGTGTAATCTGACGTGAATGAAGTGTGAGAGATCCAAGAACTGAAGTGAGTCTTGGGACTTTTTTTTCTTTATCTATATTATAATAGTTTAAGGGAAGTAATTGAAACATAATTTAGGCTTGAAATCTGTTGATAGGCTCGAGAGCGAGGCCAATGGCCAGCTTGCCGGTACTGATTAGCAAAAATGCATGAACTCGCCTGTAATAAATGAAGTGATTGAAGAGACTGAAGGACCATGGAGAGCTACCAGTTATTGGGAAAGCAAACAATCTCCTCACCTAATACCAAGTGAGCCGCATCTCTGGGCAGCAGCCCGGTACAGCAGAACTCCACACCTCTCCCAAAGCTATAGCCAGCAGTCACTGTAGTTGTCTTGAGTCAAACTGCAAGTGAAACGGCTGCTCGGGCAGCTTGTGCCACCACGTGAGGTAAGTTGGGCTACCTACGGAGCAGAGAGCTGCTGACATTAAGTCAGGGTGACAAGAACTGGGCCTGGTAATTACAGCTGAATCACACTACATCCTATAAAGAAAGGAGGAGAGTCAGAAGCTAGTGTAGTAAACTTCTCAGGAAATCCTGAAGACTGTAGACATTGTCAACCATATGTATGTGTCTTTGTTTCAAAATAACCTGTGAGTTTTTCTATAACTCCTATTTTCAGGTTGCATCTGGATTAGTAATGCAAAAAGTGAGAGTTCATTGCTGTGCCAGGTCTAACTGAAAGACTAATTGGTCATTGCTGCTGTTACTGGGTTTTGTGACTGAATTGTGGAGTTAATTTTTAGTGGATATTTTTCTCGAATTTACCATCCAGCGCTGCAGCTTAAGTGGAATGCATCAGAATTCTTTGGGATCACTGGAGTGACCCCAGATTGACATCAGCACATGAGTGCCCACATGGGAGAAATGCAGGTTTGAGATTCTGAAGAGTACATGGTTATGCAGTAGACGGCTGTGCTTCAACAGCCTGACTTGGTTAATCAGTGGTAACCTTTGGACTCTTAAATTTTGTCTTTATATGTAAATGGTTATTAAACACTGGTCAGTTGATTACAAGAGTGCTTTGCATTCCTTTGCATGCACGCACAAAAATAACTGTTTAATATTAAACCGCCACGTTATTTTCCTTCTTTAATTAAACGCTTCACGTTTTTGCTGGAGCAGGAGACAATAATCTAAATGCAATTAAAATATTCATAGTATGAAGCGTATGTACACTGCCCTCCAAAAATGGGGTTACTGAGGCTTCCAGGCAAAGGTATTGGGTGGTCTGCTGTTGGTTTGGAATACTTAAGTGTTCTGGTTTAGATCAGAAAGGTGTTAAGGTGCTTTTATAAACCATCATTAAACATTGTTCATTGAAGTAAATTTGAAGTAATCCTTCACGTGACACATTTGCTGCGGTTCCAGGCTGACATTTCAACAGGCTGTTTTACGTCAGCCTAACAATTACCTGTGACAGTTTCTCCATTTGCACCAAAGAATAAACATTTCTTGCAGCCAGTCAACAGTAGTAACGTGGTTCGGCTTAATGGAAAGGGGGGGCAGGAAACCAGGTAATGAAAGTGATGCTAATACTAGATGCTGCTGGAGGATATAATCCAGACATAATTATGTATGAAATGAGAAAGTAAGTTTAGGATCACTGAAAGTATTAAATATCTGAACTCTGATCCCACAGAAGTGAATTACCACTGTTAATTATAGCAGGGAACAGTTAAGCCAATATTTAATACTTTAATTCAAGCAAATTAAGTGGGATCAGTGACTTCCTAGATGTGTAGATAAAAACAGGCCAAACACAAAACTCCTTTAGGAGTAAATTCCAGGCATGTGTAATGTATCATTGAAGTTAGGTTTTTGTGAAATCTTTTAAAATTAGAAGGAAACAATTTTTTGCACAAGAAGAGTGTGATAGCTCTGCAACACTTAAGTTTTGAGACAATTTATGGCTTTAGATTCAGTTCTAGTGTTGACTGAAGATGTCACACAACATACTGACTGGTTATCTTTCTCCATCTTCAGGAAAGCCCAGTGATGACTTAGATCTGGCAGCTGAGCCAACGGCGTGATTTATTTATTTATTTATTAAAATGCACCTCTTTCGCTTGCATTTGAGTTGAGTTGGGAATTGATCTCCAGCATATGGGATGACTCATTCATCTGTGATTGGCATACCTGAAGGGTAGTAGCTACTGGTGGGAAGGGTTGTGATGAGTAACTTGGCTTACGGGTGAGGGTGGGCATGGATGCAGCAGTCTTGTTATTGCTGCATGTAGAGCTAGGAGATGTTTTTAGCATTAGTAGTGCTTGTTTGAACTGAAGTTTGACAGCTGAACTAACACAAGTTGAGAAGGAAACACACTGGGGTTTGGGCTCTACAGAGAGCCTCATGTTACGTAAGCTCACTGAGATGACTATACGGAATTTCAGGCAATTTTTTGAATTGATTTTGTTTACTGAAACCAAGCTAGTGAGAATAATTTAATTCTGGTTTTCATCAATTTATTCTTTAATAGTTAAGGGAAATAACCCCCAAAAGAAAAACTGTTTATAACTTGAGTAAAAAAAATAAAATTAAAACTAGTATAAGTTTAGCTAATTACTGAATTGAAGCAAAGTGAGTTTTGTGACAAAAAACTCATGTCCTCTGAACTGAAGGTGCTACTAAACTAAAAGGAACATTTAACAAGAGGAGTTACCTGTGTTTCTTGAGTGTTAAGACTGCGAAATTGCCTGTGGGACAATATCTAGGTTGCAGAATTGACCAAAGTAGTTATTGACTGTTTCATTTCAATATTTACCACGTTTTTGTAGTGCATTTTCACAATATCTGTAATCTGAAGCACCAGTGAAGAAAGCAGTCTCTAAAATTGATTCTTATTCATCCTAGAACAAGCACTGTCTTGAGAAACAATGAATTTCTGAATAAGTGAAGTCTAGGTGTTTTAATTGGAAAACACCTCATGAAAAAGAACTGTTTCCTGCATTTGTGCATTTCCTTTAGAATGTTTCTCTAAATTCATTAGAAATTTCAAGTAAAAGGCGAACTATAAACTCTGACTGCTTTTTCACAAAGGCATTATTTGTCTGGGTTTTTTTTATGCCACTGCTTCAGGTTGCTGTCCTGCTACCATTGAAGATCAATTGTAAAATTCATTGTTCCTTCTGATGCTTAAGGGTAGAATCTTCAATCTTGGGCCACACATGTCTGAAGAGAATTTCTACTCTTAGGAACAAATAAGCCCACACAATCTAATCCTTCAATTATCTTTAAATAAACCCTCATGTTCTATTTGGTGTGAGGTTGTTGAGTTTTTTTCGTCTTTAAACCCAATGTCATGTTTAATATAATACCCACTGTTAGGCCAGGATCTTGTGAGGCTTGTATTCAACTTATTCATCTGCTTTCAGTTAAGACTAATCTTAAATATTTCAAACATTATACTTTTATCTCTTCTGTCTGTTGCAGGTATTTCCCTTTATTTGGCAGGTGACGGTGGAGAATTACAACACGTTCTAAATGTGCATTTTCCATTGAAAACCCGCCAGTGTCGTTGTTAATTTAAAGGGACAAAGATGTAACCCAGGATCTTAGTGTATGGAAATGCTTATGGGCTGTTGTTAACCTCCTAGCAGAGATAGCTAATTTTAACGTGTGAGTTGTGTGCCTTCCTTCTGTTTCATTTTCTATCCTTCAGTGTGTCGAGAAACTGGGAGAGGGTCCTTATTTTGTGTTGCTTCTCAACGAAGCCTCAAATTGTTCTACATCATCTTAGTATGTAGATATGTAAACCTCAGTGGAAGCGCATGGACCACATCATCTTGCATTATTCTGCATACCCAATCCTACTGTATTTTCATACTTCTATTCAATGTGTCGTGGCGTTTTTTCATTTGTTGTTTGTGGTGGTTTATGTTTTTTTGTTGTTTGGTTTTTTTTTTAAAAAAAACCTCACAAGAAAGCAGTGATGTAGGTAATCTAAAAATAATTTTTTCTAGTAGTTTTTGTTTTCTTTCATCACCTCCCTTTTCTACCTCCAGTAGCAATTTGGGTTTGATTCTTCCCTGGCTGTGATTCTTTTTTTTTCTTTTTTTTTTTTTTTTTTTTTTTTTTTTTTTTTTTTTTTGAGTTTTTTTNTTATTCTGATTGTATGAAGTCTTGTTATCAAGTAGTGGTACTTCAAAAAAAGAGGTAATTTATCTGAGTATACCTGAAAAAGCAGCACGTGATTTGTCTTTGGCATATACCAACAACGTGTTTGTATCATCCTTGGATCTCTCAGAAATACGATTTTCTGTGTATATCATTCCCATTCAATATCTGTTTAAACTGATTTCCTCCAGATACTGTAGTTGTCATTTCTTCCAGATAGAATAATTAAATGTGCTCTCATGTTAACGTAAAGCAAGGGCAGCCTCATTAAACCAGTGAAACAGTGTCAGCGAGGAGAGAGTCAAGTCTTGTGTATTAATTGGAAAAAAAAATAAAAATCGATATTTGCAAAGGTTGCAATGACAATTAGATTCATCTATGTTGTAAAAAAATGGGATTGTCTTCATTGTGCAGTCCTCTTGTTCCTGTAAATTATGACGTGGTCTTCATATAATTATGCATTCTTTTTTTTCTCCACCTTGTTTTAGGAATGAATCAAAATAGCATAGTGAAAAGAGTCTGCTACCTTTGGCTTATCTGGAAATTTGAGAAGTGGTGAGTTTGCTCAAGTACTTCATGTTCTCGGATGTTGCTGAAAGTAGAGGTTTGGTTTGCCTGCATCATCCACTCTATTTCACTGAAGAGTTGGCCTATGTAAACAAACAGAAACAAAATTCAGTTAAAACCAATGTAATTCACTTCTATTGCAGACAAAGGCTTGCATTCACTTAGTCCATTTCTCTGGCTTCTGGTGACAGCCCTGGATTTCTCGCTCTAGAAGTCGTCATCCCCAGACACTGCAAATTTCATAAATGATTGTAGATATATCTTCTGTTCTCTCTCTTTTCCCATTTAATTTCAGAAACTCTACTGTAAAGCATTAAAGTGCTAAAAGTTTCCAAATAAAAGATTGTGAGAATATTTTTTCTGAAATGGCTGAATAGTTTTGGCTGGAGTTTTCCAAAATAAATTCAGCCTGAGGCAGACAGCTGGTATGGGAAATTTCAACTAAAAGACTCACAATTTGGCAAAGTTTTGAGAAACTCAGAAGAGATTTGTGAGGGCATTAACCCTGGGTAATGTTTCACATTTCACCAATTATTGTCTTCTGGGCAATATGCTTCTGTCATTTTGTGTGAACCTTCGCATTTGGTTAGAATTCGTTGTCTAGAGTAACTAGCTAAGCTTCGGTACAGTAGAAGAGCTGTTTTTATTTGGCATTTATAGAGTCAAAGACTTTTAAAAATAATTTATTTGCTTCCCCGGAGTAGTTGAAGTAGCTTTCTATACCGATATAGTCTGTCAGGGGCATTTGTGTTGGAAGTATCTCGGTTCTTTTATCCTTATTTATAGCTTACACCAGGGATTTGTGCTAGAGTAGCACTGTCACAGAGCTAGCTCTCTTAGACAGTTTTTACCTACCACTGTGTGTAGCACCATGCTGTGAAGATGCTTCCCTAGCCTGCAGGCCCTGTCGTAGTAAAAGCAGCAAAGTACACTTCTCCTGCCCACTTCTCCCTAACTACCTGTGGGAGCCAGACTTAACTTATACTCTTGTTTTTCAAGGTCTATCAGTACTAAACGTTACTTTCTTCTTTCTTACCTCCTCCAGCTTTTCATTGGGTTTCAACCCAGGCTTGTCTTCAATACTGCAGGGCTTTTTGGGGCTGATTGATGGTTCTTGATTCCTGGTGTATGGCTGTGGCTTGCCCGTTCTATTTGAAACTGCTAAAAAGCCAGTATCTTCTGTCATGCGAGGTTCTTTTTGCTAGATAGATATTCCAACCATCTTTAAGGTCTCAAAGTACAAACCTCATGTACTTTATCTGGCCTTCAAACACAAGAGTTAATACTGCACATCAAAGCTATCAGGACTTTCTAAACTCTGAGCCACCTAAAGCCAAAGGCTCTGCTAAAGGCAAGGAAGTACTTGACAAAGACAAATCTGATCATGTGGTGCCGCCTTCTGTTCCTGTGGTCCTGCAGTACTCAAAACAAAATGAAAGCAGCCCCTCCTCAAAAAAGTCGATTAATCCTGGAAGATAGTTAAGGCAAAGAAAGTCTTTCCCCTTCTGTTTCATGTTAGCTCCTCTCACCATCTGGGTGGATGAGCTGGGATAAAGGAGCGTTACCTCAAGACAGTCTCTCCATGGAATGTGATTTCTTGTTTCAGACACATGTTAAAAAGCAGTCTGCAAAAAAACTGAGCACTGTCACATTAACTGATTAAAATCAGGAATACCATGGAGTAGGGATTGATTCCCCACCCCCCTCAAATATCTCTTTCAGTAGAAGAACAAGAGGATATGGAGTTATTTCAGCAGATGAGAGGTTCGAAATAAAAAGAGTGGTTTTTTTCAAAGCTGTATTTGAGCTGCATAGCTGTTGCCTGCAGCAGGTTGTAGGCATTTAAAGCTTGCGTGGTTTCTAAACATGACTGAACAAATTCATAGGAGAAAAATCCATTGAAGATTATGAAATACAAAAGATATTAGGTCATAAATTGTGGGAGATTTCTGTAGTACTGAGTGAAATACCATTACATATTTGTCCTCTTACACTCTTCCCTGGGCATTTGCTTGATGGCATTGGTCTATACCAGTTATCTTTTAGGAACAGGATGGTGTCAAGCCCTAGCAAGACCAAAGAACTTTTGCTTGGAACAGGAGGAAGGGATAACAGGAAAGAAGAGCATGGAGAAATAACATGACTAAAGGGGACAACAAATGTGATAAAAATGAGTGTTAGGTTCAAAGTACCGAAGATGGACAAACAAGGAAGTGGAGGGGATGGAGTTCAGAGCACCCTCCAAAGCACTAGAAAGTGTTTGAAAATATCTAAGGACCCCATGGATACTTTCCAGGGGCTCCTGTCAGGGACAGATTGTTGAACTAAATAGACCTTGTGGTTTTACTTCATCCTGTCATTCGTACATTCTTTAGCACTTTGAGTTCTCGAACATTTGACTGTTGGCAAAATTTGGTTAGAATGTGAGGCCAGGTGAGAGCAGAAACGTTGTGAGAGTTTGGGAATTAAGCATTGCATTTTTCTAACTCCCAAAACCAAATTTTTGAGGGAGGAGTATGTTTAAGGAAGGGGCGGGGGGTGAGAGGGAAAGACCCTAAACTGTTTTCTCATCACAGTACACTGAGAAAATGTTTAGACTGATATATAACCTTCGTAGTGTTATGTTCTATAAAGTTGGCAAGAGCTTAGTTCTTAGTCTGAATGCTATGCTTGTTTTGAAATTTAAATAATAAACAATTTATATATGTATATATTTTAGCTTAAAATCGTATTTTGTCGGATTTGGCTGTTAATAAAAGCTTATGGTGGAATCAGCACTCTGTCCATCCAGTGAAAATATGAACAGGACCACACAAAATGCTTCCACTGTGTCATTTCTTTTACTGCTGTTCCATTAAAATAAACTCCTTGCCACAGAACTTACTTGTCATTTCCCGCTTCTCAAAAATATCACTAGCAGTGCAGTTTCTAAAGCTTTTCCACTTCTACCTTTGGTATCTGTCCGACTGCATTTGCAGAAGATCCCTTTCTATTCCTCCCTGCCATTCCTTTTCAACCACTACATTACTGGATTTCCAATATACTGTATTAAAAGCAGGGGTTTGGCTGGTGCTGCTTAGAAGTAAACCCAGGCTAGTCAGGTAGGGCCATATTCCTCCTGGTTTCTGTCATTGCTGATTCCAGAAAGAAAGTGCTTTTGATCTTGATGTATGTGGTGTTCTGTCCATGGCTACTTTAGCATTTACTGAGAGAAATTCTTCTCAAATTGTATCTTCTGGTTGCAGTAAGCTTTTTCCTTTTTCTCCTGGATTTTATAGCTTACTGAACTTCACTGAAGTAAAAAGAAAGAGACTTTAAATTTATGGGCATTTGTTGGACTGGGTAATTAGCTTATCTGGCTTGTATGTTTGTGCTGTCTCTTGTAATGTGGCCCTGTGTTATTACCACACCTGCTGGGCTTGATTAAAACATGAAAACCATGGATGTATTCTTATTCACTTTCCTTGATTGAAAACTACTTTTTGTTTTGTCTGAAAATTTGTCTGAAAAATGTCCTCCTTTTTTTTTTTTTTTTTTTTTTTTACAAAGTATGAGAATAATTCTTTAATGTGTGTTTTTAGTCGCCCTGAGGTTTTTCTAAGTTAATTTTCTGAAGGTAAGTACATAACTAAGATTTGTTTAGAAAGCAGAGAAACTGGTTTGGTAGAGAAATATTTTACAATTTCTGCTTCATATCCGTGAATGAAAATTCACAAAATTCCTTTGAGTGTTGTCTTAAAATTAAGAAATGTAGGTAGTGATGCCTTCAATATTCCCGGCAAGCAGTGAACTGGGACTCTGGAGGTTTAGGATGAGTTGTTGTCATGTGAATTTTTTTTATCCAATACCACCAGCTTTGGTATTTCCTTTGGCATGCTATCTGTCACCTTCAGAGCAGGTGTGTAGGTGGAATTATTAAGATGGTCTCCATAAGACTCAACTATAGCATTGTGATTCAGAGGTGGTCTCCCAAATGATAAGAGTACATGAAAATGGTGTCTAAGAGGGCTATTTGCTAACGACACGCAGTAAAACATTAGATGTGCTGTTAACATCTTTGCCAAAAACATGATTCAGGATGCAGTTTAGTTTGCAAATCAACTTCACCTCGAAAAATCCTGGGATCAAATAAGAGCGCTCAGTTGCTCCTTCAGTCGATGAATTCTTACAACATTTTGTTACATTTTTCTATGCAGTTAGTTTCCAACACCTCTTCTTAGTTTACAAGGGTATGAATAATCTGCATTTACATGCCCTGCCAGTAGTGTTCACAAGCTGGCAGGCAGGTAATACTAACTCACAGGGCTGTGCTTGAATGCATCACTTCTGCTGTGCTCTTACCCTCCGCTGTGCCAACAGCTGAGAGAGCTGGGAGTTTTCCCTACACTCACGTCTTTCTGGCTCATTGTCAGTCAAACCATGCCAACTGCACCAGCCAGTAAAAGCATATAGGAAAAATAAATTTGTCATAGGAAAAGTACAGAAAAGTGATTACTTTCATGCAAGACTACAGTAAAGGTACTGTTAGGCTACACTTTGCTAATGCTGAAAAAATAGCTTTCAAAATCTGGGGGTTTTGTTAGTGATAGTGTGCTTGAGGACATTTCCACTCAAAGGGTAGGACCAAAACATTTTTTTAAAAAAAAAACAAACCCACAACTGCTGTAATGTAAACATTTTTAGTAACTCTGAGTGCATGAGACAACGTGATGTCATTCTGCTATATCATTCTCAAAGAATTCCGTGTAAATAATAATAAAGGGTTGTGCTGGCTGATATGCAAGAAGATACAAGAGATCTGTATAATGGAAATGACATTTGATAATGAACTGCACTTTTTACAGTGGTTTTATTAAGTCTCCAAACATAGCATTTTTTTCAGGTTATTTATACTGTAATATAAAACAATAGAAAGTAAATAGTTGTTGAAGTACATTTGCGACAAACTCAGCAGTTTTGGTTTTTTGATCTTCTCTAAACACACACTTTTCCCTCTTGTTATGATAGGGAGGGGAAATCAAGCAGGCTCGTTTTTCCTGTAGAACTTCACTTCTAATTAAATTACAGCTTCAGCATTTGTGTGATTATTTGTGTCTAATTCTTCCAAAGAACTTCGCAGGGCCATGCAGAAGGCATTATAACATGGAATGCTGCAGTTTTGCTTAAAGTTGCTTACGCTTGGTATACTAGTCTAAATAACAACAGCTTGCAGTTTTTATTACTCGTACATGTTTAGCAGAGTCAGTCTCATGAAAGCCAGTAGTACAAGTGAAATTGTCATTAAATATTTTACAGCTTTGGAATTAAGGAGTACAGGTCTTAGAATGGTGTCACATTTTCTGAAGTCAAAATGCTTAGAGAGTATAAAATGTGCAGGACATTACTGGTGCTTAGCTTTGACTTTTACAGACAATCTTGTCCAAACTTGCAGAAACCAATCTGCAGCAAAACCAGAAACTGTATTTTCCATTCTGCTGCGGATACAATACGAAGAACACTTAGGAATCGGAGTGGGGAAAATTATTGCCTATGTGGCAGCAAGCCAACAGGGTCTGCCTTCTCTTATACCTGCTGTCTCCATGGTCCTGGTATAAGGTGAGGAAGGGGCTATGATGAGAAACCCTGAGTGTAAGAAAAGGGATTAGTGCTGGTAAATTGCACCATATCAGTTCCTTTCCTGATCTGAAATATCTCGTCAGTTTTAATCTAATGGTAGAAAAAGAGTGAGTCACTTCTTCCTCCATTAGTTGAATGTGCGTTAGCTACCTATCACTTAGAGAAAGGTACGTATGGGAAATAAGGTAAGAGAAAAATAACTTCTGCAATACAAAAATATCATTATAAAAGTAACATGAAAGATAATATTCATATATTTAATGTAACATACTCCAAAGGCCTGGCTATTACCAGTGTGATTTACAACATTCTTGATGAAAGGAGTCAATGCTCTTTTAAATTCAAAAGATTGAAGTGGGGGAAGAGGTTTTATTCAATTTTGTTCAGTTGATCAGAGGATCTTGTTTTGGTGTGGTTATTGTGCACGATGAAACTAAGAATGCCAGAAAAGTGCTCTGTTTTGCCAGATGTCTAATGGCCCTTCAAATACTTTAAAGCTGTCTCCTCTTCTGTGCTAATTTAGAACTTTGCAGAAATGCTTTATAAAGTAGGTATACCAACAGTGGTTCAAGTTTATAGAATCACAGAATGCCTTGGGTTGGAAGAAACCTCTAAGGGTCATCTAGTCCAACCACCCTGCACTGAGCAGAGACATCCTCAACTAGATCAGGTTGCTCAGAGCCCCATCAAGCCTGACTTTGAATGTCTTCAGGGATGGGGCCTCCACCACCTCTCTGGGCAACCTGTGCCAGTGTTCCACCACCCTCATGGTAAAGAACTTCTTCCTAATGACCAGTCTAAATCTACTCTTCTCTAGTTTACAACCATTGTCCCTCTTCTATTGCTACATGCCCTTGTAAACAGGCCCTCCCCAGTTTTCTTGTAGGTCCCCTTCAGGTACTGGAAAGTGACTATAATGTCTCCCCGGAGCCTTCTCTTCTCCTTGCTGAGCAGACCCAACTCTCTCAGCCTGTCTTCATAGGAAAGGTGCTCCAGCCCTCGGATCGTTTTTTGTGGCTCTCCTCTGGACCGGCTCCATCAAGTCCATGTCCTTCTTGTGTTGAGGGCTCCAGAGCTGGACACAGTACTCCAGGTGAGGTTTCACCAGTGCAGAGCAGAGGGGCAGAATCACTTCTGGCCTAGATCACAAAGTCAATTTAGAGGCTTAAATGCTATCTAAGAGCCATCCTCTGTTTCCTAGTACCCTTTTTTGATCTCCAGATGCCCACTCTTCTTTTGCTCTATCACAAAAACATAGGACCTATATCTTCACGGTTTTGATTCCTCTGTATATCTATGGAATCTGATTTTAATTGTCAATTATTATGAGCCAGAAGTGGGTGTTTATGAAAAGCACAGAGGAAAATACTCCAGTTTGGATGTGTGTCTAGAAACGGGAAAGTTTTGTTCTCTTACTTGTGCTGAACGTTTCCTTCAAGTGGGTCAGTTTAACATGAAAAATTAATAAACTATTTTCCTTCTTTTACTTTCCTCATTCTTGCATCCTCTTTGATCTGCCATGCAAGTGATAGACGTGGGTTCAAATCATCATATATCAGAAAGGTTAGAAAACCCTGTCCTTGTGTGTTGGTGATGGGTGAGGGTGAAGGGAGAGGGGATTTCCCTATCCAGTCAAAGTCCTTCTCTTGTAGCCCAGAATAGGTGTTTAAGAGTGTATGTACACCACTCTCAGACTCTGGGCTGGTTCTGTTTGCACACCAATGCTGAAGTTCTGAGTAGTGGAAAACGCAGCACAGATACTGGTGGTGTAGATTTACTGGCTGGAATTCCATTAGTGTTTTGTAAACATACTCTAATTTCAAGAGGAAAGCAAATCTATCTCCAAGGTGTTTGCTGTAGACAGGTCTTACACAGCGTCAAGCTCAACTTACTCTCTGTGAGGACTCCTTTCTGAAGCGTCTGTCTGTCACCAAATATTGCCAAGGGAGCTGAGATAGCAGGTTTGGGACTCTGGTTCTCACTGGATGACAATACAACAAAGTTGTGGAAGCTGTTTCAGTGAGTACCTTCTGTGATATAGCTCTGTTTCTCTGGGAAAGCTCTGTGATGTCGCATCTTCATGTTTATTGTGCCTCAGGATCACTGCCATTGTCTTGCAAGTTCTGGTAAGCTGTGGAAAGGAAAACAATTAGAATTTTCTTGACCGTTTTTTGGTTTAGAGCCTCAAGGACAGGCAATGTTGCTACTACAGCGATGAGTGAGACCTCATCTGCAAATGAGCAGGAGGTTAGGCACAGAAGATCATTCTTGAAGGATGGGTCTCAAGGATAGTCTACAGCTCTATTTGTAGGACAAAGATATGTTAAAAAGGAAGAAGGAAAGCCCCGTAAAATGTGACTCTCTACAAAACTGTGCATGAATTGGAGGGGTAATTTGTGCCCCATAGTATTAAAATGGGTTTTAATAGAGTTCATGTATTTCTGAGATTACAGTGATGATGGCTGCTTCTCCTGGAGGTAAACAATACATTCCTCAAAGCAAAATCCCACACAAATGGATTAAGCGCAGGTTGTGACTTTCACTTCTGCTCCCTTCTTTTGGAAATAATTTCATTTTTTTTCACATTGACATAAACTGTTCTTGAGTAATTAAACCCTTCTTTTCAGGTTTCTCCACCCTCTTTTCCTGGATTTCTCATGCTTCTAAAGGGCACTGGGAATACATCTAGCCATTTAATTTCCAAGTAAGAGTCTAAATTCCCTTGCTGTGTGAGTTTTTGATGCAGATAATGTTGGTTTTTTTCTTGGACCATGTGGGCTAAATAAGCTTGAACTTACCAACTTAACATCTGTCCTGGCTCTTGTATATACAAGTAGAACAAGTCTATCAATAATTAAAAAAAAAACAAAACACTTTCTTGCTGCAGAAAACCCAGCTGACTGAGATTATACGCTTGAATCAGTGGGGATTTAGCTGCATCACTCATACAGAATTTGGTGCATCAATACTACTTCAGTCTAATTGATAGGAATGAAGAATTCAGAACATAGACTTACATTTTCTTCATTCACAAGGCTTTTTTTACTATCAGTAGTTTTATGCATAATTGGTATTTGGATGAGCTTCTGTAGTTGTAGACTTTTCTCGTTCCCACTTTCAATAGTGTTGTTCCAAATCTCTACTAATACTCTCATTTTACAGAGAAATAATACCTTAAATATTTATTTAGTATGGAGGAGAATTTGTAAATGTTCATTTCCTTACATACTCAGCAGGCATTAGAGCTGCTGATAAGCTGCTGTACACCGCTGTGCCGTACTTTATGCAGGTATAAATCTAGACAGATATTCCCCTACATGTCTACCACAGTGGCCCCTGCATCACCTCTTCTCAAATTCTGGTAAGATTTGTTGCTGGTGAAAAATGAGCTGCTGTGGCATACAGGCACAGCAGGCACCAGCTGCTGAAACAGCTCCAGTTACTGGTGGTAGGTGGAGTGAGATTGAATACTTTCTATTTAAAACTAGATTAGTGTCTTTTCTTCAGTTGTGTGAAGTGCTCTTCTCTAACAGTTCAGAATTTGGGATCTGGATTAACTGGAGTAATGAGCAGTTGTTGAAAATGCGAGGCTGAGCTGGTGGTGCTACCAGAACTCATTTTCTCTCAAGAGGGCATGTCCTCAACAAGCAGACGTACTGCCGTTAAGTCTAAAATTTCTAATGTTTCTGCTACTTGGAAAGAAGAAGGCAGAAAGAGATTTTAAAAAATCAAAACAAACCGAGCAACTTTAATAGAAATATCTAGTATTTCTATTTTTTTTTTCTAGCTGTACAATTGAATAGATGAGGAGTACATTATTTTATGGGGTACTTGTCCTCCTTCTATACTCTGTGGAGGAATAGCATTCTCCCTTTTAAATATAATTTCAAAGAGATTTTTGTAGAATACTTCCGATTGTCCGGTTCTTAACTGAGCAGATGGACCCTAAATTGGATTTCATAAATTGTTTTCTTCCTTTTTCTTGTAATTGTTGCTAACTCACAAACAGACCAACATCATTAAATATTAAGTTAGAATTTCTTTTGACAATCATAGTAATGAAATTTTTTTCTAGAGGGGATGGTCGAAAACACCTTTTAAGTCATCAATTCCAGTCCTCATGTCTATCTTGCCTGTGTCTGTAGAAGTATATTAACATTATATATGCTAATTTAGATAATATATTTCTATACTTACTTGAAGGAGTTTAAGATAGCCTAATTTTCTCACAGCTCACACCAGGTTTACAGTGCTATAATTGTATTGATTGAAATGGCTGTAACAGAAACACTATAATTTGCAGCAGCCAAGGAGATCAAGTGCAACAGTCATACGTTGTTGTGCTGCATATTGCACATCAGTGGAACAAGACTGCTTATTGGGAACAGTGATTTATTTCCTCCAACAGTAGCAGAAAATGCCTTTTAAACTACATTGTGTCATTTCTACAATTAGTAAAAGAGAATTTTGTAAATGGCATTTATTTTAGTAGTAAGACACTGATACTTGTGCATAGTCTCCTTGCTCTTGAATGCACAATAAAAAACATTGCTGACCAATTTTCTATATGTAGCTTATGTTAGTTAGTCTGAAAGAAACCTGTACGTAGTCTCTGCTTTGAAGGTGCTTTGCAATCTTAATAGGATGCAAAATGTCTCACTGAATGAAGACTAAACTCTTTAAGGCAAAATGTATTTTCCTTGAGTATCATTGTATTTGTTTTTATTTTTGATGTCACGTTACTTTTCATGTGGTGGTGTTTGTTTTTTCCTGGCAGCTCTGGTGGTGTTTTGTGATTAGCTTTAGTGTTACAAATGCTGTTTATATGTTTTTCATGACAGAAATGGTAACAGTGTGTACTGTGCTGCTGTGAAACGTTGGAGTACGCAGTGTGCTAAGATGCAACTCATTGATATTCCCTTGGGAAAGCGAACATATGCTTCTGTTGATAAATATATGGTAATTATATTTTAGAATATACTTGCACATCAAATTATTTGTGTTTTGCACTCTTGAGAAAATGTGAAGCTGGAGTTGAAAAAAGGTTTCTTTTTGATAGTGTTTTTGTAGATCTCTCTAATGACTGGGTATTTGCATGATCTGTCTATACGTGGTACTTGACAGCAGGTAGGAAAAATTCTGCAAACGTTTTGAAGTGTGCTCTGACAACTTGTGAAAAAGATTTTTAAACTGAGTATTTAGATCTGACACAGGAAACTGAATAAAATGTAAAAGAATAATCAAAACAAAAATTCTTCTAGCCAGCTTGTTTCTACCCTAGAAAAATAAATAAGCAGTTCCATTAGAGGCTTTACTAAAAATGACATTCTACGTACATGGGATATGAAGAACTTACTGAGTTTGCACTGGAAGTTGTTAAAAGTGACCATTCCAACAGAAAGTGGAAGTCAATCACCAAGCACTTTAACTTCATTTTAATGAAATAAAAAAACCCAAACAGTTTCTCCACAGATAAGAAAACACTGTGACTGTTGTCTATTAAGAATGTTAGCGGTTCTTTGAGATAACTAATTTTATAGTAACGTGTGTTCAGATTAAGATGCAATAGTTGTGTTGTGCATCAACTACCCAAATCATTAGAGCCTGGTCACACTGAAGTGAAGACTCCTCAGCTGATGTCAGGTTTTAATTTAAGTTGCTGTGAATCGAAAGTTTTGAACTATACTTCTCATAATGATTTTGTATTTATTTAATTCAAACATCTCTCCTTTACAGGGCTAAAATACATTTGTGATCTCCATTGAATTCAGGGGGGATTTTTGTATTGTATGTTGATCTTGATCGTATGTGTGTGTGTATATATATGTATATATATGATAATGAACTGTAAATTGCCCATTTCCAGTCAGGAAATAGATCACTGTAAGTTGTTCTATAAAGCTATAAATAGTATACGAGCTGCAAATTGTTTTTAATGGTCCTTTAGCAAGGAAAGGAGGATGACATGAATAGCCCAGAAACTAAGGAGTCACACATGACATGACTAGACCTGGGAGAGTGTGTCTGAGAAGTGTCATTTATGTTTGCCTGCTCCTTTTAAATTTTTTGGCATAAACATTCACCGTGACTGCTTTCAGATAGGGTACTGGGCTATATATGTGTGCTTGTCTATATGTCTGTATTACTTGGTTTGATCTGTACATTTAGAAGATTGACAATGATGTATTTGAAATATTCAGTACCGAAAAAAGACATGGGCCCTGGAAAGTATCTACTTCATCACTGTCATTTCAAATCTTTTAATGTCAACAGAGGTAATTTAAAGCTATTGTTTTGTATACGTAGCTTTCATTTTGGACAGAAGCTTAATTTGGAATGCTGGACTGCTGACAGACAATCATAGAAAACTGACATAAACCACTCTTTTAGCAGCCATACTAAGAGATGATTAGGAAAGAAGGCATGATGGCAACAGTACTGCTGAGCTTTTGTGCTCTCAAACCAGCACACTGGTTCCTTGAATGCATTTATAAACTGGTGAAGCTATGACTAGTCCAGAACTACTTCAAATTCTTGTGGGAACTATAGTGGCAAAGATCTGCTTCGAGAATTGAGCAGAGATAACACATTCCCTACAGAGTCCAGCTAGGCTAGCTCCCAAAATTGTAAGACCAGGAGCTTCTTTTATGGGGCCTTTATACTGTAATTTTGAAGTGTACCTTGATCTTTCAAAACTGCTGAAGGAGAAATTGAGCTTTACGAGTCACAGGCATTGAAAAATCTGCAGTTCAAACTCCCAAAAATAGATGTTGTGAATGCCCCTTATACCCAAACACTGTTGCCCCCAAGTGCCTCCATTACACTCAGTAACGGAGTGAAGAACAGAGCTCACTTGACTTTGGAAAGAACAAACTACAGGGCATTTAACAGATAGAATCTCAAAGAAGAGCTTATCTGGTTTCATCAGATAACCTGCTAAAGCTGGAACTCGTCTTTCAAAATATCATTAAAAGGCTCAGAACTCCAGCATCACCAAATGGTTTTACGGTAGATGGTAAACAAGGGACACTGTATAAGTTTAGCCTTTCGTATCTTATTCATATTGATCTGGTAGCTGGGAGAGACATAGGTAAGTTATTTAGAGTTTAGATGTCTTCAGCAGCTTTTTTTAATACATGGCTTGTTTTATCTCATGGTAGCTCTGAAAAATATTGTCAAAGTTGGCAAGAGATTGTTGTGGTTGAATTGTTTTCCAGGAACAAGTTAGCAGCCTAGAAATCACCATTACATGTAGAATTTTTCAGGCATTCATCCCCTTCTCTTTATCCTGTTCTAGAATACTCTTACTAACGGGATGTTGCTAGGAGAGGAGGAATAAGCATATAATGCCACTTACAGCGTGGCTTTCCTGCTTACAGAGTTTGGGCTGTTGGTGCTATTGGTCTACACCTTTATGAGTGATTTTAAGATAGAAGACAAAAGCTGGAGAGGAAAGAAGTGAATTACCAGAGTGCATGGAAGTTTTCAGTATGCTAAGATAATATCTGTTCACATAAACCACCAGGCTACAAAGGATTTCACAATTTTACAAAGCTCCCGCTCAGCTTCCAGCTGGCAAAAATAACCGTATTTTCAATAGTCGGAAAGGTGGTGGTTATGCTGTTTTGCATTGCAGAGTGTTCCATATCCCATGTTGTGTCATGTCTCAGAGTAGGTCAGTATGAAATCAAGAATGAAAGAAATGAAACTTTGAAGATATTTGTTTTTTCCAGCTCAGTAACCTAATATTTCATCAAGGGCCTTCTGGGAGCTGATCTGAATATGCTGCAGTGAAGAGAGCAGCCAGGGAGGAACTCTAATGAGTCCTCAGTATACATTCCTGACTGCCTTCAAACAATTTGGCGGCCATCATTTTTTGAAACATTCCAAGCACTCATCTCTCATTGTCTTTTGTGGTTTGGATGGAGGATTGTTGATTGTTGGACTGGTTTTGAGGTAGTCCCATGAGTGAAATTGTGGATCCTACCTCACACATTATCATCTACATTTGCATATAATTGAGACATAAGCTTTCTGGCAATCTGCAAAAGGAATTGCTGTAGAGCTGTTGTTAAATTTTCTAAGAACAAACACAATAGGAATGCCAGCCTAGGATGTAGGTCAAGAATTTGTCCACGGAATATTCTTTATTAAATCCAGTGAAATCCTCTGGAGGTTGTTAGGCACTAGTTAAAGGAAAGACCTGTATCCAAGTCTTCCTTATTATGGGGAGTAAGGTAAAATGAGATTTGCATCTGCTTTGCCTCTACACTTGTTTGTTTGAAACTAGAAGAATTCCAGGCTTTTCCATACGTTTGGTGTTTTTTCATTGTTGTTGTTTGTTTGTGGTTTTTTGGTTTGTTTTTTGTTTTCGTTTGTTTTTTTTAAAAGACCAAACCACCCTCAAAACCAGAGTGCCACTTTTATGTATAATGTCCGTGCATGAGAGTGAGTGTGTGTATTGGGGGTAAAGGGTGATTGAGACAGAGAGTGAGAAACCACAGAGGCACTTTATACTGAATATTGCTCCTGCAGCAGCTCGCAGGGTGAGAGGTGACTTTAGCAATGACTTACATTACATAATACCTCCCATCTCTCTGCAGATGTGTGAGTTTGTTTAAATGTTTTATGAGGTTTTTATTACAGTGTAATATAGTCCCAACCCCTCTGCAGTTGCCAGTTTGGTCACAAAATATAATAAATTTTAAAATACCTAATGCTTCAGCTATTCAATAATTTTCTGACAGGGCCCCCAGTGCAATTATGGTACCCCTGTGTTGCTGGACTACTTTTGTTTGGGATGTGTAGCATAGCAATTTTAATTCTCTGATCCTGTTCCACAAAATCCGCGTGTTTAAGCAGATTTGAATGTTCTGTACACTTGTGAAAAATTACTGTTCTCTGTTCCGGTCTTCCATGTGCTGTGATACAATAGCCGGCTGCGTAACGATGAGCAGTGCCTTCATACTCTTTGGAGGTTGCCATGTGTAGGTGATTTGTGAGATAAGCAGCAATCTCAGCCATGGAGTTGTTTAAGATTCTGAAACAAACTGAATCCACAGGAAGCACCTGTACTGCGTGCTGAGATGCTTCTCTTCACCCATATGATAAAGTTTACCTTGGCAGCCACTGAACATTAAACACCAATACATGAAAGACCTGAGCAAAGCATTACTCCTCAGTATCCTGGTCCCTCCGAAATTGTATAAATGTTTATAAAAGGGAGAAAATTCAGTTTCTGAAAGGAAAAAAACCCACAACTTCATGCTTAAAAAAGATACTTAACTTATCAGCAGATGATATCTTTTAAATATTTCAGAGAAAGCTAAAGGAAGAAATATATGCATAAGGAAAATTATTCCCTATTTCCAATCTCCAGTTCCAGTGAGGCAGCTTTCTGCTAGGCTCTGGACACTGTATGGAGGACCAGCGATCAGGTGTTGTTTGAGAAGGCCAATTTTCCGTTTTGAAATCCCTCTCAAAAAGAAACGGCTTCTGAGATGCAGAAGCAGGCAAAAAGAGCTTGAGTATTTCAGCAGAGTTGTGCTCCTAAGCAATTTATGTTGCTAAGTGGGAGATAGACTGTTGGAAAACAGCAGCCTTAAATTCTGCGTGGAGTCTCTGGATTTAGGAAGATGGAAAGTGGCTGCATTTACAGAACTGTGAGGAATATGAAAATTCTGTACAATTTCTTTATATTATTATTTCTTTTGGGATTACAGGTAGGAATAGAAACCTTTGGTTTCTGGCATTCAGACCCAGAAGGAGACCCAAAATTCTAGAAAAGGAAAAATGTGTGGGTTTCCATAGTTACTCTTCAATGGACTTTCCAGCAGATAAATTATTGTCTTCCATACTAAACTAGATTCTGTGCATTTCCCTGTTAAGACAACTTCTCTTAAAAATACATTGACAAGATGCAGTTAAGAATTCCATACTGAAACACATCTAAATTAGATCTGTGAAGTGCCCAATTGTCATAGACCTCTGTCACATAAAACAAATGGCCTACAACTTGCTCAGTGGTCTTTGTAGTAACAGGCTGCTCAAAGAATGAATTTGAGTCTCAATAGATCTAATCTTTATCTTCTCTTTAAGTATCTGTCTAGAAATAGAAATATGGAAATTGTTTCCCTAACATAGCCTTGTCAACTTTAAACTTATTTGTAAATTCCTCAGGCCACCTCAGCAATAATAATATCTTACATTTCCTTCAGAGGTCACAAAAGGTAATTTTTTACTAGTAGGGATTACTACAGGGATTAATAGACTTGAGTGATTTCACACAATTAGCCCATGACTCAGTAGGGATAAGAATCTAAATCCTTAGACCAAGCTCTGTGTTCTGGTCTATAGAAAACAACAAAATAAAGAGCTACCGTTTGTTCAGTGCGCTACTTCATGTGTCAGGTAGCTCAAATTCTCAGCTCAGTAGCAGGGTGGGATGTTCTGAAGGACTGCAAGAGTTAACAAGAAATCATGCAGTGCTTCCTTTTCCCCTGGATCAATAATCGCACGCCTGTGCCCCTCGTGGTATCGGTATGATACAAAAGCATTGCCCACGCATTTGCAACGTTTTATAAATATTGTGTGTGCATACCTGTGCCGACTAATATTATATTTTGAATAACTGAATTATCCTTTAGATAACTTAGGTATGATCTATTTTCATTTTTATTCTGCTCCTCTGAGGTGTCTTGCATGTCTAAATAGTTGTTTTCCATTGGTTTGTAGCTAACTGTGTTGATTCAATACCTGCATATTTGTACAGTGCTCTACTTTTGGGGTACAAGATGGCACATACTTGCACTTTTTTAACGTTACTGGATAAAGCACAATTAACCTTACGTGGAAAGGAGGCAGTGAGATGTTCAGTTCAATGGGGAGTGTAACATAATATGAAACACTTTGGTAATTTGCTGGTTTTTCCCCCCTCTGGAAATGAAATATTAGAAATATCGATCTAAGCTGAGAAGAAAGAATTTTAACTTAATTTTAGCCAGATGGAAACAGTTTATAACCAAGGGTGAGGTGGGAGAGTTTTTTCTCTAATTATGGCTTTTGTGACTTGGATGAAGAGCAAGTAGGCTACCTAAAGGGAAAACATGCATATAAAGTCTATGTATCTCACTTCTGAGGCGTTGGGATTGGAGGTACTGAAAAAAGGTTGTGAAGGCACAGGCAGTGCCTCGGGGTGGACGCTGGTTTGTGAAACAGATGTGAAGGGAGTGAGATATCCCTGTCCTTAGCCTGTATATAGCTCAGTGGGAGTTAAACCCAACAGATGTAAGAGTTGGGAGAAAGCAAGGGCAGAGATTTTTGGCTGATGTTTTATTTTCTTCTGTGTGGCTTTGTGAAGAAAGGAGCTTAATTTTGTTAGCTTTCCTCAATTCAGAAAGAGCCAGCCATCTCCTGTGCTGCTTTCCACCATCTGAATAGGAATTGGGCAGAGGGCCCAGGAGCCACATTCTCTACCTTAACCCAGTGACGCCTGAAGAAGCCAAGAGTCCTCTTCCAGGCAGTTGCAGTGGGAAAGGGCCAGCAGCTACTTAAGAGTGCCCCTTACTCACATCACAGATACTTTGGGGGCTAGAAAGGAAGTAGTAGAAGGCAGCTGGGAGAGCTGCCAAGTGTCACACTTTTGGCAGCTTTGTCACACATTCCTTTAATTTAGGATTTGGCTCTGCCACAGAGACTTGCAGGTTTCTGCTTGAAGTTTTCCTTATTTACCACTTGGGGCCACTGTGGCACTCTTGAGCAGGAAACATGGAGCATCTCTTCGCTGTTGTATCCCAGGCAGGAAGGAGCTCTTGGGGGGTAGAAGTTGCAGCAGCACGACCGCTGGCAGGACCGTTTCCTGTTGTCCTCATTGCCTTTGATTCACTCCAGGTGACTAAAAAAACCCTTGAGCATCCCGGGAAGTTCCTGTCGCTCCTTAACTAAGTAACCTGGCAGCCTTGGACTAGGGCTGGTGGATCCCTGTCCCAGTTCCCCATCTGCGTGGGAGCACCTATTCTAGGTGCCGGGGTTGTGTAGCTCTTTACTTTGCCCTTAAATCCTCTTCAAGGTAGAGTGTGCTAGTGCCAGGATTTGGTATTGGGTCATCAAAAACAACCCTGGGGGGCAAACTGATTACAGAATTGTTAAACAGTGAGAGAAAACCAGGACAGCGGGACAAGTTTAAAAAGTCATATGATTGCTGTTGAAGATACACATGTATCTTGAAGTAGTGAAGTTTCCTGATGGTGACAAAACCACTGGAATTTTTAGTTGAAAATATGATCAGGGCAGCGTGTGAACTCTTACCTTGTTAGGCAAATGCTTCACTATTAAATTCAATACGGTTAAACTCTTGTTTTTTTCTCTAGCAGCACCTGAAAGAAAGTACCATTTTATTTCTGCCTTACAACATTGCTCTCTCGATCTGTAGTTAGGGCCGTAATTTTTTTGTTCACTTGCATTTGAAATATTGTGCATTTCAGGCTAAATAACATTCCTTTTTCTAGTTGGATAGATGCTGGTAAGGTGGTTATTTAGTTTTACATGTTATTAGACTAGTGCTAAACTGGAACGCTGGGCTTTATGGTCTCTGTTTCATACAAATTAAAAAATAGTTAGACTTCGTGTTGACTCTCAGTTTTGTCAGGAACACTAATGTAGCTTCTTTCAGAGGGAGCAGGCAGTGGAGATGGCTTCTTTGAAGAGGTTGGAGGGAAAGACAAACTTGCCGTTCTCTCTCATTTTGAGGGTAGCGAGGGACCTGCTTAGCCTAGAGCAGCAAGTCCCAGGGGCCCAGACATCCACTGGAAGCAGCCCTGACCACAGTGACCCACCACAGCTCGGCTTCTCAGTTGCAGGGGTGTGGGTTGGTATTGGTTTTCAATTTAGACAAGATGTTGTGTGAGTCACCCTGCCCCCTGCCCTCCCACCAGTGCTATGAATAATAAACTCAGCGAGAAGTTGCAAGCCAACTGATGTGCTGCCAGGGCACGGCTCCTTCTCCCCACGGTCCTTTTCCTCTCTGCACTTTGCTGGACCTGCAGGGCCTGTTGTGGGTGGAGGTGAAACACATCTGGAAGGGGCTGATTCAAATGGCACTCGTAAGTGAAGAAGGAGGTTCTAAATCCAACCCACCCGGGGGAAAGGGGCTGAGGTCATAGGAGGGCAGAATGTGGAGTATTATTATGATGAAAAAGTGAAAAAAAATTACATCAAATGTTTGTTTAAGGATCAGGAGTCCTGGCCCAGCCCCTTCGGTTTGCCAAATATTACATGAAGCTACATAAAAACCAACTCTAACCTCTTACAGCTCTCCCATTAGGTCATATTAAGCCTTGGCAGGGAGGATGGTCCTACTTGGTGGTTTTCTGATTTGTGGTTTGAATTTGGCCAACCTTACTTATTTAAATTTATTTTATTTTGTAAACGCTCAATGATAGAGTAAAACTCTAGAGTAAACTTGTTCTGGCCAGCATTTATTGTGGAAACATTCTGTATTATCAGGAGATCTTTGCAGAACAGCTAACAAATTAAAACAAAGCATTTCAAGCACATATTGAAGTTCTTTTTGTAAATGAAGGAAATGTACTGATGGCTTCAAGCCATCCCTTTTGGTTGTTATCCACTTCTAGCCCTCTGGGCTTTTATAAAAGTGGTGTCTTTTCGCTCTCCCCATGAGGACAGCAGTCCCTTTGGCTGTGGTGCCACCAAGGGAATGAAACAAACTATGTTCTCCTCCTTTTAACTTTGTTAATTTCTTAACGACTTTGTCTTTCCTTCCTTTATGAAATCTGCAGTGAGCCTGTTTGCTCACATGGATGCTCAGCTTGACTGTTGCCATTGAACTACAAAGAGCTGATTCGAAGTAGAGATTTTCCTAATCTGAAAGAATATGAAGTGCACTGTATGTAAACTGCCCACTGAAAATAGAATTTAAAATATGTGGAGAATGAGGTGATCCTGCTCTGGCAAGGGGGTTGGACTAGATGATCTTTCGATGTCCCTTCCAAGCCCTAACATTCTGTGATTCTGAGTGAAAAATTTGGTTTCTCTGTCAATAATGTTTTCTTTATAGAAAATACCTTAAGAAGAAACAAACAAAAAATTAACTGCTTTTTCCTTAATGGGATATTATTTATTTGTTAAAAGTAATAGAAATGCTTTATTTTGCCATCAGATTGGTAGGTGACTAGCTGTGGTAGAGCAATAGTCCTATTCTCTCTGAGGACTACGATCCTGTGACACACCTTCTCATCTTTATGGCTTTTTTTCTAGTGCAATTGCTGAACTAGATCATTGAAATTTAATCTTGACACAGACAAGAATTTGTACTGCATGGAAACAAAATAGCTAGAGCTGTGAAGCGCTTGAAGAAGCTTTGCTTATGAATCTACTGCCTTCTAGCTTTTACAATTTGGGAATGCTGAAAATTTCATTTAGATGAAAATCATGCGAAGAAATGTTTGTAATATTTTTTGATAACTTCAAGGCTTGTGAACTTTCTGAGGAGTAATAATAGCACGCTGCTTTTGTCCTTGAAAAATAATTTTGCAACAGTTTTAAAATTAAGTGATGGTAGTACATAGGGAGCAATAGCTTAATTATGATTTTATAAGTTATGTGTCAGAAATATGTCTCATATTGTTTTAAGAAATACAACTACTTGGCAATTACAATTATGCCCTGCCAAAATTCATCATTTTATTGTGCACACCTATCTTGTCTAGACCAGCATCATTTTGCATATAAATTTCGGCTCTGCACGTAGCAGACTGGCAGCCTTGTAATCTGGTGATTATACAGAGCAGGTTCAATACCCGTAGCCGTGTTTGTACAGTGTTCCCCGTATTTGGCAAATAGCTGGGTTAATCACTCTGCTTTTTGGCAGGTTAATTAACCAAATACCGTGCTCACTGATACCTCAGCAGAATTGTTTCTCGTCCTGGAGTTAGCTTGTTGAAACAGGTTTACATGTTCTTGTACTTAAACTACAGTGCCGTCAGCGGTGTAGATTTAAAGTATACTATAAAAGTCATTTGACTAAATACATTCTCTGGGCGTTTTTTGTGCCCATACAGTCTTTGAACTCTTGGCTGGCTTTTTCACAAATGTTGGCAACTGTAGCAATGATTTTATTGGTATAGTCGATTACCTGCTAGTTACCGTTAAAACACCAATCTGCTCTACAGGAGTCACGGTCATGGATGGGAAGAGTGACCTAAAGATGAAAAATTCCTGTATTCTCTGAAACTCTTGAAATATTTTGTTCAGCTTAACACCTTTTTTTCTTGATAGTGAAAACACCTTTAAATACCAAAGTTGTGTTGTGATAACTGTCACTGCCTCTTCAATATAGAGCTGCGGACACTTTTTTACAAGGAGTTCTGTCAATAGCATTTGTATTGTTGTTGAGAAGGATGTTGAATTATGAAGAAATTGCAAAGCTGAAAATTGTTGCAGACAGAGTTTTCCAAGTCTATTCGTATGCTGTACAAATTGGCTGCCATACAACAACATTATTTCCATTTTTTTTTAAAGTATCTAGATAAATTTATGTGCGGAGAGACCTGTATAAAATCTCAATAATTTGTTGGATGTAAAGCATCTGTCTTGTTAGTTAACTGTAACCTATTATAGTTTGTGGGTTTGTATTTATGAGTTTGCAAGAGGTGCGCAAGTGGCAAAAGAGGCAATATATGATGTTTCTTATTGCAGGGTCAGCCTGTGAGTACATTAGTTCCTCTAGTTTGTGATTAGATATTCTCGGTAGCTTGCCAGAGGTTCAGATTAAATACTTAACCACCATTATGCTAAAGCTGAGAAGAGGTCAGTACTGCCAGTTGTATGAACAAATAAAACTGAGGAATCCTCCTAGAGGTTGGTTGGATCAGTACAGGCTCAGTACTGGTGACTGCTCCCCAAACCTGCTACAAAATAAGTATTTTGTCAATCTGCTTATATTTGATGTGGTTTTGGCATAGAAAGCTGTATACTTAGCTCCCTCAAAAATTTAAATAGAAATTAACTAGGGAATGGCACAGTTTCCCTTCACAAATCACACTACTCCGTTTGCTTTATTGTGCTTTATTTTGATTTCTCAGCAAGCTTCTATGACGATAGCATTTATACTGCTCTTGGCTTTTATTGTGCATTGGCCAGATTTAGACACTCTTGCTTTATTTAGTATAGACTGGCTGATCTCACAAGCAGCCCAGCACAGAATAATGGCACTGTCCTGAGTTTAGACTTATTCTCACTCCTCATCTGTGATAGTCTCCTGTTATGGAGAGAAATGCTGATCTCTTAAAGTTCTTTATAGCTTTACATCTGTGTTACAGTTGCTTATTGGTGTATAGGTATATAAGAAATGGATTATAGGGGTAAATCTGACCAATAAATAGTGGGTTGCAATGCCACGGCTCCCTTTATTTGACTCCAAATCAGTTAACACTATTCAAGTTATATTGATAAACATGTAGTCTGTAAGTTTAAGTTCATGATGCTGAATACAGAACAAATAATTCACTGAAAGAAGCTAATAGAAGAAAGAAATCTCCCTGAATTATAATTAATGTAAAAAATACAAAAGAACAGCAATTGATAGAACTGGTTGAATAATGTTGAATTTGAGGAAAAAGGACTTGAAAAGTTCACAAAAAAAAAAAAGTAAAATGCCAGTTATTCAAGCAAATGTCGAGTATTACACTGGCATTAAGATAGACACAGAAATATTCAACCCATAGCATGGATATATTGCTGCAATGTATGATCTGAGAATTCCCACGATAGATGCTGGTGTGTTACTCCTGGAACACTTTTCCATGGTTTTCAGCCTCAGGTACATGGGTATTACAGTTCAGATCATGAGTAGACTTTTGAAGCAGACCTCACACCGATCTCCACGTGCTGCATTTTTGGTTTGTATCGCAGCGAAGTCCCAGAGGACAAAAACTGAATTCCTTTCAAGTGAAACTTGTGCTCCAGGAGTGCACCTAATACGCTCCAGACTCTACTGGTGTTCCATTCACAGCCCCAAAGTAAAACAATTCTGAAACAGAAACCCTCGAAAAACGTATGTATTCAGGGGTGTCTGGTCCTCGATGCTGTCAGTTTAGTAACTGCTGCTTCAGTAGATGCTTCAATGTTGGTCACTTCAGTAGATCCACTTCTGTTGTGCCAACTGCTTGCTAATGCAGATGTGGTTGTAGTACCTCTCACCTTTCCCTCACGGTGTACCTAGTTTATTTAGAATATGCTCAGTGAGGCGGACAAGCTGACAGTTTCCTGTGTAGTAATATTTGTTCTATGTCTCCCGTCGTTCTCAAGCAGGGATACCTGCACAATGCTCAGAAATAGCTTGAAATTCTACTGAGAAACATTCTGCTCGTGTATGAGTTACGTATGGTAGTATTTGCTTTTTCTTTGAATGTCAGAGCTACCACTTTTCCCTTTTAAGACTCCCCTGTGGTGACAGTAAGCATTGCCAGTCACATGGCTAAGATTCAGAGCTGGGAGAACTGCCATAGTAAACTGAATTTGAACTCTGGTCTTCCCGTGCCTCCACTGGGATCTATAACTGTCTGAAAGGCAGGTCTGGCCAGAAAATTTTTGTGTTGCAAAATTACTTTTGATGTGCAGCTGGCTATGTAAAATGCTTCGTATTTGGTTGTCCAAATTCCAAAGCTGATTTAAACCACACAGTCTAATCGATAATGCAAGTTCTTTTAACAAATACAAATATCTATCTTTTTTATTAGTTGACTTGATGATAATTGACCCCAAGCAATTTTAAACACTGGATGCAACCGAAGCTCTCTAATTTGTTATAGATTGGCCAGCAGGCAGATGAATCATGATAAAGCCATGTTGGGGCAATGACAAGCCTCAGAGATGTCACGCTTGTCAGGGTTTTGTATGCAATCCTAAAAAATGCATATAATTTCTGTATTATTACATGATAGTTTAATTGTAATGACATTATTTTTTAAAGCACACTATTTGGTGTACAGCGTCTCTTGGATCTGCTGGTGTAAACCAGTGGAGCTTCATTGGATTCGAGCAAGCACCAATTTAAACTGAAGATCCTGTCCAAGCTCCTTGTTTTCAGGAACTTTGTTTTAGAAACTGGGTAACAGCCAGTGAAAGAAAAAGTGGGTAGGAAAATTTAAATCAATGACACATGTACTCATCTTAATAGTGCATTGGTTGGCCTAATTTTATAATAGATAGTATTGGAGGAAATGTGATAAAATCTGTTGTTAAAACAGATGAAAACAATTGAGATTAACTTAATTTTATTTTGGATGCATTTTAGAATTCAACTATGAATTGGTTAGTATATTGTGATTTAAAAGTTGTGAAAAGGTTGCCAATAGAGTCTCACAGCTGAAGGAGCTGTAAGAGTTGGAGTAAGCGGCATCATTCTTCTACTGGGCTTGAAAAGAAAGCTACTTGTCAGCCTTTTTACCTTCAAATGTACAGTAAAGACCAAAAGAATGGGAAATGCAGCCAGAGTGTATGCGAAATGTATTTATCTATTCATGGAGACAACCATTTGTGCATACTACATTTTTCACTATTTCCACATTTTAACAAATGTAAATTTTTTAATTTTTTTTTTAACACTAATTTAAAATCAATGGCAGAAGGATAGAGGTTTGGAGGGTATTGTGTTTCTGCAGTCTTTGTGGAAATTGGTAACTGGACCACCATTAGTGCCCTTACTGAAGCAAGCACATTTCTTTGAGCTCAACAATCATTTGTATGACTTGTTCCAGTGGTTGATCAGTCAGCAAGCACGTACAGACTGGCCAGGGAGCACATCCCTACCTCCAAGCCAGCTGGAGTGTGTGCTGCTGTTCAACCAGCTGCTGATGGGAGCTGCCCTGGGAGGGGTGACTTATCTCTAGTTACGTGGGTGCCAGAGATAGGAAAGAAAATGTAAAAAAATGCTATGAAAAATGTTCTGAAATGTTTAGGAGACTGAAAAGTTCGGGGAAGAGATCAGAAGAGGGATTCAGATGAATGAAAGAGGAGAAAGGGCGTAGGAGAGACCCAGAGCACTACACAGGAAAGGGGCAGGGAAGCGGAGACAGGGAGGCACGGAACTTGCAACGACAAGGCTTTGTTTCCTTCACCGATCACTGCATACAGGAGGAGGCTTCACTGAGAGTGGGACTTCAGGTGTGTCTGTCACCAGGTTTATTCTCTGCTTCTGTCTGTATGACCCTTCGCTTCTCCATGTCTTTTACTTTCTTGTCTTCAGCTAATACAGGTTTGGGGATATAGGACAAGAGAAGGCTTCAACCATTTTTGGTCTGGGAAGACATTCTTGAAAATATTCTAGTTTCCCTGCATGACTGTAGGTGTCTCTTGAACTTACAATCTAGACCTTAGACTGATCAATTTTACTCAGGAAAATGAATGAGAGGTCAGAGTAAAGATGCCTTCTACCGTCAACCTTGCTAGTTGCAGACATTCTGCCGCAGTGCTTGGAGCTTTCTGGTTCAGCTATACGTATAAATGAAAATATTTTGATAGCATTTTTAGCATTTCCCAACAAAACTAAGGCTTTTTTTTTTCTCATTTTAAATGGAAAATATCATTATAGTATCTAAGCTGAAAAGTATTATCCTCTCATTTTCCCTTCTCAGTTACTTTCCTACTAATATTTTAGGGCAAATATAAAGAAATAGGCTATCTTCTATTGAATGACTGTTAAAACTCAGAGGTATTGAACAGATTCAGGATTTTTTTGGCCTCATACAATGCTGTAGCCTGACTTCTAGGTTTTATTCATATTGTATTTGATATTTTCAGGATTTAGTTTTTATGTTATGAGGCCATATTAAAATGGAACTGTGGAAATTACTACTGTAATTTTAAGGTAACCTAAATTATTTTCTAAATAATTATTTTCTAAACTATGTAGGTTGAGTCAACTCTTTAAAAAAAAAAAAGAGAAACCTTCTTGCAGGGCCAATAAAACTACCTGTGCTCATGCAGCCTTACCTTTTTTTTCTGACAATCTCACGACTCGCATTTTTTTAAAGCGCTTTATTCATCAATATATTTTTACATTTAGCAAGTAGATAATAAGCAGTAAGCTACCCATGATAGCGTGAAGTATTCAAGCATGTTAGGCATAAACCAGTTTTCCTTTCAGGTTTCCAGTGGATCTCTCTTCTGCTTGAATACTGTACAAAATCGTTATAAACCTGACCCTTCTAGGACCACTGAAAGGTACCAGCATGACCCTTCAGCTGGTGTTAGAACCAGATACAATTTGGTTCAGTATAAAATTTGTCCAAAGAAGGTAAAAAAAGGCACACCCCCAAGCCCCGTAAGTATGTGGTCTTAAGAAATGCACAGAGCTGCAGGAGAGAACTGCCAATTGATGTAATTTGTAACAGGTTTCAAAATTTTAACGTAGATTGTGACTTTGAATAGCAGAGGGAATTCCAGAAGGGAACGGTATAGAAGCTCATGCAAAGGATGCCATGTGGCAGGGAAAAAACGGGTAAGCAACAACATCTGGAAACTAACTTGAAAGTGGAAATGACCAGAAGTGCAACTAGTGAGAGAGAATCCAGACGACAATAGATTGGAAAAGATGAGAAGTAGCCAAGAGGAGAGCTTTGTGGTAACGTGGCACGCAGCGGGACGCCAGCACGATTGCTCATTTTGCCTCAGAAAGTTCTGTGACTTTAAGTATGGTACCTGCCTAATCAGTTCGTCATGTTGCACTGGCTGTAAGGTCTGAGATTAATAGAAATTTGTTTTCAAAGGTGAAAAGTGAGTAAACTCCACAACTTTCTTCGCAGATCTGCTCTCTGCGATCGCCCTCTGGCTTGTTCCTTACAGGAGCATCGAAGCGCTTTTGTAATCACCGTACTAAACTCTGTGTATAACTGCCGCCTGGTGTGCCTCTGGAGGAGCATCTTTGCTTGCGTACACATCATATATCGCTAGATAAATACTTTTTTTGGCTTGTAACTCATGTTCTCGTCACCTTTGCCAGTCATATGGAGCCAATCACGGCTTCCCCTGTTCATTACAAAAGAATGCAGAGCAACCCGTTCAAAGCAGCCCGTGAACACTTGCTTGAACTGTTACCAGTTGCTTTGCTCATCCCTCCCTAATGACTAATGGATGCTCTGCTCCATGTTTACTGCAATCAATGTCCATGCCGTTGTGTCTCTCCAAGCACACGCTGACTGTCGGGACTGACAGTTCCGGGCAACTCAGGGCAAATGTGTATACGGAAACCATTAGAGATGTGATGATTGATTTGGTGATTCTTTCTCATTAAAATTGGCCCTTCACTTTAGATTAGAAGGTTTCTTCCAGGTCTCACAAACTTGAGAAATGTGTCACTTCTTATGGGAGAAAATTCGGATGCGTGAAGTTCCAAAATACTGCGGATCTGCTTATCCATATCAAAACACTGAAAATTCTTACAATAAGAGGGAATCACCATTGGACAAACCAGAAGCAAAGAAAATTAATTTTTATGAGACTAGTTGGGTAAGTTTGCAGCTGCCATGATATTATAGAATATCTTACTCTTGTTTGCATCTGCCTAATGAAAGCATTTTACCTTTCCAATCTACAAGTTAGGGTCTTGGCAACAAAAAGCAAGTAGGCTTTTGAAGACAGGAGAAAATGAAAACCACCTGAATTTATTTTTTACAAGAAGAGACAAAAATAGCCTGTCTTTGCTCCCCAGAACGTGCCATATCTTGGGGGACACATGCACCAAACCAAACCAGCCTTCTTTTGCCGGGGTTTTCTTTTCACTTCAGAGTGTGAAAGCATTCCCTGACTTTTCATCCAATTGAGTCTTTCAATTTATCTGACTGCATGGTAAGGATTTTTCAGATGTTACAATGATAAAAATCTAGCTTAAGTTAATTTTCCTCAGCAGATGCTTGATATCCATCCCTGTGATCCTAACACAAGGATGTTTTCTCAAATGCCTGGTTTTCCCTGTTATCATCAAACCCAGTCTGTTTTCTCTGGACTAACTACTCCTTCCTGAAGCATAAACAAGCAGAGTTTACCAGAGCGCTGATGGAGCCTGTCTGGGATCCGTCTTAAAAACCTGTGCACCAGCATAAATCTCTGACTGGTAAAGCAAATGTCTGTACTTACGTAAATGTATAGATGCGTGTGATAATGCACATCCACACACTCCTGTTCATACTTACAACTAATTCTGAAGAAGAGGAGAGAAAATGGTCTATAAGTGATTCTTCTAATGTCTATAGGCGTCTTGTGGTGTTACAAATGCACAGTGGTACAGCTATCACAGAATCTCAATATGTAACTGTGTTTTATGGACTTTTTCTGCTTCTGCTGAGATTCCTGAAGTTTATTGTGTACCGTACCTTCCACTACACAAAATAAAGATACTTAAACTCAGAAAATTTTATGAGGAAAAAAAAAGCATATGGTGAAATTACATCTGACTGTCAGTCATTTTTAGTTATTTTTTGTAGTTAGAAAACAGATAAGGGCACACAGCAGATTTCAGTCTTATATGTCTTATTTATGCTTCTAAGAGAGATTCATCAATGAGAATTTCATACTTCTAACTGTATGCTACTCATAACTGGCATATTTGTGAAATCTTATAAATGTTTTTTCTTCCTGTAGTGACTTCTATGCTGGACTATTCCTATAACTTTATGTAATTACACTTTATTTAAAAAAATCACTCTGAAATTATAAGATAATATTAAAAGGATTTGTGTATTGGTATTCAAATTCAAGAAAAAAAATCAAATATTTTTTGATGAAAGATGAGGTTGGTTGGATTTGCAGTGTAAATTTATAGGAGCAATTAGCTAGTACCGCTATCAGAAATGCTGGGTTTTGGCAAAATAAAGTCATCCTTTGGAAAAATTGCATGTTGAAGTAGTTTTTAGACTCAGAAGTTCCTTTTTTTTTCTAAATAGCTGAAATTGGGTGTTATTTGGTCTCACCTCTCTTCTTCACTCTCCAGATTAATTTTCCCAGCTGTTTCCTAAGGCATAGGAGTTATGTGTGTATCTCTGTCTTGTTGTTTAGCAGTGGATAATTCTTTTCTCATCTTCTCAATTGTATGTTTCTGTTGGTTAGGGGGGAGAGTAAATCAGGAATATCTATACTGGAATAACATCTCATGCCGATTCCATCCTTATCTAAACAGCAGAGAAAGTGCTGCATTTCATTTCACCTGTTTATACTTTTTCTATGCTCAACTAATTTTGGTCTTGATTTAGAGTGTTTTTAGTAATGGGTACTAAGTATTTTAGAAGTCTTTTGGTTAAATTCTAAGCAGAGAAAAGTTTTCAGGGTGGGCTAAGGAGAACGGGTGATGTGCAGTGTGAGAAATGGCAAATGCAAAGCTGTTCTTCCAGACGAGAGCTGGAAGGTTAACAGAAGGTTTTCCTAGATGGCAAATCCCACCTTGGTGCACAGCTGGCTGCTTCTATATTGTAGGATTTATTTATCTACTCCACTAGGTGGCACGTTTTAGGAGACTTGGTGGGATGGTGCTGTCAATACATCAATAAAATTGTATGGGATTTTTTTTTTAATAAATGTGCAGCATGAATTGTACGCTTTATACCAGTCATAAATTATACTCTGGGAGCTGACATTAATCTTATATTTCCTTCCATGCAATGGCGGCCGCGTTTTTAGAGCAGTAATATATTCAGAATGTGTTCATGTGCTTTAGACTCTAGCAGACTATCCAAATTGAAATGTCAGCTATTTTAATATCTGGTCTTTAATGTGAACTTCCCTTTCATTATGATCTTCTGAGGCTCCGTAGAACTTTGGCAATGCTCCATTTGAGCTTTCCTTCATTTGGAATGTGTTTGAAACAAATAGCATATGCAATGTAGGAAGAAGAGATACAACACTTGTCCTTGTTTTTTTTCCTTCACAGTTTTTAGAAATAGAATCATAGAATCATTTAAGTTGGGAAAGATGCTTAAGGTCATAGAATTCAACCTATAACATGATTCTAGCAGGTCCACCACAAATAGTCCTCTCGCACTCCTTTAGCTTTAGATAATTCAATAGATTATGTATATTGCATAGGAATTATTTTTCTTAATCGCATCAAGTTAAGTTGTCAAATTTTAGAGAGGGTGAATTTTTAGAAAGTGTTTCTAAAGGTAAGAAATTTGAAGATTACTGCTTGCAAATTAATCTGAATGGGACTACTTGGTATCAAGTAACTTTTTGAACCAAGTCTCCGTGCTAACATGTCACGCCATCTTAAACATTAATTTATATCCCCTGTATTGGTTTGAGGACTTATATAACTATCTAGACTTATGTGTATAATATATATTGATATAAATATATTTAATAATCCATGATACAAGAATGTGATTAAATTATTACCTTAAAATTCATGCATCTCTTTAGGAACTTACAGCTCACTGCAGTTGTTGATCAGATAACTAGGGAGTAAGTTTTGTTAAACAAGTTAGCTGATGGGTGGTCTTAAGAATATTAATATTAAAAGATAAAATCAAAGAGTAGAAGCAGATAGAATGAAATTGGTTAACCTCCCACTCTGTTTAGAGCAGGATTGTGTTTCAGTGGAAGCTAGCCTTTTTAAGACCATGACAGATTTGGGGTATCTCAACAGGCAAAGAGTTTGTGGGTGTAGGTGTAACAAACTTCCACAGATGTTTCGGAAAACCTTCTGGTTCACTTGAGGTTTCATCTTAAACTTAATGTGAAGAGTAGTGAGGTGTGCAAGCACAAAGGAATAAATGTTGCTTTTTCCATAAGTCATGCAGCTGTGCTCTGGGGAACCTCCAGAGCAGAGGGGGACAGGCTTCTGCAGAGAAAACGGACTGTTTTCATTTAAAGAGGGGTTGTACCATGAAAATCTCTCTGTGAACGGTGGAAGTTCATACAGAACTTAGTATAGAGTAATGATTAAGATAAAACAGAGAAAGAAAAAGTTACTGAATAATGCCAATCGTGGTATTTCTGGATCTATTGAGCACCATTTTAGTGTATTTTTTTTCAAACGTAGAGGTTATTATTCAGTATCTATATTCATATTTTTCCAGTAACAGAAATGGTGTGTTTTCAGAGATTAGAATAGTCAACATTAAAAAACAGGTTCAGATTTGTTGGGCCAGCTTTCTTTTTGGTTCCTTTTCTGTAAGATGTGACTAATACTTGTTATACTCTTAGAGAATTAATTAGCCCTTTCAAAGTTATCAGAAACTTTGGCTGGAAGGTGATATAGAGGTATAAACTATGACTGTGAATATTTAATTTTACAAAATAAAAATTGGCCGAGAACTTTTTTGGTAGCCTAATGCTAGGGAGAAATAGAAGAGAGGCAAGCTAGTCTTAATGGCCGTACGATTGAGGGATATTTTTTACTTTTTTGTATTAACAGTAGAATTTATGTGCAGGAGGCAATACTGACTTGTTATTAATTTAACTGAATAAAGCATTTGTACAATAGCTGTAGTAGCTGCCTAGAGATAATTAGTTAAATCTTCATTTCTATATGTGTCTGAAATTTAGATTACTTGACCATTCCATCTGGGATCTAGGGCAGCAGTCACATTTTTATGAGATGATGGATATTCTTGACAGTCTCCAAGACCACCATGAGTGAATCCCTTTCCTGACTACTAGCACAAATTGTTACAGTAATCTGTTGTATTCTGAGCTATTGCCCAGTGCTTCATTTGCAGATAGTTGATGTTAAATATTCAGTCATCAGAACATCATTTTGCTGCAGGGCAAGCGTAAAGACTAATGAAGTACATAATATAAGAGGTAGGTTTCATTCAGCATAGATCAGTGACATGGCATTGTACTAAATCCATTCTAATAAATATGAACATCTATGAATAATTAAAAAACCCTTGTATGCAGTTATGAAATTCGTAGGCTTCTGTTATTTTATTAGAAATCAGGTTAATATTTAAAGGATAACAGACTCTCATATTAGCTTTAAAAAAATCTACAGTCTATCAAATAAAACCTAAAGAAATGGAGTAAGTGGTTCCTGCTTTTTGCAACTGAGGTTGCAGCCAATTTCTATTATTTTCATTCTTGTGGACAAAATTTTGAGTGTGATATTTTCCTGATAAAGAGTGTGAGTGTGCACCCTTGAATCTGAAGATACGTTCTAACAGTTATTTTCATGTTGGACCGAACTTTCTACAGAGCCCTGGATTAATTAACTAATTCACTAAGAGTTTGGGTCCACCTTTACTTGGAAATAGTGATTGTATATTTATCATCATGTTTTGATCTGATGAGTTTTTTAATGAGTGTAGCATTAGTATGTGAAAAGGCCTACAAGGTTCAGTAGTTTAATGAAGATTGTTGGCTAGGCATCAAGAGAATTTAAATTTCACCCTTGGTCTTGAAGTGTGATAAATCTGGTTAATGCTGAAAAAAAAAAAGATCATTTGTCAAAATATGGTGAATACTGTGCCAGTTTTGAAGTAGTTGCGTTTCACAATTATCGCTTTCTCAAATATTTAGCTAACAAGAAATATTTCTTTCTTTGCCAAATGCCTTTTCTTTCTCTCTGGTGAAAGTCTGAGATAGCTCTGTATCAAGTAGTGTGGGCTAAATGCACCTGAGTGGTACACCTTCAGAAAAAGCAAGAATTCATGTGCCAAATGAATAACCTTACAAGGCACAAACGGGTCCAGAATGGATGTAGTGTCAACTTAGGACAGGAAAGCACTGTTAACTCAGAACGTTGCAACACTACCTTGGCCATTGCTGAGGGAATTCTTATTAGGGTATGTTTTATTTGATGTACATCGCCTTTTTGACTATTTGTGAATGAGTTTGAAGTAATTCTTAAGATTTAAGATATTCCCAAGCTTAGTGGTTAAATTGAGTTGTTTAATATCTTTTTAAAGATATTCTCAAGCTTAGTGCTTAAAGTGAGTTGTTTAATATCTTTAATACATTTCATTCAATTAATGTAGTTAAATAAGAAACATGTAGTTGACTGAAAGATAACCAATATATCAGTACAGTTATCGTATTCAAACTTAGTTCTGATAGCTAACATAGCCTGTAAGAGAAATTTCTAATCTAATGCATGAATACAATTCTAAGATTCTGATTTCTTGTTAAATGCATGATTCACTTTCTGGGGAAGTTCATCAGTATCTGCTTAATTTTGGTTTTCTCTAAATCACTTCTGCAAGTAAAATGCCAGAATATTTGCAAAAATATTGTTCAAAATCTGGAGCATTCGTATAGTAAATCCATTAGACAGTTAAGATTTTAAGTATAATACTCTTTTGCTGACTAATTCCACTGTATCCATATCGATTTACTTAAATAATTTCTCTTTTAAAGATAGTGTCCAATGACAGGGGCCACATAGTTGAGAGAGAAAGGCATACATTCTTATAATTGACATACAAGAGTCATATTTTACTGAGATTTGCATTCTGATAGGAGGGAATAGATGGGCTTATCGAAGCGCCTCGATAGTTCTGTGCCAACCTGGTAAGGGACTTGCAATTGTTGCTACTGAAACACCATAGCGTACAAAGTGGCTTTGAGTAGCACATAGTCTGAAGGTTGTATGAAGGTTACCCAAATACTGTTTTTCCGAGAAGAGCTGTCTTCTGTTCCCAAGATGGATGTAGTGTAGGAGCTATATTCCTGTACAAAAGGTATCAATTGTAGCTGGGTAAAATTGATCAAATCAAGTAATCTGTGAAAATCAACCAGTTTTGTGCTGTTGCAATAGCTGGCTTGTTTATGATTTTCAGAGGGCAAAGCTTCTTATGGCTGTAATTTGATTTAGGATGTGTAGCATTTATCGATTAGAGGATTGAATGAATGATGAGGAAATGTTGAGCTCTTCATTAGATTTGTCTTTTCTGAATTTGCCCTTTTTTGTGTTGAAACAATACAACTATTCCTTAAAAAAAAAAAAGACAACTGTCTTGTTTATATCAAGATTCAGTGCATATATATGTTGCAGCGCTCATTTTTCTGTGTCCCAAGCCTCCCGTTTTGCTTTCTCCGCTAGTTGAGACTCCAGTACTTAAAATGCTCCTCTTTTTCATACATAAAAGTGTACCTCCAGCCCATCAAACTATTTCCTTGGGAAGTTGTGGTTCACGACAGCATGACCAAGTTACTGTTCTAACCTGGAAATGAAATGAAAGCAAGAGCTGAACTGTTTGAGAAACATTGGCATGGCAAGGGATTACCCTGTCTCATTTTCCCCAGACCACATTTTTCTGAAATTATGCTTCCAGTGAGAGTCCCCACCCAGGCAGTCCTTCTCCTCGATGAGGTAAAGGAAGCCACCACCAAGCTGAGCTGGTGAGCTAGGAGCTGTGTTAGGCTTCTCTGAGCTGGAAGCCTCGCTTCATTACATCACATCTGGCCGTGTTTCAGAGATTAATGAACGGCATCTTGTCAGGTTTAATATATCGTGGTGCTTTAGTTTACATTGACGATGTAATCATAAATTCCCTGAGCTGTGAACTACACCTTAAGGACTCGCATGGAGTTCTGAGAAGGCAAGGAAAAGAAATGACTGTAAACTAGAGACTGTGCCAGTTTTGAGAAGAACCTGCAGATTTTCTAGGACATTAGGTTTCAAAAGAAGGATTACACACAGACTAAACAGAGTAGAAGTCATAAAAATTTAAAGACATCACAAAAATAAGATCCTTTTTAGGTATGACAGAATACTAAAGGAAATTTATACTGAATTATACCACCCAAGCAGACTCATTAATTAACGTAATGAGAAAATATGTTCCATTTCCATGGACCTAAGCGTGTCAGGAAGCATTTGACACTTTTAAAAGGGAGAGAGGTAAAAGCGTGCATTTCACCACTCCTGAAATTCTCAGATTTTAGCTTATCTGTTCACATTGATGTTTGGGCTGCCAAGGCATTTGGATATGTACTAATAAAGAGAGAGGAAGAAAAAATTGCTGTAAGTCACTGATATGTCTATAAAAAATGTAAACACAGTTTGTGCTGTGTAACGTTTAAAGTTACATCTTGTGTCTTGAACATTGGAGAGATTATCGTATCACGCTAGGAAATCCAGAGTGAAAAGCAGCCTTTTATTGTCAAGGTATGATTCTGAAAATGATATATATGTGAAAATTTTAAATCCATAAGCAGATGCTATGTGTTCTTTCCAACTGCTTATAATTCTAAAGCTGGCAAGTAGAGCAATTTGCAGGATCAGGAAATAAAAGCCAGACTTTCAAGGTTGTTCAGACATCAATTTTCCATGCAAATGATTTTTAAAATCAGGTTCTAATTACTTTTCTCAGAGTTTTATCCCATTCTCATTACTAAAATATTCCCCCTTACATTACTTGGAATGGTCATTCATGAGAGAAGCAAACTGAAAACATTAGTTTGATCCTTAATTTTTTTATGATGCAAAAAACTCTGGGACATGTTCTTTCAGTTCGTATCTGTGATGCAATGGCCTCTTTGTCTCGAGAATGGGATATTGTAGGTGGCGTCTCCTGCATCATGTCATGTAATTTTTCAGTTTGGATAGCACCTCACAGATGTTTCCATCCCTGGTGGTTTGAGGAATTTTTGCTAGATGTGATTACCTTCTGCAGACATATTCTTTACCTTAGTGTGCCGATCTGTCTGTATTCAAGTGCGGAGTCGCTTCAGCTTATTTTAATAAATGTATGTTTTATACACATGCAGCTGCTGCTGAAGGATTTTCTAGATTACAAATAAGTACAATTTTTATAGATACAAAATTTTAAGAGTTAATTACACTTGTGTCCATAAGTGTGCATATCGGATAAAGTTCAGTTAATTCTTTGATTTTTTTGGATTAAACTTCGTTCCTTTTCACTTGTTAGTGGCAGCAAATGGGCCTGCAGATCCCTTTTCTCTTTTGTGCTAAGCGGTTTACGTGCGGTGTGTGCAAAACTGTGCTGTGGCCAAAATAATATTTCAAAGACTTGGTCACCACAAATCAACAGAAAGGAGGCCGAACCTCCATGCTTTTATGACCACATTAGAAGTAACAATAGCTAACCTATCTGTGCAGTTGAAATGCAAGGTAGCAGGTTTTTTATAATAGTAGAAAATATAGGATAGTTGTTAAGGCAGAAAATGCAGGGGAATTTTATGGTTAATTGAAATCAGTGAAAATACTTTACATAGGCAAAATCCAGTGTATTTACTTGAAGTGTTATCATGTATTTCGCTGTCATTTTATAGGAGTGCTAATTACTACCCTGATTACGTTAATCTGTTTGCAATCTCATGAATATTTTTTTTGCTTAAAATCTTCTGTCTCTTATAGTTGTGCGAAGTTTACCAGCATTCCCTGTTTCTGAGGAGAAACTTAGTAGGCTCATACTCAAGCTGACGTAAAGCTGTCTCCCAGGTCTCTGTACAACTCAGTAGTCACAAAAAGCTTCAGCAAAGACATGTCTTCACTTTCATTTCCTTTTGTAGGGTAGAAAACACTTCAGCACTTTCTGTTACCTGTTCAAAAGATGTATAAGTTTTTTAATGTCTCAGTGCTAGAATCTGACAAACCTTTCTTTTTGAGCTTTCGATAGGGGTATTCAATTGTCAGGGAGCTGAAGCTCAAAAGTCGCAATGATAGCCACATGCTCCGCTGAAGCCCATTGCCGTCTGAACTTGCCTTTCTAAAGACTCTGCTAAACTTCATCAGATTTTTATCTCTGTGTGGATTGGTGTGCTGGCACCACTGAAATCACAGGCGGAGGTCCTATGGACCTGAGCAGATCTGGATTTACTCTGTGATCTTTTTTGGCAGGTGGATTTTGAAAAACAAAAGGAATAACTTTCAGCTCTCAGGTGGTAATTTTTATGTTGGGGCTGTTTTCTTAGAAGTTCATGTGATGGCTTTTTGCTTTTTCTCTTTAGTCTTCTCTTCCTTATAGATCTATCCCTGTAATATGAACTGGGGCTTTTGTCATTTCTGAAACAATAATAATTAAAAAATCCCCCATTTTTCCCTATAAACAAACACTTTGGGTCTTGTTTCTGAATTCTTTTACAAAACTTCTCAAAAGTTTCAGAGATCCTCTACCACGGTGTGGGGTAAGTGAAGAAGTGCAGAAGAAGAGGCATTCTCAGTGCTGCCTGTTGAAAATGGGCCAGTTGGAAAAGCAGAGCATAGAGGCAGAAAAGGGAGTTTGAATCACCTGGAAGGAGGAAGAACTGGGTCCTGCTTCCTGGGGCTGTGTATAAATAAATTGTTAAGCAGAACTAATTTCCGCTTTCAAATGAGCTTTCTAGGCCAAAAGATTCTGACTCCATTCTCTCTCTCCTCTTGACCCACTGATTTTTATCATTTCTGGCTGCACCGTAGCTTGGATGTCAAAGCAGTTTCTTGGGAAGTAACCAGGAGGGTTAGATTCTCCACTTTCTAAATTGTAGTAGTGTTCTTATCATTAAACTGGCACCACCACCCATGGAGTTAATTGAGGTGCTGACTATGACTAACTTTTCAGGATTCTCCAAGGTCTCAAGCAAGCTTTGGCAGTTGCATGTCTTATGCTGGATTGCTTTTAGAAGGAGATAAATATCTAGTTCCATACTGTTTGGGTGCTTCTGAGGATGCTTGCCAGCCAGAAAAAAATTTAGCCAGATTAAAAGGTACGTAGTGAGTTCAGGTGCCAGGAAAGTTTAGTACTGGCAATTGGGTAGACAGAATTGTTGTTTGGGACTCAGAAGGCTTTATGTGCCTGGGACACACTTCGGGTGGACATCAGCAGCATGTAGTTTGAAACTTGTTATCTTCTTGAAATAAAAAATGGTCCTAAACAAAGCAAAAAAAATCCAGTCCAATTTGCATATGACAGACATTAAAAGTAAAATGTTAATAGTTCTATCTGGGGTAATTTCAGATAAAGTGACCATACCAGGTCAATCTGCAGTCTCAGCAGTCACTGCTGCCTAAATATTATGGCATGTGTTTTGTTTCCAGGCTGATGAAAGAAATGAAGGATTTGCAAGACAGTAACAAGTTTAGAAAATGTTAAAGTGACAGTTTATCTGCATACTGAAAATCTGATCATTCCATAGAAGTTCCATCGTAAACAAAAAGCTCTAATTAAAAATGCAAAGTAAATGTGATTCTAGTAAATCACAGGGGGCATCTTATAGATAAAATTATCTCACTACTAAAGTATCTAAATAAGAAAACCCAGAAAATGACAGATAGTTGTATTTTTCAGAATGATTTTAATAAGCTCACTTGGTAATGAGTTTATCTGTTGCATCCTGTTTCCTATATTCAAGGCTCTGTGCAACTCAGGCACTTAACTAATTTTTCTCTTGCATAACCATCTTAAAAGCTATCTGATCTGTTGTGCACCTATTTATTCCTTGTGTGCATTGATCTAGAAGCAAATAGCTTCTAGAGGCATGAGGTATTACACATGTGTGCGTAGCTGCAGGTTTCAGTTCCAGATATTATAAACAGCAGTTATATGTAGACTGTACAGTTACACATCTTGGAAACCTCAGGGTTAGGCTGACATAAGTGCCTTCTGATGGCTTGCTAGGTAAGATCCAGCACAAGGCTCTCTAGGGATAAATTTCTTAAAAAAATAAAAGCGGGATCGACCACATTTATTTGATATTACATTCATAGGTGTAAAATAGCAGTTTATGGTTTCACTTGTCCGTTTCCCGTGCTCTGGATCTGCCTCCCTGATCAAGAAATTCAATAGCTATTAAAAGCTGCAGCTGTACTAACAGTCTTATGCTTTACAGGAGGAATTTTGCAGCTATTACTGCAGAACAGGCGTTCTGTGCCAGTACAGATGTTGCGTCCACCTTTTTCATAAGCACTTTATCTGCGCCATGGGCATTCAATTTCTAATGTTGGCCTGAAATCGCTAAATACACTCCAGAGCTGTCATTTATTTGGGCTGGTGTAGTTTCAAGACCTGAAAGCTAGATCTGCACCTGTTCTATGCATTTGACTAGGAAAGCACTAATTCCAGCGCATGAGTTTGTAGAGTTTGGATCTCTTGTTTATAAACCTCCTGAAGCAAATGCAGCTCTTTGATACACCTGTATGTTCCCCTTCCCTGACGTAGAAATAGCTGCATATATATCACTGAATTTCAATTTTCTAATATTGAAGGGAGAACATACCACTTGATTTAATGAAGGACCAGCATATAAATCCTACATTTTCTCCCTCAGTCAGTCTGTCTCTGAGCAATCAAACGTACACAGTGAAAGGTGAAACGTGTAGAACTGTGTGAGCAAACTCTGCTAGTATGATGACACTGGTTTCACTGTGGAATGGTACTGCAAACACTTCTACATGTAGTGTATTTAAAAGTGTATAAAATGAGTGAGAAGGAGAAGCAACCACTTAACCTGATTCACCTTTGATTCGCTTTCCTGCTATCAGTGAATTTTACTAATGCAAGATAAGCAGCAGTTGAAGAAGTCTGTGATATTGTTGATAGCCTAAGTAATAGCTGATACATTTTAAATGTTAAATGCTGAACCAGTATAAGAGCCATCCATTCAGCAGTTTCAGCCCAAACTTTTGGAGTTCAGACAAAATCCAGGAGTAGTCCTAGCTTTGAAAGACAAAAAAACTAAAAAACCACCTTAAAAAAACCCCAGAAATCACCCCAAACCAAGCAAACAAGAAAGCCACTGTTCAGTGAGGTTTTTCAAAACCAAAGCTATGTCCCAATTTGCCCAGTTCTGCCAGAGATGTATGTCATCTGTAGACATGTTATCAAATATGACTCAAAGCAACCCTTCCCCCCAAAATAAATAAATACAACCACGTAGACCGAAATGATTCTTTGGCATTTTAAAGATTCTACCCTACTTACTTGTGGTGCATTTTTAATTTAGAGTTATAAACAGGAGCTGATCCCTTCCTTAGTGTTTTTGTTAAAATCAAATAGAAAAAAAGCACTTGTGCCATAAACAATCTTGTTAAAAACTTGTGAATATGCAGTGAATTTAGTGCAGTAGAATGGAGAAGCATTCTATGGGAATATAAACAAAGAACAAAAGACTTAAAGAACAGAGCTATACGTGGAAGTAAAGAGAAGGCAATAAAAGCTTATTCAAAGCATATATTTTGGAAATAGTGATTAAATGCTGAAGCAAAGATATTACTAGTAAAATGAAATTTTACTAATGAATATGAATATTACTAAAATGAAATGCTCCAAACTTGTGCATTTAGGCTTTGAAATCCTTTTGGAAGTTCTGATGACTTTTTTAAACCACACAAGCCTCATTTGGGAGCCCAAGGATATCTTCGGTGATTCATCTAAAGGCCGAGCAGAATTTGGCCCCTCAGGTTTCGGATGCCATCAGAAGCTCTAGAGAGAATTATGGTCTTGCTGTACACAGCTGAGTGTATGTAATTCTTTAAGTAAAATTCATGTCTTATGTGTTGTAAAAGAAATGAAAGGTAGCTGTTAATTCTAAGGCTTATAAATATGTCAGTGGGTTTTCATAATGTCTTACTAAATTACAAGAACAAGCTCAGTGACTTATGATGTCACCAGAACTGCATGCTGCACTGTATTTATTGTAATTATGTACTATACCTCACAGAATTCTTTTATTTTCTACATGAAGATATAGGTCCCACTAAATAATCCAAACAATCCTCATTGATTTCTTCATTCTTTTTTAATTTGCTATCTTTCCTGTTCTGAGCCCATCTTCGAATGAAGAAATTTTAAAGGAAATGTATTTAAAAGGACATTGCTGCAACTGCTGTATTTTTTCATTGAAAAAGCTGAAGTGAAATGCAGTTTTCAAGTCTCCTCAAATTTGGGTAAAGTTCAAATTTGCCTTGGATCCCAGTTCTCTGGCTGGCCACCAGCCTGTATCACTAATAGTGTAACTAGCTGAAAAATGGAAAAACCATTTCATGAAAATGTCGAGATTATTTTGACTTAGATCTGAAATGTAGAGATAGCACTGGTATTGTAGCGTCAGTAACGCTTCATTCTTTAGTCTGAAAAGTAAATGCAGGACGAGCTAAATACTTTAGGTAAGTTAAATGTGTAAGACTAAATCAACAGCATTTCAAAACCACTGAGGTAAACTCGGTGTGTGAAGAAGCCCTTGGCTTTTTAGTGCTCCCCATCCAAACTGCATTTAACTCTCTCAGATGTAAGCTGCAAGTGTAGTTCGCATTTAAGTGTGACGATTAAATGGGTGTTTGTATCAAAAATATAGTGAGTCGATATATGGAGTTGGCCCTGGTCCCATATATGTGCTTAGGCATTGATTTCAATGGAATAGAGCTTCTTACTTAAGATGGGCAGAAATGGAAAGAATTCCACGCTGCATCCATTTTTTTGTGGCCCTTATTTAAATTACTGGCAATGGTACATCTGAATTTAACATGCATTGGTTTTGATGATATGCTTCTCTGAAGATACTAAATAAAGCAAAGAAGTGACCCCCAACATTCCTCCTGTTGTTACTGAGCTCATTATCCGAGTTATCTGTGCTTGGATAAGCCTGCCCATGAAATCCCCCTGTTCCAGCTGTATGTGCATTCACGTATTGCTCGTAATGAAACCGGTATCTTTTTAACATGCAGGTCTTACTTTTCACTCTCATTTATCCAGAAGCAAACAGGAAATCCCATTCCAAACTTCTCATTCCAAAAATAATAGCAGTGTTCAGTCACATTTTATGAAAGCATCTTAGAATTTATATAAATAAAACGTGTACATTTCAAAGAATATATAAAATGCTGGCGTTTTGCTTTTCCAGAAAAGATCAAAGAGCCGATTAAAATGTCATGGATTTTAAATTATGCATTTTGTTATAACAAAAATATTAAAACCAAACAAATTAAAGCAGCAGGTGTACCTTATATAGTAAGATAAAGTTTAATATATTTTATTAGCTTAAGGGACACAGAATAACTATCTATCCAGAACTTCAGGCATGCATTTACATAAATATATTAAATTAAGAAAAGCAATTATACACTTAAACTTCCTTTTGTCTAAAAAAAAAATCATTAAATCCACAGATTAACAATAAATCCAACTCTATGCATTTATCACTTCCAGATACAACTGTTCCATTTCTCAGATATTACACAAATACATTTGTTAGAATTTATATGCATTATACATATATTATATATTACATAATAGTGTGTATACATACATGGTGTTCAATAATATAATAATAATTTGTACTTTTTATAGCACTTTTCATTTGAAGAGCTCAAAGCGCTTTAGAAGGATTGATTTCTCTAATTTTCAGATGGCAAGTGGAGGCACAAAGATGCAATTATTTCAGGTTATATAGAATATGTGACAGGCAGTAACTGAATTCTCTTGCTGTGAACTTCAGCCATGCTGTCTCCCTAAAAAGAAATGCATATATAGCGCAGGTAGTCCACGTAGGTAGACTTGCAAAGACTTGTAAGGTCTCAAACCAAGAAAGCACTTCATTATTTTAATAACCTTAAGCACATGACTTCAGTGAGACTCATATGCTTAAAATTACTCCTGTGCTCCAGTGCTCTGCTAGGTTGGTGCCTGCATATGCTTAGCAGTATAATACACTTTATAGAAGATACTTAAACATAGTTTGAATGATATTTTTCTAAGCTATTTTCCCACATTTCAAATGTACATACAGTACCTGACAGCTACTATAAAATAAAACTAATTGAACAGAGGAATATCACAACAGTAATGTTCTCAAGTGACAGAATTTTGTTATTTCCTTTTCCTTTTCTGCTTGGCTCCCATTACAATCGAATTGTTCTCAAAAGGGAATTGAAGTTTTAATTCTGCAGTATATTTTGTAAGGGACAGCTACTAGCATTTCTGGGTAATTCCCAGGGTAGGGTTACTGCTTCTGGTATTAATGGAGATCACTACAAGATACATCTGGTGACTTAATACCAGATGGCTTCTGGGCTCAGTATATCTCGATATGAATTAAGGTCGTTCTGCACACCAGTTTTGACTCTGCCTAGAATATTTGCCTTTTAGCAGCTCCTCCTAGGAACATTCGGAAAATGGGATTTGTTTGTTACTGCCTTGTGATGCAAACCACCTTTTTGTCCTACAGCAAGATGCAGCCTACACTGAAAAAAATACTCCAAAACAACCATCTCTCTCTGCCTTCTTCCCACCTAAGGATCTTGTGAACACAGCCTCTGTGTATATTCACATGCTTTAGCTTTCTGAAATTTTCTGGAAATTTAAGCAATTTTTCATTTAAATATTTTTTCACTTTTGTTTTCATTGCAAAAAGAAAATAAATAGGAAAATCTCATAGACAGTAAAAGGAAATTAACTATATGATACATAGGACCCTATTGATCATGTAAAGTTGATGAAAAGTTGCTTTTTATCAGTAGAAATAAAGCTCTTCTCCAACAATGCAGCTTGCTGTCTGTGCACATTCTTAGCCATCATTCCTGATATTTTTGATTGCGGAAGCCAGCGTGTATATAATAGACAATGGGTAAAGACACATATTGAATGCATGGAACAGAGTATTTTTTATTTTTGAATTCTTATAGCATGAAATGGTCACTAGAATGGTATATTTTCAGTACTGAGAATTCTGGCAAGGAGGTGTGTCACTTGGTTTTCAAATCAAACTGTACGGTATAATGTGAAGAAAAGTTTCCTGTGGAAGCCTGTGGGAGTTTTCTTGGGTTTATGGGACAACATGATAATCCTTTGCTAATATATAGACCAAATTAGTAATTCTTTATAAATAAATAACTAAGCTAAAGGAAAAAGGTTGATGTGTCGGTCGAACCTCTTGTACAGGCCTATAAAATAGTACTGTATCGCTTTTCCCAGACAAAGCATTAATAATACTGTCTGATGAGTCAGTCTGCCCAGTGTAAATCTATGCAGAATTAATTGCTGCGCTAAGATTGTTTGGATGTTGTGCCTTTTATAGCACGATAAATTCTCTTGTGCAGAGTCGTCGCTGAAAGCAATGTGTAGAAAGGCAAGCGGCTACTCCTTGGCCCAGCACGCGTCGAAGGAACGCCCGCTCCCGTCCCCTCCTGCAATCCCTCATGCTTGTCATTTCTGTACTGACCAGTCTCATCACTTTCAGTCTCACTAGTCTTACTGCTAAGGGTGGCAACAACTTATTTTGGATTAGGGTATAGTCCTATGAAATACAGGAAGAAATACTCAAAAACGTGCCTAACGCTGACAAATTCAGCCTGTGTTATCCTGACCTCAAAAGAGTTGAGGGAACTTTTCTGTGGATGTTTGTGAGCATCTTTGGGGGCAGCTTTGGACTCGATCTTGCTATGGCCATTTCATAAAACAGGGCCGCTGACTTGGTCTTTTAATTACTTCCTTGCTTAGTGGCATACGCTTGCAAATGTGAAATAAACATCTACATGTGAAAGAAAAAAACCATGAGCTAATCGCTCAACATTTCTAAAGAAGTATCAAGAAGCCTGGCAGATTTAATAGACTCCCTGTGTAACTGTTGGCACTTGCCATGAGGAAACCCAAGAGGATTGGATATGCTCTGTACGTCTTTAAGTAGGATACGCTCCGTAGGGCTTTATGCCAGGCTGAATCTGCAGGCTTATTCCAGAAAAGCTCGGTGTGTCTGATGACTGCAGATGCAGACACAGAGAGGTCATGTGTGCACTGATGTCTGAAGTTAAGATCTTCTGCCAGCTAAGTGGGGATCTTTTAAGGACTTAATCCTATAGCTAATGAAGTCAATAGGAGATTTTCAGTTGACATCAATGGACTTGGAGTCAGGCCCTCAAAGATTAAAGTAATCCTCTACTAAGCTTTCAGGTGGCTTCTGCTGTTTCACACCTATATCCTAAAAAGTACACGTGTCTTATTTCACTCTGTTACTCTGCTGGTGAAAAAAAAAAGAACATTTTTGCAAAACACTCTTAACTTTTTCCAGTGTTTCTACAACATTTTGCCCCAAAACTACTTTTGGAGATATCTGTTGTTTTATTATAGCCAGAATCCTGATTATTTGGTACATATTTTCTGCAAATTTGAATTAGAAACAATTTAAAGGGTTGGTTGCCTTTTTGTTGAACTTCTTAGTTAATTTTCTCTAAATGACAAAAATATCAGTCAATTTTTAATATTGCAAAATTATTTTTTTCAAAATGTAATTGCAAAATTTATTTACTTCATGACTCCCTTCTGTTGTTTCTCAAACAAAGATCACCTTTTAAATTGGGCAGAAGATCAAATTGATACTGTTCCTAATTAAACTGATACATAGTTTAACTAAAGGATATTAAATTAAAATGCATTACATAATTAAGGAAAAATAAGCAGAGCAGGATGTTCTCAGAGGTGTTTTTTTCCATGCAGACCCAATCTTATAAATGCCTATTTCATGCATAAAAGTAGAATTACATGTAGAATATTTATTTGCACCTCAATGGAACTTACACTTGTGAAAAATTACTTGTTCATAAGTGTTTTAAGAATCTCCATTTTGCATATTTGTACGTGAAAAGAATCTCATTTCTAACCCCAAATTAGAAAAAGTGTGTACTGAGAAACAACATTTCATCATCCTAGAAATATCATTCTGCTTTTCACTTGAGGCACCTGATTATTGGAGTGAAATCAGTATCTTTCTGATAACCACAGTGCTGTGTAATGACCAAGTCCTTTCTCCCTTCCTCCAGCTTCAGTCTGTCTGTGGCTGAGCTGCTTGGGGCTGGTCATCCTGGCCTATAAATGTCCAGCTTAGATACAGTATTAGGAGTCACTAAAAAATAACAAAGTTCTGTGGAATGATCAAAAGATAAACCCCTCAGCCTTCTGGGAAGCCTCTTTGAGGCACATGTCTATTAGGCAGTTTCAAAAATAAAAAGCATCACTTGCAGCAACCAGGAATTATTAATATTTGCTGTGGTTCTAGTAAAGAAGGAGCTACAAAGCTAGAATTTGGAAAAGAGAGTGAAAGGAGGAGATAAACAGGGGTGTCATGTTGGCAGTAATAGAATTTATACTCTGATTTCTACACTTTGTTTGCATGAAATAGAATAAGCTGTGAGGATTTAAAGACACAAAGGGTTTGCATCTGTGTCCCTGGTTGTTCACAGAAGGAATTTATTTCCTTCAGGGGGAGGGTTTGACTTAATATTTCTTACTGGACGCATTAGAAAAATGAGTTTACTGTTTTTCTGAAATAGAGTGAAACAATTTGGAGCTGATTTTACATAATGTCTTTTTGTCTCTCTACTTATCTATGCGTAAAGACATTTGTCCTTATATTATAACATGCCTTCTTTCTGATTAGTAGCATTTAAAAAGAGAAAGATGAAGCTTTTCTGTCTCAAAATAATTAAATGAGGGTTGAAAACTAGCAGGCATCAGGAATAGAGTTCTGTTTCTTGCAACAGGTATGTTTGTTCTCTTTTAACAGCAGAATGCCTCAAAGAATGCTTGAAATGTACAATGTGTTGGGAACAGAGGGGCAGTATCTCCGAATAAAGGAAGAAATGAATGGAATAAAAGATTAGGAGAGAGAGAGACAGAGACAGAGACAACTTGAACACACATAAAATCCCTTCTGGAGGCCCTTATCTAATTGCCTCATTTATCTAGTTTCATTTATAAGCTCAATTTTATTCTGGGACACTCTCGGAGGTTGTGTGAGAATGGCTGCAGAATGACCTAACTGGCAATGGGCTTTCTACAGACCCTTTTTTTTTTTTTTTTGTATGCCAATTCTCAGGGCAATTACTGCCGTTGCCCTTTTTATATTAGCATCTTGGGTGGCTAGGCCTGGGGTTTACTCACTCTTTTTAATAGTATAATTTCTTTTGATAAATAAGCAGCTAGGATTTTTTGTGTCTTTTTTTTTTTTTTTTTTTTTTTTTTTTTGAGAATACTTTTCCACTGGGACTTCCTATGTACCCATGTGGGCTTAGTGCAGATTCTTGCTTTCACACGATATAAAAGATGATTTAAAAATTAAGCAAAACACTCTCCACAAACTATCTCCCCTCTCCCTCTAATCTTCAGTTAGATTACTTCTTAGTTTTGAAGTTTTGATGGAATGACTCAAACAGAAATTTTGTTTTTAATATAATAAACATAAGCATTTTGCTTAAATTTTGAAAATGATTTTCTGGGTGCAGCACAGCAGATGTGAGATTTTTGCATTGATTTGAATAAGGCCTGGATTTACTTCTTGCCTTTTATTGGAGTTTTATTTTCTTATTTCACTAGTGAACTAAATTGTCTTTATTATTAGGATCAAAACTCTCAGATCATTGTTATTGCTTCTCTACATGACTATGGCACATATACTACTGAGGATCTTCAATTTAGGTACCGTCTGTTATATTTTTTATGTCTAGAGGAACTAAACAGTGAGAAAGGAACTATCCCATCTCCCCAGCTGGTTGTTGAAAATAATGTGTCACAGTGGAGTTAAAATTGGGTTTATTTTAAAATATATTTCATTAAAGAAAGTGTTAAAGATGTTATATCTGTCAGATATTTAGATGTTGCTAAAATACTTCAGCGACTCTTGCTTTTCTGATTATGAAGAGTGTAATAAAACTGCACTATTTGACAGATTTAGACAGCTGGCTCATTCATGAGAAGTTCACATTTTTGTCACCCACGTTGAATAAGGAAAGATTAGATGCTAAGGTCAATTTACAAAAATGGTTGTCAGGACATTTTTTAATTGTAAAACTTTTTTTGTGATGGAATTCAGGGAAAAGACTAAAGGCAGAAAGCAGCGGAGACAAAGAGCCGCTATTAACCTACAGATGCTACCGCAGGGTTCATTTCAAGATTGGTCACACTGCTTAGCCAATGAAGTGTTCGTGTGACTATAAGGGACCACCCTTTTCTGGGGTGAGAGGGCAATTTGGTCTTCATGCTCATTTAATCCCAAGACGTCTTTCAATGGACCGTCAGTTGAATCTACATTGTGCAAAATTATGCATGCACTTTTTAATGCAGACCATTGTTCGCCGAGCACTTAACCAAGATTTCTCAACCAATTTCCATTTGGCATGAGGTCACTTGAAACCCAGGCAAACATATATGGAAGGCAAATGTAATTTTGTGTTCCTCTGAGCCGGAATGCCTAAGACAGAGAAATGCAAGTATCAGCCAGGCTGTACTTTCAGATTTAATACTTACTAAATCAAGACTGACAACTTTCTATAAGGGAAAATTTGTTGCATGCCACTGCCCTGGAGAGGTAATTTTGCTACTGGCGAGTAGTTATGTCTTTTAGATCGTATTGTCTAAAGTGTTGTAAACGGCTGATGCACGAGCAGCTGCTTGTGAGAACCATAGGATGTGCACGCTGTGCCTACTCTGCTTTCTTTTCATAGGCAAGATTTTATATAAAGCCAGGTAGTGCAAAGGAGATGTGATAGTCGATAAGTAGTGAGCAAAGAAACTGCCCGTAATGCCCTAGAGCCGGAGGTAAGAGGGCACCAGTTCTGAAGGTACATCTAGTTAGACTACTAGTACTTTAGAAAACCTGACTATAGCATGTACACCGTATTTATTGATCCATTTACAAAGACTCGATTTTACGTTAGCTCTCCAAGGAACATTTACATTTAGAACCGCGTTTGGCGAGAATCATGACGCATTTCGTACAAGTGACCTCCTACACAACCGACACATGCTCACGTGAGCTCTTGTCCAGGGACGATCCGTTCAGTGTGAAATCAGCAGCAATCTACTCGTGTGTAATCTGGCCTGGCATGTTACAGTAAAAATCACTTTATGAACACATTTAACTTATGCTGGAATTTTATTATGATTGGTTGGCGGGTTTTTTTTTTCATCCGTCGTAAATGAATACAAGTTGACACAAGGATACATTTCTAGATTAGATCCACAACACACTAAAGAGTGTGTTTGCTCTCTCTTTCCCCGTCTTTCCAATTAAGTTGGTGAAAAATGTAACTTTAGTATTTTACAGGACATGGTAAAGCTGTCTCATCTAGGTGATGTCTATATTATAAAAATAAAATAAAATGATATAAATATGTAACATGAACCCAGTGCCCATTGTTAAATAAAATATATGATAAAAAGCAGACCTTCTAGGATGACTGGTTTTGAAATATGCGAATATAATTTAATTATTTAACACTTGAAACAATCCTGATATTAAGCTGCGATAACCAGATTTTTGCATCTATGCTAGATAAAGAAATGCGTAACATTCTGTAATAGAGTTACATCGATGAAGGTGAAGATTACAGCCTTACAATGGATTGCCTAGATAGGAATGCAGTAAGGAGTTCTGAAATACTCTCTCATGATGTAGTTCAGTTCACCTTAGAAACCGTTACAACTGGGTTTTATTAAGTCCAGCAGTTTATACAGCAATGTTTGAAAACTGCTCGCTTATTGCTAGAATCAGATAGCTACAGACACGGGATTTCTGGGATGTCAAAGAATCCATTAAGACATCGCAAAAGTCCTTTGACAGAAATGTGGTTTACAGTGGAATTACTTTGTAAACTATTTCTCATGAAGAAATAAATATTAAAAAAAAAAATAAATTCCACTAGCTATAAAACCATATTTGTGATAGTGCGTGCATGCGTATGTGTGCACGTATTGGGTATCGGCACGTCGGTGGAGACGTACCGAAATATTTACACACATACAAAGAATTTATCTGCACATTTGTGGATATTATACTTAAATTAATAAAGTCAATCAAATCACCGGTATTTGTTGCAGGATCACAGTCTTTTAAAACTGACAGGATTCAAAACAAATGCCCGTTAAAAGCGTACGTTTCCAAACAGTCCCAGAAACTATACGATATAGCTGGTGAGATCCAGCAAATAGGATGTCATGTCTAGGATCTGATCAAGAATACCTGCCCTTGTCACTCTTCGGATGTTTCTATCCACTTGTTCACACTGGGGGCCGAGATAGCCTTTTTTACATAAGCATTTGTTAGGCCTTACACAGACACCTCCATGTCGACAGGCTGGGTCACATTTTGCTGTGGGTAAAAAAACAGCGGTTTTCTAATTTGTTTAGAAGATCACAAACTGAAAAGATATAGTAGGCATTCATTAAGAGCTTTTCTATACTTATCATGATAAAGCACATAAAATAAAAATAAAACACAAAGGATGAAATACTAGAAGCTTTGAAACTCTAATTTTTAAAGGTTTTAGAATGTTAGAGGGAGGAAGTAACTTTGTATATCCGAGAGGATGCCACCCAGGACAGACTGTGAAACTCAAACAGCGGATGTTTTAGAAATGTCCGATTCCCATACTCGTGCTTGATTTTGGAGTGCATAGAAGACCAATCTCAAAAGACATTAGGCTCCAAGTGTCTTATAAAACAAGACACACCGCATATCTAGGTCTTTAAACAGGGGTGGTTTACCTCATCCCTTTCCTTGTGCTGGCAACCCAAAAAAATCTTGAAGTTGGTGAGACATTTTAGAACCTGGCCATCTCCAAGCTAGCAAGAACTGAATCTCAGCTAAACTCCTCTGTACCTGCAGGGTCCTGCACTACGCTTTCCTTGGCAGAGCAGACTACAAGTGACCTTGTACTAAGCTCTTGGATGGCTTATACTTGGAACAAAATTGAACTCCCATTAGGAAAAAAAAACCAAATCAAACCAGAGTATTTTTTGACAGATTTCATTCGTTAAGTTTCAAAGTTTTTCCCGCTTTCTTTACGAGATGCCTGACGATCTACCTACAGATTTCTAGGTTAATCAACTTGCTTAAGTTTTTCTAATATAAATGCTACTTTAAATTGTAGGCAGTGTTAGCAAAACTAACACTCAGTAACTTCAGTTGTGGAAGTATTTTCTTCTAGGGTAGAGTCACAGCACTGTTATAAATATAATGTATCTTGCTTTTTGCAGGCATGTTGCTGTTTAATGTTATCTATTATGATAAAGCTATGATACTTACAGAGATTTTTAATATACTATATGAAAACAGGTTTCTTGATTTTATTCATTGGTTTCTTAATTACACTAGGAGGAAACTGATGCCTTGTAAGGTAATTTCCTTTTTCAAATTAAAATAGTAGCTTGAGGTCCAACCTAGAACATCTCTGTTAAGTGCTGTATGGGATACAGGGAAGAAAGATCCTTAGTCTACATATTTTCTGTGCCTTGCTGGTATATTGCTTCTATCAAATTATCTATCGTAGAGCTGTGATACTTTGGACAAAACAGATTATTCTAGACCCATTTATGTTCATGCTGGAGATGTTTTTTACTTTTAAGTTCCACTTGGACAAGGGCTATAGAATGGGCCTCATTTTCTAAATGTAGGCAATCTCTGACTGACCAGCAAGGACAAACGAAGTTGGGATATTTGGCCGGATTACCTCATCCATTTCCCCAACCTGCTTTTGTTGGATGGTTGTATGCTGGTCAGCTCGTGAATCTTGCCAGTAAGATACAGCATTAGAGATTTCATTCATTTCATTCCAAATGAAGTCACTCCTGCTCATGCCTAAAAATCCAGAGGCCGCTGAAATTAACACTCCTCTTAAGGACCTCGTAGCCGACCTTGCTTTAGCAGGGCCCTCCTGAGTGCCCTTGCAGTCTGAATTACCCCTGGTCTCTCATGTGATCCTTGCTTTCTCCTATTTGACACTGACAATGATAATCCTACAGGTGGAAGCTGAAAGTCCAAACATAGAAGAGGTATGGTTGGCCTTTCCTTTCATTTTACAGTCTCGGGGAAAAAGTTAGAATACTGTTGTCTGACATATTTATGCTATTAATTGCATTCTGTAATGGCTCATGTTGCATTAAATGTTTTAACTGCTGCACTCATCTAAAGACTTCTTGTTCTCCTACAAGTAATGAGATCAGTATTTCTTTAGTGTTGTCTTAGAGCTGATGATCAATGACATATATTGAAAATTTCTCTTAGCAAGTAATTAAAAGCAAATTATGACATGTCACTTTCTTTTTTTTTTCATTTGCTTCTATGAATCTATATACAAACCAGTTCTGCAGAAGTCTCCTTCCCAGCCTTGATTACAGCAGCATTTTCCTGTGGGAGTGCAGTGCCCATTCCGACAATGCCTTGAGCATTCAGATGTCAGTATCTGTGCAGACTGAGCTGTTCTTTTGCATTCTTCGGGGACTAAAGGCCTGGAAAAAAATATACGAACCAAGCAGATAGTTAAAAGTCGGGGTCAAGGAGAAAAACTTTGGTATTTTTTTTTTTCTTAAAGGCCTGATTCTCTTTTATGATGTTATCAGTGGGAGGAATCTGTGTTCTAAGGGGATTGATTTTTTTCTCAAAAACACCAATAAAAATAGCAATGGTGTGTTCCCTTTACAGAAAAAATATGGTGTGATTTACTACTTTTTCATATAACTGCCTTCAGAGATCTTCTATAAGATTAAATAATAGTCCTTGAGAATTCTTGAAGCTTGAACCTGGCAAAACCAGCTTGCTGAAGAGCTTACTACAAGCAGCATGTATCTCTAGATAACATGATTATTAGACATGCTAAATTCTACTGATTGCGTGGCTTTTCTTCAGAGACCACAAATGGTCATATAAATCTGTCCAGAATCTGATGGTGCCTTTTAGCTTTTCTAACTGATTTATAATTCTGATTGTATGCTGAAAAGAGTAATCTGAATGGCAAGTTTTATGTCACACATTATGACATGGATAATAATTTTGCGCAAGTATTGCCTTTGTCTACAAATTCAGTTTGACATTGCAGAATTTGTATTCCCATATATTCATGAAATCATACTTGGATTATGCATTCTGGATGCTCATCTAAGAATCTGAACATCAAGAAAGATTTTTTCACTATGAAGGGGACCAAACACTGGCACAGATTGCCCAGAGAGACTGTGGAGTCTCCAGCCTTGAAGATATTCAGACGCTGTCTGGACATGTTCCTGGGCAACTGACTGTAGGTGGCCCTACTTGAGCAGGAGCTTGGATCAGGTGCCGTCCAGAGGTCCCTTCCAACCTCAGCCATTCTGGGGGCGATTCTGAGAAATGTATGCATGAAGGAAATTCTAGTTCACCTGACTTAAAATATTGCTGATACTGGTTTTTTTTGGTTGGGATTCTTGGTGTTAAGACTTTACATAATGCAATTTTTTTTTCTGTCAGTCTCTAGAAAATATTTTGGCTGTCCAGTAGCCTTTTTTTTTATTTACAAAAGCGCAACATTATCTCCCTTAACAAAGAGGGAACTGTAATGTTCCTTCTGTAGTGTTAAGCGTGTAAAACACTTAAGTGTTTTAACTTCAGTGTGCCCTAACAGTTGATACAACTTCCAGTGCTTTTTTAGATGGTTATGGTTTTGTCAGTTGTTCTAGGTTTTTTTGGGTTGGTTTTTTTTTCTTAAATTTAGCTGTGTGTCATCATACTGACCATTTATCTTATTTACTGTCTGAGTTCAACAGCTAAATACTGATAGGATCATCACAAGGCTACAAGTTCCCAGCAGAGGTGCCATGTTTTGTCTCTGCTGTGAGTTTAATTGCCCAGAAGTAAGTTTAGAAAAGAATGTCAGGATCTCTCAAGAGATCTAAACAAGTAACCAAATGGGAGCATCATGGCAAATTAAGACAATTAGTGACAAATATAAAATTAATCATTCTCAAGGAAGTCATTTCAACTATTGCCATACATTCCTAAGCTTGAAATATACAAGACAAAGATTCTAATAGTTTTATGGAGAGCTCGGAGAAACCTTGATTAAGTGTCCAGCTAGAATCCAAACAAACATAAAATTGTCTGAGGCAGAATAGAATAGAAACGAAACATGGTTCATTATACTGACATCAGTATCAAACCCTCAATTATATGCAAATAGCTGGAACAGCAACTTGTCACTGATTACCACGTCAAATATTAAAATCCTGGATTGACACTCCTGTGTAGAAAAACAATAGTCTTTGCAGTCCGGTTATGAAGGTTATGAAGAATGTGTGGAAAACGGTGACAGAAAAAAAAAAAGGAGGAAAATTGGAGATTTTTGTTTATTTCCCATTTCAACATCAGAAGAAGTATAGAGGGAAAAAAAATGAAGCTAAAGGAAATAAAATCGACTAGTTGAACTCATGGGTTCTAATATATTAATGAAGCCCATGTCCTACTAGGATTTTAAAAAGATAGTTCCATGCACAATGAGGCCATTCAAAGTAATATTAGATAAGGTAAAAATAATTTTTAAGAAAAATAAGCACTCATACCTAATGTCATAGAAGTTCCTCTCTAGCTGACTGGGCTTACATTTCCCCACCTCACTGTGGCATGGAGCTTCTTCATGGTGCATTACAGGGTTTCTTACAATTTTCTTTGAAACAGAGTAATAGAGTAGAGGCTCACTGCTTTGTTTCACTGGAGCACTTTCTCTGCTCACTCTTAATTACTATCATGATTATTTAAATATCTGTACAGTAGAACGGGTTTCTCAAAGATCTTAAGTACAGGAAGAATGTGTAGATGCATCTTTAATAGAGCACCAAGTTCTGATTTCAAAAGCACCTCTGAAAATGAGACTTAAGGTCCATATTACTTAAGAGCTTTGAAACATATTTTGACACCTTTCATGCAGCATATTTGAAACTCTTTCAGTTTTTGTATGTACATATTTCCACAGCTGTCTTTTAAAGAAAAGACTTTTTTTTTTTTTTTTTTTTTTCCCCCCTGTAAGGAATTCCAGTTCTCATGTAAAGACTATGTTACATATGATCTGGTTAAGAACATTCCTACACTTAAAAATTATATGCAAGATTCACACGCAATGCTGTTTTGGAAACAGTTCTATAAAATTATATGATTTTGAGTGGAGACTCATTCAAAATTAAAGTAAAAAGATCTGTCTTCTAATTCCTGCCTCTGGGAAAAAAAAATAAAAATCTAAATTTGAGGTGCTTTCTTTATAACCAGCTGCATAGGAGACAATATTCTTTCTTCATCTGTCTGTGTTAAACCCCATTTCTTTCAAGTTACTTTTAATGGGAGTCTTCTTTTTTTCTTGCTTGAAGACAAGCACAGTACTGTGTTTAAGCAGAAAGCACAATCTCAGGGTTCTGGAGCATCTCATGGAAAAGAGGTCCAGTGGTATATCTTTAGCAAAGAATGACCTCGTAAGTCACAGAGATATTTTATTTGTGAAGATAATGATATTATTTTATTAATAGATGTAAAGTATTTAGCTATGATAGTGCTGGAATACATGTGGGGTTTTTTATTTATTTGTATCTAATTAGGGAGGCAGAAATAACACTTTTTTATATGCAGCCAAGCATGGCTGGTCCCTTTTATGATTGAAAGTTTTCTAGTGCTCCTGGTACTTGTGAATATAACCTTGCCTTTTATTCTACCATCAATCAATAACTTGCACTCATCGGCCTCGGATAATATTTATTAATGGTGGGGTGGAGTAGAAACAAAGACGGAAAAAATTCTGGTTGGCAGAGTGCCTTAGGAGACGAGGAGCACAAATGCAGCTGCAGCAGAATCCTTCTTGTGTGAGAAGAATTACTGGTTTTCCTCAGTTGTACTATGGGAAAAGCCACCCTGCTTTCTTTGGGGTTTGAAGGCCGGTACAGTACCAACGTGCCTCAAGAGAAAGTCTCTGCCCCACAAGACTGACACTTTGCATTTTTAAGGCTTTAAAGGGGTAGAAATTTTCAGGCTTAGCATAAATTGAACTGAATCTCACAAAGATAACATGAGTCTTGAAACCGACTGTTGGGACTTGATCTTTCCAGCACTTAGAGAAGCCTGTGATTTTGTTTACATAACTAGTGCATCGCCGTGTCTCTTGACATGGAAAATGGAGGGGAATGGATGGAGCCATGCTGTGGGCTGGAGAGAAATTTTTGCCTTGTCTCCTTCAATCTATAAAACTCTAAAGGGTTCAGCTTGATTACTCTTACAGTAAGCACTATTTGGTCCGCAGAAAGTCAGCCAAAAATGTAGCTGATAATGACTATTTATATGGTCTGTACAATTCCAGTTATCTTAAAGAGCTGTTCATATATACAGTACAGTACAGTATATCTTGCTTGTTAAAACATGCTTTCAGGAAACTGTATAACAACTCCAAATGTATGGAACATGGAGGAAAAGTTGTACTGGGGGCTGGGGCCCTCGTTGGGTCTGTTTGCTGACGTGTGCGATGAGCTGGGAATTCTTGGCTGTACGATGTGTAAAATAATTTTTGCTGCATTACTGTAGCTAGTATAAGAAAGAAGCCTCTACTGTTAGTTTAGAGGCATATAAAAGTCTGACACGCTTTACTAGATTACAACTCATTCTGCAACTGCTTAGGATTTCATGCTTTCTTTAGTGCATCTCATCACAGTTGCACTAAATGCACAGAGTGATTGAGTTGCTCTATGCGCTCAGACATACATAAATCAATGCAAATGGAGGGTCAAATTCAGCAGTAGTACAATGGTACTGAGCAGGAAACAATTCCTCCGTCGTGTCTCTGACTTGATAGCAAAACTCTCTACTTTCCCACTGAAGTGAGAAAGAAAAACCCAGACAAAATTCCTGGATGTTCAAATTTCAACAACAGACACGGCTGTAGAAATCCTGATTGTGGTGCAAAATATATGGCAAGAATGTTATGCTTCAATTAACTGCACACAAGATATTAGGTATTAGGATGATGCATAAGTGTATCACCAAAATTTGTGCATTAGTTGTTCGGTTTTCTTCCTTTATAAGGGAAAAATGTCAAGAAAGTAAAAGTTTGTTTCACCACGTGTCATAGACTAAATTTACTACTTGTCATAGAAAGAGCATAGCATCTCTTCAGGTACAGCTTCTAAAATTAAAAAGTATACCTTTAGTCCTGGGAGACATGCCAAAAGCTCGTTACTTGTCTCCAGATTTACTACATGGGAATAATGTGGAAAAAACTCACGGCTTTTAAGATTTAAACTCAGCAGCATATCAAATTTATTCTTATATGGTATACTTGTTCATGACCTCTAGTCTTAAGAAATTCTGTCATGTTTGAAAACTACTCCCTAGTGAAGCCTGTATCAATGTTAATAGCTAAGAGGTCAATGCAACTGCTAAACAGTTTGTATTACTGTCAGGGTGGTCATGAAAACAACACCTGCTGCATGAGCACTTGGCAGCTGGGTCAACAGGCACTGTGGGAATTTATCAATTTAGGGGGCCACTTGCATAACACTTTGACTGATGAATTGGGAAAGACTGGCTTACTGGGCTAAAGCTGCTCTATTATGTATGACTTTCTTTAGGATGGCAGAGGCTTCCTGCAGGCTCCAGAAAATAAGCAAAAGATAAACGGAGCTGTTTTTTCCTTATAAAGCGATAAAAAGTGAGAACTCCTTAAAGCCAGTGCTAGAAAGACTTTTTAAAAAAAAAAAAAAAAAAAAAAAGTGAAAAAAAAAATCCCAAACCAAAACAAAAACTTTTACAGTCAGTGAGCTGTGATGTGATTGAAAAAAATCCTTAGGTTTTTCCATCGTGGTTACAAAGGAGTTTTTGTGAAGTACTTCTGTAAAGTGAAACTCTCTAGGCTGGTATTCGCAAAAAGCTCTAATTTCTCTTTAGTGTCTCTTATGGGAATAGTAACTGCATGCGGGTTGGTAAATGAGATAAGAATTTTGCATGCTCCGGCTAAACTAAACATAATTAGACATTAATTCTAGCTTTCCATTCCCTCAAATGACTTAAGGGATACTAACTTTCTGAACAGAAAGAAATCATATGGCCCACCTGGGTTGGTGAGAGCATTCACCAGCAAAATTGGCTCACTCTACAGAGAGTTTCCAGTAGTAGCTTCAGAGTATATCTATAAGCGTTAGTATCTTGATGCAGATTAGTCTAATACCATATGCTTCTGAGTTTTCATTTCCATAGTAATTAAAGTGTTCAAGAGGGCTACGCTTTCACAAGTGCTATTCTTCTGTCATACCATCAAACACCCTTGACTCACACTAGAAAATAAAATCACTTTGTAAAGGGCCTGAACAATGTTAAAATGAGGTATGACCTAGATATTGTCCCTCAGTGTTTGAAATCAGCCTGTTTGGAAATACTCTGCGATAGCGGAAATCCCAGAAGGTGATGATGGAAAGGATGATAAGTGGAATTACATGCTCTGGAGGGGCATGAAAGAAGAGTGAGATGGTTTGAATCAAGTTCAAGTTTCAATCCAATGGAAAGCAGCTATTCTGGCTGTTGATATGAAACATATTGAAACCCAGATCTATAAAGTGTTACAAGGAGAGGAAGCAGAAATCTTCTTACATGTGCAAGGACATTTACTTAAACTCTGCCCTGTTTTGTAAAAATCACCTGCCAGCTCCAGTGAGCCATACTGGTCAAAAGAATTCTTCATCTCCTTGGGAATGATAGTATCGACAGCGGCAAACACTGAAACCTTCAGAGGGGATACAGCACCATCTGACTGCCCTATAAACTTTTCCGCTTCTAGTCTTGTCTTTTAAATGGGAATCTTTTGCATTTTCCATCAATTTAAGTACTCTTCTCTGAATCTCTTTCATTTTAACTCTAATTTGCTTAGAGATAAAAGTCATCATAATATTAGTATTCTAAAAGAAGACTTACAGAGCCACATTATGGCCATTCTTCCAAAGTTTGTTTTCTTACTTCTTGTTCTATCCCTGTCCATGCTTTTCAAAGAACAGCGATTAATAATGTCTAAATTACAGCTGATATGAAACTATTAACACATCTTTCTTATTTGAATATGCATTTTTATTACTGTCCATGGCCAACTTTCTCCTCTCATCATGCTTACTTTTGATTACTTTTTCTTTTTAAATGGGTTTGTCTCCTATTTTCTCTGTCATTGACTAAATAGAATGTTTGGACCTATACACATTTTCTGTATCATTGTTTACCTAATTATTTTTCCTATGCATTTATCAATTTTTTTTTTACTTGATGCTAGTATGTATTTGTAGAAACAGAAATCAAGACAGAAAAATTATAAACAGGAATTAGAAAAATAGAAAATAAAAAGGTTTTCTTTTTTTTTTGGTCACAAAGACCATTTATAAAATGCTAATATTTGCATTGATCTTCAGGACATCTGACTAGCTGTACCCTTCAGTTGAGAAGTACATAATTCTTTCTGTCTGTAGTTTCTCATTAGCTCCTAACTCTATAAAAGTAGTTTACTTGTGATAACATTTTTTTTTGATCATCATCAAAGAATGGCTATATTTTTCAGAGACATGATTTTAACTTAAGAAATTCTTCTTTTGTCTGCTAGTTTAACTGATTTACCTAATGCTGGTTTTGTGTGTTTGTAATTCTTAGGGTTTCCCACATCTCCTCCCAACTCAAAGCTAAATATGCTATTACCTATAGTCTTCACTCTTTGATTTTGGTGACAGGTAATTTACATGTATTTTGCAGCACCTCACATACTTTGTTTTTACAGTCATTTCTAACTTTTCTGTTTCTGATTTACCACTTCATTGCCTGAGAGCTCCCAGGTACTAATGCATCAGTATAACAACTTTGTTACAAAGAGAAGGATTATTTAATTCTGTGCTTTTGATGAGAGGCTATATAGTTATTGACATGTATTATTTGGAAGAACTAAACAAAAGTTTCCTGTGGTACCATGTTTCAAACTGCCTTGATGATGCAGGGATTCAGAACCTCTGTGTTGCTCATATTTATCAATTTGTCATATATCACCCCAGTGTAACACCTCATTTTTATTACATTCAAAGGATTGTTTTAGGACAGGACTTTCCCATTGCTAAGTACTGAAGACTAATGCAAAAGGTTCTCTGGATTACCCTCATCCTCTGATCTCCTAATGTTTTAACCTGCCTACTTCTTTTGAATCTTTTCGTACTGCTAGCAATATCCAAGTAGTAGGTTTCTTTCTTAACATGTATTTGAGACAAGGAAATCAGGGCCAAGGCAGAGTTTGAGAACAACTTTGATTATGCAGTAGTTTTCTAAACAGATCAAAAGAAATCGATTCCTGAATCTTCATGTAACATTTATTATTCAGAATTAAAGAATAATTTCATAAGCTTACAGCAGCTTATGAATGACCACTAGCAGAAGATGACTGTTTTTTTGCGTGAAGTTATTAATTTCCAGCAAGGAGCTAACATGAGGAATGATAATTTTCCTCCTTTTCACTGTCCCCTGTGTGGAAAGCTCTCTCTGAAAATTGACAAGTCTGCCAGGGGGCCACCTTTCACAGGGTTTTGTTAGTAACTAATTAATTTCTAAGACACGACAAATCAATACTTCGATGAGTTTATTTATACCTGATGCTCATAGCCTGCCTGTGGCATCTTTGTGTTCTAGAAAGCTTACTGTGCTAGGATTTACACCTATATTTGATGTATTCGTACGGCACATACCGTGAAGAAGACATTGAAAGGAGCAACGAAATCTTAGCATGCAAAAAATACGAGTATATGAATAACAATTAATATTCTGTCAATAAAGCTTTACATGAACACTTGCCAAAGCCATGGAAGTTTAAAATTGTTCACATGTGTAGTGTGAAATTAGCATGAAATGGTAAATAGAGCTGCAATGCTCTTTTGTGGAAGTAACTCATTAGCCTTCACTTAAAAGCCTGTGATGGTGTAACGTTGAAAAAAACCAACAGAACTCAGGCTGAACTTAGGCTGAATGAAAATTATCCCATGTATCTAAAAAGTGTTACCAAAAACCGTATCCCTTTGCTACAGTCTGTTTAATTTCGACTGTGTGCCAATTTACAAAAGTATTTTATAGTTTTCTGGTTACTTTCACCAGTAACCAAATGCAGTCTTGACCCTTTTCCATACATGAAAACAGCCAACTGTGAGTAGAGCAATGGGAGGTCTGGCCTTTCAGGTATGTCAGCTGAAGACCACCCTACTGGAAGAGGTAACAAGAACAAAAAGCCGAGGTCAAACAAGGCAGCCCCATGTAATTAGATACTAATAGTGGATTTAGGGTGTAAAATTCACTTAAAACCATACACCAACAGACTAAACAATCCTGGTAAGAATGGCAAGTTTTGTTCTAAAAAAATGTTTTTAATACCAGAAAGCATAAATAAAATATACATAATAACCTTGAGTGACAGACTGCACTAACCTGCAGTAACATCTGCTTCTAAATTATTTGCTGTAGGTTTAGGATAGTATAATTATAAAACACTGAAACTCTGCTGTAACATATAGTGTAGCATGCACCCAATTTAATAGATTTATTATTGAATTCACTTGTTGTCCCAATACCAAGTTTTAATTCCGAATTTAAATTCTGACAAGAAAATAAATTCCTCTCTTAAACAGTCAACAGCAAAACCAAAAATGCAAACCTGACTGCATCTGATGCTAATGGGGAGACATGCTGAAAAAATAGGCAGTTGCTTTCGCAGGATATAATGCGGTCAAAGCAATTAACAGGATAAACTTCATTTCTGTTGGCCATTCCATTTTGTGTTAATTTCTGATGCTTTTGCAGGATGGATGTGGTACCTTTACATGCCACAGACGTGGTCTGATAGAGCTGCAAGATCCATCAGGAGGAAACGAATATTTCTTCAGCTAAAGTAAGTATCTGCTAGTCATCTGATTTTATTGCTGCTGGGGCCCCTGGGTCACACTGGAAACTGCCTTTTTGCAGTCCTTCTGTATTCCCTAATATCTTCATAGCTCTGGCTGCTCTGTAAAGATCACATCTCAAGAAACTCTGATTTGATAATTTTCAATTATCCTCATTTTACAACTGGCAAATTAGTCTAAATAATTAAACCAATCATATTAATTCTATGTCATATAAATCATTTGAGTGGGATTTATAAGCCTTTTGGAAACAGTACTTTAAGAACTCTTAAAGAATTTAGTGTATTTTTGGCACACAGTCCAAGGACAGAAGGTTTCCTTCCTTGGTGCTCCAAACCTCCCCAGGGAGAGACAGGTAAATGCAGGGGTATGGAAGGCTGTTGAACACTAGTAAGCAGTGACAATTCACATCCACTGAGGATTAAGTTCTCTGTATTATTCTCCTTTGGTGTTATGTCCTATACAACAGAAGAGATGTTTGGGAAAGACCGAATTTGCTCCTTAGAGCTTACTTATGGCAAAGCTCAAACTGAGGAAGTGAGACTGGAACTGACTGGGGATGGCTTGTCTGCTAGCTAGTACCGTCGAATCATTTTCTGTAGCAGTAGGTGATGTCAGCCAGTATTGAGCTTTTGAGCCAGCTCCTGTTGTGCACTGTCTCATTGCAGTGACAGGCAGGAAGGAATAGTTCTGGGGACAATTCCAGCATCTACCTCCCATTGATGCTGTGTAACCTTGGTGGTACCTACAAGGCATTTGGCTTCAGAACTATCAGGAGCATCTTTTACCTGTACTGGTCCATATTGTACCACATTAAATATATTTACACTTCTATGAAAGATACAAAGAATGTGAATCTTGGTGGGAAAGTGGGTGGCATTTAGCATAATGTCAAGGAGTAAAAATTTCCAGAAGCTGCCGTCGGTTACACTTCTGACATTCACTTTCTATGAGACGCTGATTACTTTCAGTGAATCTATTCTGCTTGCTGCTGGTGGTACATTTGCTTTTAGGAAGCCCCGTGCATCGAGAATTTCCCTTCTCATTGAATGTCTTTGCATTAATTAATGTCTCATTGCATTCATTCAGCTACATGGAAAGAACTACATTTACCTTTTGCTTTTTAACCTGTTGAATTGTAGTGAGAAATTCAATGCTTACCTTTTTGGGTCGACGATCTTGTAGAGTTTTCCACTGTGAGGCTGTGTCATACTTTTACTGCTTGATAATATGTAAATCTCACCTGTTAAAGAAACCAATACAATAAATTAGTTCTCCTTTCCTAAGATCTCCAATAGATGACTTCTGTGATTTAGCTGTATTTGCAAGATGAGATTAAAAAAACTTCAAAAGAAATGCTCATCACTGAAATACACAACAGAAACTTTGCTAGTTGAAAATTAAAATAAGCACTTTCCCCAAATTGTTGCTAAATTTGAAAGACATTTTATCACTTTTTGTTTCATATTGTATAGAGTTGGTTAAAAAAAATAAAACTGGGGAGGAAGGGAGAAGAGGATAATCAGTCTGCTTATGCAATATCTTTGCAAGTGTATGACACATCATGTTATAGTGAGTGACACAGTTCACAGAATGTGAAAGATAGGAAGGACCTTTGCCTCTTCCAACAACCCATTCTCTTCTCAGTTCTTCTTACAAGGCTGCTAAGGTATAGCTGAGAGTAGCGTAGACAGCTCTGGCAAAAGAATGATAGCCTTAGATGTCTTCTTTTTAAACATTTACTGTAATTTTGAATAGTTCAGCAAGCATTACCAATAAGGTTTATGATTTAATAACATTTCTTTTTTTCTATTTACCTAATTCGTCTTCACCAAATCCCAAGACAGGGCCTGAAAAGAAACCTCTACATGAACCAGTGTTGCCAAGACAGAGGGGTTTCTCTTGCCACTGTTTGGTTGCAGGACTCTGTTGCAGTGTTAAAAAATTTCTATATTCAAAAACACATAAAGCAAATTGTTATATTTCAGTTTGAATAGAGTTTTTACCGTCCAGATAAATAAACAAACACTTGCTGCAAGTAGCTCCATAGATACATCTGTGCAGTTCATCATCTTATGTTTTCCTGCCTATTATTTTTCAGATGCTTAAAAGGCACAGCATTTCCCTTCCTGCCATTCAAACATTGCAAAATTGGGATCAGGCTATACCATAGAGCCATTTGTGACTACTGAGCTAGTTGGCATGGGAAATCTATGCCCATTCATTAAAAAACATTCATTTTGCTCCATCAGTGATGTTTCCATAAAACCCAGAAGTTTGCGAAGTCTTCCCAGTTAGACCTGTTTGAGAAACAGTTCTACAATAAACATTTATTCCCATCATAATGTAAAGGATGCACGTAAGTGCTTGTAGAACTAAAATCTTAAGCGCGCCATGATGCGAGTACCTTTGTCTGTACTTTTTTCCCAAGAATCAGATGTGTTACATATGTCAATACTCATTAGAATGCTGTGCTATTTTATTTCCAAACCTAGAATTTAATCTGCACTGTCACACTGCTACATTGGCAAAGCGATACAACATACAAGACTGTTGGAGTTCCTTATACAGGAAGCTCAATAGGTAAATCTATGTAACACGCAGTTTTGTTTAAATGTTAAGTTATAAGAAACCTACCCATTGCGGTCTCCAAATACATAACTTCCATAGAGCCTTTCAGACTGGCAGCCTCGATAGACAAATCCACCGACCAAGGATCCACTGCTGAATGGTTTGAATTCTAAAAGTGAAGGCTCACTTTCTAAAAAGGAACTACCGTAGCATTAGATCATATGCAGTTTCATATTTTGATTTGCACTTATGAAAATGTTTTTACTTCAAGAAAAGAGGTTAATTCTATTTAAACACGCCTCAAAATTCAAGATGTGCTGCTGAAAATGAAACATTTAAAAAACAGACAATTACAACAAAGGCTGTTTGTGAAACAATCGGTTAGGGATTTATATAGGAGAGGCTGTAATTGCTTTCTTCTGTGTGCACAGGCTGGGAGAATAAAACTATATAAGGATTAGGTCAGACTTTCATTGAAGTTGATGTGATTACCGCTATTAACTTTTACGTGTCAATACAGTCTGCAGAATGGATCTCCCAAACTGCAGGAATATAATTAAACCCCTTTCACTGTCAAGGCCCTCCAGTAAGTAAGAGCAGAAATTCCACTGATTTTCAGCAGCACTTGTTTTCAAAGCCTTTCAGTGGTTTGAGAAACTCTTTCAAAATGTGTTATATCCCATAAAACAATAGCACTGCTGGCTGTAGCTTCTTGTGGTAATTTATTTTATGCTGCTGTTATAGTTGCAGTTCCTACACATTTATATTTTATTTTTTTTTAAAAACCTACAGAATTTGGTCATATTAAATAATGTCTTTAAGGAAGTTTCAGTGCAAATGTTTCTATTCATGCAATCAAATACTGCTTAGCATGAAAGTAGGCTCAACTTGACATGTTAACTTCATAATTTTAAATTAAAGCCACAGCTCATCCACCTTTTTCTTTTATAGGAACTTTTGTTCTTTAGTTGGACGGCTATCTGCACGTCTTTGATAAATTGATTTCCCAGATTCTTCTACTCCATTCAGAGTAAGAGTTGAAATTTTATGTGGGAGAAAAGGATGATGAACTCTTTTTATCAAAGCAATTGACCCACAGCCTACGACTGATATTGGCAAGCTCTTCTGGATAGGCACAATATTGCTTAGCTTACTCTGCAATAAAGATGCAGTCAAAATTCCATTGGAGCAGTGGTTTACCAAATATTATTCTTTGGCTTTGCTTTTACACAATGAACACAGAAAATACATGTAATAACTAAAGTAGAACAATTGCATTACACTATTGTGTATTAGTGTGCCAGCCAGCACAGACGCTTTTGCTTTTAAGTAAATTACAGGTGGCAGAACTGGGGGTGTGAATGAAACCAGAAAATGCTACATTCCAGGAGACAGACTAGTTCTCGATGCCTTTACACACATTTGGCATTTATGGCTTTTTGTCACCATGAAGCTACAAGCTGCTAAGTGGTCAACCGAGGCAGATGATAGCTCAGAATGTCACCTGGCTTGCCTGAGCTAGCAAGTGATCTTAGTGTCAGTTAAACATTGAAAGTGTGACTGACAATCATATTGATTCAGAGAGAACATGGAACGCATTAAGATTTTAAGTGCCTAATTGAGTACATTTATCTTTTTGCAATCTAATCTAAACTAGTTGTTTATTATGAAGTAGTAACATTGTGCATTGTTCTAAGTTTTTCATTTCTAGTAACATTTAAAGGTAGTTCAGTCACTTCCCTCTTTGGTTGTGGTCTGTTGTGCATCTAATCTTTTCCATTATAGGAGGCACATTATTACATGAGATTTCTATTCTGTATCTTAAAAGGCTATTCGTGAATGGCTAAGAATACATTTTCATCCCTTTCTGATATGCCAAAATCTTTTCTTTATGAGCCATCATAGGCAGCAACAGTGAGATCCTTGACAGACTAGGAAGTGGCATGTTTCTTAAATCTTATTCACATGATATACTACACTAACAAGAACAAAGTTGAGCCATTGAACTTTTGTTTTGCCTTGCATCTTGTACCTGCTTGTACCATACTTTTCCTAAGTTCTATCTTTTGTCTATGCTCTAAGTTGTCTGTCATGGCTACACAGTCCTGTATCTGTTTTCTTCTGCTTTCTATTTATTCTTCCATGGGCATAGAAACCAACTGTTTCCAGTAGCTTTATGCTGGATGGAACTTACCATAATCTTTACCCTTTATTATTTGTAAGATTCTTGCTGAAGATCTGTTCTTTCCATTTGAATCTGAGCAAAGTATAGTTAAATTGATGTTTACATCTGTTGGGTGGCGGTCCACAGCACACCTGTAACACAAAAACGTAAGACAATCCATGAGACAGACAAGTTCATAATGTATAATTCTCTATCAATAGTATGAAGCATCTCATTTTGAAGGATTATTATTTCTTTATGGTGCCTACTCATTTGAGGGAACTATTTCATACTGAGCCAAACTATCTAAGAAGTGCGTCAGATTTCTGTACACCTTTCCAATCCCTGCACCCTCTTTTCTATAATGTGATATAAAGCTACTTTTTCCTAGTGATGAAATGTACTCTGCTCAGTAACACCTGCAATGAATAGTGCTTTAACCAAGCTAAATGAGTTGACTTTTGTGATGTAGGAATTTTGACTGTTAAAAAGTCCAAGAATCAACTCCTTATGTGAACAGCTTGACTTTCTGAAATTTTTCAAACCATGACTGTAAATGTCACTTCACTACTACCACCCACCTAATTTGCTGAATTATGTGTTGTTTAGTTAAAGAGTTGTCCTCCTCCTCGTTATTGTTTAGATGTCACCAGATGTTCTCATTTGTTTTCCATGTGCCTTTTTTTTCTTAGTCAAGATTCCTCAGCTGTATTTTACCAACTCTCTGCTTTAAGTTATCTTCCTTCATAAAGGTAATAATTTTACTATTCATTAAAAGAAAAAATCCTGTACTATGTTTCTATCATTTCAGTCTTGACTTGTAATGGTTGTGCTTGCTCTTCTTCTTCCTCTTCGCCTATGTACATTTCTTTCTGACTGTGACATACGTGTGGAGGTGAGGGGGTTGAAATTTTGTTACCCGGCTGTATAAAAGATTTCTGGTTGAAAACAGTACCTGCTCCAGAGTAATTCAGTTTACTTTTACTTACCGGCCTGGATTGTGGAGTCCATGTGCAAAAATCTCAGGAGGCTGGTTTGTGCTATTAAAATGTGGGTTGCTCCGTGGTATGGAATAGGGGACGTTGCACAGGTCAGTATTTACGTCGAGGCGCAATACAGAGCCTGTAAAATCACTGAGAAAGTAGGAGGATAAAATAATTTTTCTTTAAAAATATTTTACTGGTATGTTCAATCCATATAATACTGCAGGCAGCCAGCAAAATGAGCCACCTACTTTACTGAATAATCACATATGGATTGGTTTTATGGTACATGCAAGTCCAAAGAATAGTAGCAGAACCTGTCAAAGATTCCATTTGGCCAATATGTTGCCTTGTTATGTGATACTAGAACACCTCTTAACATGCTGTTGGGAAGCAACTTGATAATAAGAGTAACTCTCCATACATTAATAGTTTTTATGCCTTCAAACATAAGGCTGTGAAGTCTTTTATACTGTATCTCCTCTAGAGTAACTATGGATATAATCACTGTATAATTACATAATGCTTTTTGCTAACATTTTGAATCCTACTCTTGTATTCAATGATTTCTAGTCACAGTAATTATACAGTACACATTAATTAAAATTTAAAAAAAACAAAATAATTGTATTGCTTGAAAGGATATGTTGGTATTTTGTTGCAAAGAGTCAGAACTTCTCTTGTTACATGAAACAGGACAGAGTAAAATGTTTTCCCTTACATTCATGATTGTGATGGGGGAAGGGAGAAGGACAAGAATGTAGAAGAGCATCTAAACTCTTTTTACAAACAGGAAAAGATGTGGTATTTAAATTGATTCCTTCCTTCATAATGAACCTGTTTCAAGTCTCCCCTCGTTTTACATGAATTTAAAATCAAGTATTAGAATCTCTCCCTGGTCTTGGTTTTCAATATATCCTCACTACAAAGGTCCAGAGCATCTACTATGCTGCTGAGCCAGAGGCCTTTGAGTGCAGCAACTCGTTTTAGGTCTGTAAAAGCTCAGTACCACACTTTTGCTAAATTATGGCAAATGTTGCAACTCTAACCAAGCATAATGACACAGAGGGAAAAAACAGGTTGAGAAAATTGTATAAGTAGAGACAAAGTAGGATTGCTTCATGTGTTCTCTAGACATTTTCCTACGTGATACAGCGTTATTGAATCTCGTATGTGTTTGTAGACACTTTTTAAAACATTCACTTAATAAAGTTGTCTTGTTCATAGGCTAATAGCTTGGAAAAAAAAAGTCTAACATGTTTAAATGCAATTGCATCTACAGATGAGAGCTCTAATATTTAAATGGTTTGGTAGCAAACAATTACAAGTAAGTAACTTAAGCAGTAAGACTGTTCTGGAAATCAGCAGTTTGCTAAACTCAGGCACTGAAAATAATAGGATTATGTTGTAAAGGAAGAGCGAGTAAGACTTGACCTAACAACTGCTGATGACTTTTGATTCTGATCCCAAATACTGTGCAAAACCAGAGGACAAGAGTGGAAGTTTATCCATTGGTAGTTTTTGTACCTTAAACCATCCATCTCCTCCATATCATCTAGAGTGATCATGCCATCTCCAAGAAAAATGTATAGGAAACCATCTGGGCCAAACAGAAGCTGTCCTCCCAGGTGCTTTCGATGTAGTTCTGCTACTTCTAAAAACACTCTTGCCGTTCTCAAATCAACTTGATGTGGATTTTTCCTGCAATGTAAAGATATGAATATAGTTTTCACAGTTCGCTATCACTGTACTTATTTCAAATTAGTCATTCAAATGGAGTCATTCAAATTATACTTTAAGATGTGGATGTTGTAACTTGGTGGAAAAATGTCAAACAATTATTTCTGAGAAATTTCAGTTTTCCAGCATTCAAAAAATATTTTGCTGCCTATAAACAATAAGTAGGAAATAATTATAATTCAAAAATGACAGAAAAACTAAAAAAAAGTCTTAAAAAGAATAAACCAATGTGCTTACTAACATTCCAAGGCTGCCATTTGAAATAAAATCAGCAATAATTTTTCTGCAAGTGTCCAAGTATACACATTGTAAATCTGATAGTTCAGTTTAGAAATGGGAAATCCTGAAATGAAAAGGTTGCTGAGAAATATAGACTTTGCAACGTATAGACTTGTACTGATACCTGGATACTGTGTATTCTACAACCCTAAGGATGTGGTCATGAGGTCCGATAGCCCACCGTTCTTGGTTGGTGGTATAAGACACATACAGCTTTCCATTTTTCTTGTAATTGGGATGGAATGCAAGGCTTAACAGTCCTCTTTCATCTCCTCCCTGCAGTCAAATGAAAAACACAAAGAATTGTGAAGTTAATTATGTTCTTTATTGTGTTTCAGCTGGAACCCCCCAAAAAAAAAAAGTTTCTTTCTTGTGGATAATCTTTGCCCAAACTCTTTTATTTCTTTCCTGACTACTGCACAAAAAGGATTATAAAACATTTCACTTTGGGGAAGTCTTTAAGAGTTAGACCAAGACAATTGTCTTACGTAGTTATCTATGCACAAGTCTCTTACGCCACTTTTGTGGAGTGATTTGTGTATGTAATCTTTGGGAAGCCATGAAGACAAGTTTAAGTGCTGTGAAGGATTCTTTGCTGGGTTACTAGGTTGCTTGCAATTCGTAGAAGACAAATTAAAAGGTCTATAATCAGCAGTCACTTCTAATCCAAGTATCCAAAACCTAAAACACAGTGCTGGCTGCCAACTCCCACTGTCTTGGCAATATGTTTAGAAAACAGTTAAATTGCTTGTGTAATATGTAAACCTTTGTTTTACCCTGGAGGCAATAACATCAGTTGTCACAACTATGGTGGTCTGTTCATCATAGCTAGTATACTGTAGGTAATAAGCAGCCTCGGTCTCTGTGCAGAGAAACCATAGTTTTACATGTGGTCCTTCAGTGGAAAGGTTTTTGTTATTTTAAAAAATAAAAATAGAAAAATCTCCGAGCAACTTTCTTTTGTTATTATGTTTGCCACAAAGTTTAGTACCGTTCCATGTTAAACATGAAATCCACGTAATGTACTGTGACAATGCAAGTACCCTGCGTACTTAAATAGAAGGCAATTTTCTCTTCAGGTTCTAAAAATGTAAGCAAGCCTGAATTTGTAATTGTATAAATGAAGAATAAAACTTAGATTCATTTCCTGGTCCTGAGGTAATACAGGGGAGAGAAGCTGAGGCACAGAAATAAATCCAGGACGTAATTAATAATTCAGATTCAATTCATATATGTGACTATTCACAAACTAATGGTTGTTTTGGAGTTTAACTCAGGGTTTGCCAGCCTGTCAAAACCAGTGACTGCTGTAGATTCAACTGCTCCAGCTCTGCACCCACAAGGAGACAACATTTTGCAACTCTAACCACACCCATGATAACTAATTATGAAATTTTAAATTATAAGAGAGAATGAAGCTTTTAAAATGCATTTGCAATCCAGAGTGATGGATGGGCCTGTCTTCCTGTTGAAAGATGTCCCACAAAAGGCCTAATTGGGAAAGTGCACAGCTTTAATTTATTTTAATTCAACATGATTGCTGTACTTCCTTTTTAATCACAACCACCAAAGAGAAACCTGAGTAAGAAATGGAGATGTCAATAGGTCAAGAGATTTTCATACAAAGAGATCTGTACAATGAAATCTGGATCCTGCTAATTTAGAGGCAGCCTAAATTTGCTAGTTTGCTTGCTAGAAAAATTTCATTTCGGGGGTTATCAGAGAGGTTAGTTTTGAAAGTCTAGTTAGAGCTGCCAAGTCAGTTGCAGTCATCATGGATGAAGGAACTGGTAATCTAGCTCTTTCTCCTTTATGAGCCAAAAATAATTCTGCAGCTGAGTCTGAACTGATTGCGGATATTATTGTATGAGTTTCTAAGAGTTTTGACCAAGTTGTTCTGATAAAGGCTGAAGCAAAGGGAGGCAAATCAGTTGCTTTGGGAACAGTTAGGCATATTTCAAAGGTTCCTAATGAATGATGCTATCTGTTGTGCCTAGACAGAGACAGTCCCCTATTTCTTCTCCTGAGAGATGAGTTCAACTCATTTAAGGGCCAAGGAATGTCAATGAGTCACATTAGGCCTGCCATTCAAGGTGAGTTATTGAATGTATTAGTAAGAAAAGATCTTTCTGTTACTAAACTGAAGATTTTATTTAGCACTTGATGTCATGGGAGCAGTCTCAGTGTGAAAGGGAAGTTGTTGAAAGTGCAAACAGGTGAAAATTAAATTAAGAGCTTTTAATGAAGTACACGTGAAGCAAGAATTTGGCGAATGAAACGCGGGACCTGCAAGGTAGTAAATATGGCAGGTTGTATTCATAGGATCAGGCCAGTATTTCTACTAATTGCAGTCACACATGATTCTGTTAGACTGCAATATATTACTTTCTTTGGTTGTAGAATGTATCTATTACCTCCTGAAAAGTCATGCTGCTTTCTGTTTTTCAAAGTGAGCCAGACACACTATGTTCTAAAAAAGTCTATACTTGCGCATTTAATAAAAAACTTTGGAAATATTCCTCTAAGATAGCGAAGTCAGTGCAGCATCAAGTTGGCTTATGGACAACTAGAAGTCCAGCCGAGTTGTTCCATGCTTATTTTTTCTAGTTTTGGAAAACAATTGTTCATGTGTGCTTTCAGCTTTATCACTAACTGGCAAACCTGTTGTTTCCAATTAAGCCACTGCCACAACTTCCACAGCTTTTGAAATTACCTCTATGGTGCCAGGAAGCATTTAGTTTTCTGTAATGTTATGTCTTGTCTGTTGTGGGGCAAATGGAAAGATACCCAGCAAAATCCTTTATGAGCAGCCATTTTTGTACTGTCAAACTGAGTAATTATGTACCAAATTTCAAAATTTCAGATTATCTCTATAGAATAATCTCTGCTTTTATTTTTTATCAACGGACTTTTGATGTCTGCTGTGAAACCAGCATACCAGGCTTTACAGTCTTGTCTTGTAGATACCACGTGTCAAATAAATACCTGTCTTTCTCTTGGCAGCTTAATAACCTGTTGACATCCTTTTCTTTTTAAGTTTCCTCTTAGATGAAAGCAGCACCAATAAGCTGTAGATGACACAGTAGCTTGTATGAGATTCTGCACTACACTATTTGATGAAACAACTATTAAGGTTTGTCAGTTGTATAAGGAAGGACAAGAAGAATGAGACAAATCTTTCTATTCCATTGGGATGTCTGTGGAAGACAAAGAATGGTGTTTGGCTAAAATGAGTATTAATTACCTAAACATACTGTGGGCTGGGGCCAATGTGAAATCTCTCTTGTAACAAAATCTGGAAGCTCACTCTTCTGATGTCTGCCTGTGCAGCTCTTTAGCTTGAACACTCCTATCTCCTACTTGCAAGAACTGCATGTTTTGCACTAACACCACACTTGTTTCAAAACTGATTTTCCTTGGGCCAGACTATAAGTTTCAGCTAAGGAATTCTCTCAAAAGGAAAACATTCCTTTAAAAATCAGGCTGGTCTATTTTAGGACCACAAGCATGAAAATAATGTAATTGTCTTAAGTCAGTACAAAGTGACTTAAGTCAGTACAAAGCCAAGTAAAGATTAATTGTATGCATTAAACTCGCAGTGTTTCTTTACTTTGCAGTTTTAAATGGTTGGTTAGGTATATTATGTCAGTTCTGAAAGTATATTATACCAGTAACTGTTCTCAACTGAAGTATATTTTTAATTTTTCTTTCTCCATTGTAATATATTTACACTTGTAAAAATCTGAAAGAAGAGGACAATACATTCCGCTTTGTATTTTGACTAAGAGAGGTAATGGTTGCAGAAGGATACTGGATTGTTACAGAAAGGTGCTATTTTCACATAAGCACTTCTTAGAAGTGGGCTCTACTTTCAATCTATGTGTTTCCAAATGTACTCTGGTATACCTCTGATATTATATACAGAAATATTATTGGATTATTAAGGTATTCTGCTTTTTCTATAATACAGAAACATATGCTACAGTTATTTTTAAGACATGTTGCCATTTCCTTGTGTCAATATATTACTTCCTATAGCAAATACAGTGAAATATATGGGGATGCCTTAACTGGTAGTGTTAACTATTTCATTTAAAACAGATCATATTGTAATCCTGACCATTAATTATGTGATATTAATAGTAATTAATTTTAGTAAGCAAAACCAGACATGACCATTTATTTATTACAATGCGTGGCTTAATAGTAAACAATATAGGTGGCAGATTCCAAGTTTTTCTTTAAAATTGATTTCACAATTCACTCACATAAAATAGTGGTAGTTATAGGTAACAGCTTTTTCACCTGAACAATCCCACTCTCATGTTGGACATGAGGAACAACCTTTTTTAAAAGGGGTTGTGCTTAAAATACATTCAACGGTCACTTGTGACTTAAAATATTAGCTCTAATGTAATGTCTTTTTATCATTTGTTTTCATCTATTATTACAGAGCAAATGCTGGGTAACTTGTTGAGGTAGTATGATCACCCTTAATTTAGCTTATTTCCTACGTAATAAATACCATAGCTAATATGCATTACCATGTGTTTGATCTTAAGGAGTTTTATTTGTAAAAAACATGGGTGAAGGGGTCAGGGAACATCTAAAAATCTCTTATCAGGCAGTACCATATGAACTCTACAGAAAGGGATTTCTAATTAGGAGATCCCAAAAGAATCTCTGTTTATTTGAACCTTCCTTTACCGGATCTTACTGTAGGGCTGAAGATAATGTCAGGTATTTTCTCAGCGGGAAGTGTTTGCTTAATTGACATGTTTTGGAAATTTGGCCCCAGCACAGGATAGAAACTTGACTACAGCAGAAGTAGAAGCCAGCAAAAGGTCTCCTGCAAGGGCACACCTTGCCTTTCAAAGCTGCATCAGCTATTTTGAGAAACACAAGGGGGAGGTGCCTCTGACAGGTGAAAGGAGACAGCAAATACAGAATGAGAAAACCAGAAACTAATTGGGCTGTGGGTATGGTATAGGAACAGAGCTCCTATAGACCTCTTGGGTGTTGAGAACTCAAATGCTTTGCTATCTGGACATCTGTGGGGCCTGAGGCCGCTGGCAAGGGAAGAATCTGTAACATAAGACATTTACCTTAGGGAAAAATAATTACACTGATGTCATGGTGAGCCAAGTATAGTATACATACTAGACCCTATCTGCAAAGCATTTCCTTTTTCCTGTTGTGCTACAGAACTTCATCTTTTGCCTCATTTATACAGGGCTTTGCAGTTATCTAAGGATTTAAAAAAAATTTCACTACCTTTGACTGATTTTAGCAAATGCGCTATTTTAATATTTGACTTTAAAAGAACTTTAGATACAGAGATGCTTCACAAGTAAATTTATACAGGAAAAACACTTTGAGGACCATACTCTTACTTGGAATTTAAGCACAAATCCTCCTGAAGATAAATGGGTTTTGTTCAGTTAGGTGCAAGGCAAGATTTGGCTGCAAGTCATTGATGGCTGAAGAGCACCCATCCCAAAGTTGTCTGCTCTGATGTTTGCAGTGATATTTAAATGCTCATTTTTTTACAGGTGAACTGCACTCAACAATAAAGTACTGTCATCCAACTCCTTTAGTGACCAGTGGGTGCAAAGTGAAACCTATCAGAAGGTGATTCATAAAACCACTTCTGCATGGATTTTGAATGCGGCTCCTCTGCACTTGGGGAGAAGTCAGAGTACCTATTCACAGGAATTACACACACATATTTATTATACAGCATAATTTTCCAGCAAAAGAACTCCAGAGCGGCCAGACCTTAAACAGAAATAAATAAAAATGATTCGAGATCTAAAGACAGCACTGGAACTTAAAACCTAATTCTTTCTTTTTTATCTTCTTACTTCTGTTGCAGCAAAGACAAAATTTTGGCATGGCCTGGATCATTTTTTTCTTTTCCTTACCTTCATAGTCCTCAGAAGATACCAGTCACTAAATGCAGGACCTTTCACTTCTAGTCCTAGTCCTCTGTACTTTTTTTTTTTAATTCCTCAACTCCAGATTTTGCTGTTCTGCTGGGCAAGTCTTTAGTTTAATCCAAATGACAATCCTCGTCCCTTGATAATACAGTTCTTTCTTCCCATCCTCCTAAAGAAAGTATATGAAACTTACAAATGCAGACACCAACCCGACACAAACCCACAGCTTGCCTCCTTCACACTCTTCGCTTTGAGACTGCCGAGAGCCAGCCAATATTCGAGAGGTTCTGGGCAGAGTGACATACGACTGTGAGTGTGCTTGCAAGGAGGTGGCCATGAGCCCATGTGAGGTCTGCATCTGGACTGAGAAACTTTATGTACTGCACTACTTTAGGAGAATTGGAATAACAGAAGACAGTGGAAATCAGTCCCGGATGAGGGAGATTCAAATAAAGACCAGATGATTATTGCATTCAGTAAAGCTGGCTCAGGAAGGTGTGAATTACACACTTTCCTGCACCACAGAGGCCTCTTGAGCTGTAAGCAGCATTTATCCTCTGGGAACACAGGTGGTGATTCCACCTCTGTCCCCAGCTGGATTTATTTTCAAGGAAGCTTTACATTCCACCAGCAATTCAGTGAGTGGTTTACCAGCAGAGGCCACTAAGGGAAGGTAAAAAATAAGCATGCTCCTTCTAATTTTCCTGGCATGCCTCCACTTTCTCGTATTTATTTATTTGGCATATCTGCTCTCCTATGGTTTTCCTCCTCAGCATTCTTCCACTATAGACTGTCTTCTCCTGACAGCTTTTCAGCTGTTTTGGTTTGAGGTCTATTGTGTTGTAGAATTAGCCTTCTAGGAAAGCGAGAAAGCTTCCTTCAAGTGAACGAGAATGCCGTTGTGTTAAGAAATTTACTGACCATGAAAATCTTTCATTAATAGGGAGAACAGACTTGATGACCTTTGTATTTTTTCTCCTTTCTGTTGCTTTTAAGCTTTACCCACCTTTCCATGCCACTTCTGTGATAAAGGCAAATTTTACAACTCTCTTCCATTGGGCAGTCCAATAAAATTGGCTCAGATGATGCCCCAAGGAGAAAAGACTATGTTACATTAACATTCACAAATACATGACATGATGACAAAAGACTAATAATCCCTGTCATTCACTAAAACCGTGACTTTGCCTCTTCCAGTCAAGAATTTTTTTTTTAAACTAGTATCTATTTTAATGCTATCATCTAACATTATTTTTCTATAAACACAAACAATGCAAATTAATCTTATTAGTGCTTTACTGTTCTACCAATACTCTAATTTGACTGTGGTCCTCTCAGACATCTGCTCTGGTTTTATCATGCTCTTATTCCTTCACTAAGTGTATAAAGCTTATCTTTATTTTTCATAGCATGTTTCATAATTTTTTTTTCTTTTGGTTAAAATACAGATCTAATGTCAGAGTTGTCAAAACAGTTTAAGAATTATAATTCAATATAAGTTGCTTTTATATGGCGTGACATTTCAGACAATCACTCCTGCTTTTGTCGCTGCTGAAGATAAAAAATATGCTATGGAAAAATTTAAATCTTACTATGGTGAAAAGATCTCCCTGGGCTGCTAAATTAAGACTTTTCATAAACGTCCACCAAAAACCAGTCTATGGCACTTTAAAATGAGCTGTAAAACTTTTTCTGTGTGTGCTGAGAGAGGGAAAAAAAAGAGGATGTATGGTGACACATAGCAAATTTGACAGTGCTTATGTAAAACGAACCAACCTACAACAAATACTATACTCTGATAATTGAAAACAAATTCATGCTGTTTTACCGTGACCACTTTATATGGAAATTTAGGGATATAATTCAGAACAGAATAACAGTAATTATCATACTTTCTGCATTAAATTAAAACCAGAAATGTTGATCTGTCTAATTGTAGGCATTAGAAAATAACTAGTTTCAAAAAAGGAGAGATGCAAATGGAAAGATGCTCTGATGACATTACTCTGTCTTACAAACAATTCTGCTTTTCTCCTTTGGCTCTCAGTAGTGAACCGTTGTCTATTAAAGCAGATACTTGCTTTTTCTGGTTGCAAGGGGAATGTCACAGTCACATAAGCCACTCATTTAAATATTGTGGGGCAGGTTGCAGAAAGCAGCAAACCGCGCTCAACTACAGATTTCCACCTAGATCGGTCCCCAGTGTCTTTACTCTTGTCCGTAAACTAAGGGATAGTAACATTTGCTCAGCAAGTGATAGAAGTTGCTAGCAGTCTGCATCTTGCAGAAAATAAAATAAATGCACACCTTAACCAAGATACCTTTTGCCAGAGGGTGATAAAGGACTAGGGGTACTTCATTCAGCCCACACCATTTATGTTTTTCACCTCCAAAATTAGTATGGTGATCATTCATGTTTGCAACATAACGTAGCCTAAACTGTGGGCTTTATGAGCCTGGCTCTGACATTGTTTTGAAGAAGAGTGAGTTCAATTGGCTTATCAAAATGATACTACTCTTCACTGTAAAATATAGAGATACTCTTCACTGAAAGTTAGTTCCTTAGCAGATTTCTAACCTTAGTCATTAAGGTTCTGAAGATACTAAGCAAAGGTGTCACAGCAAAGATGCAAAGGTTATCGATGTGTTAGAAACCATGGAAGTGCCTGAGAATGGTCATGTAGGAATTAGGGCTTCTTCACCCAAAAAGATGATGGGATCAATAGCCCAATGGAGGTGCATCTACACCAATGCACACAGCACGGGCAACAAACTGGGGGAGCTGGAAGCCATTTTGCAACAACAAAAGTATGACATAGTTGCCATCACGGAAACACGGTGGAACGACTTGCACAACTGGAGTGCTGCAATGGATGGCTATAAACTCTTCAGAAGGGATAGGCCAGGAAGGAGAGGCTGTGGAGTGGCCCTGGATGTTCAGGAGTATTTTGTCTAGAGCTTAATGATGGTGACAATAAAGTTGAGTGTTTATGGGTAAGAATCAGGGGGAAGGCCAGCAAGACAGATAAGATGGTGGGAGTCTATTATAGACCACCCAGCCAGGATGAAGAGGCGGCCAATATATTCTATAAGCAGCTGGGAGAAGTCTCATAACTGCTAGCCCTTGTTCTCGTGAGGGACTTCAACTTACCAGATGTCTGCTGGAAATACAATACAGCAGAGAGGAAACAGTCCAGGAGGTTCCTGGAGTGTCTGGATGATCACTTCCTGACACTGCTGGTGAACAAGCCAACTAGGGAAGATGCCTCACTGGATCTGTTGTTTGTGAACAGAGAAGGACTCATGGGTGATGTGATGGTTGGAGGCAGTCTTGGGCACACAAAATGATGGAGTTTTTGATTTTTCGAGACGTAAGTGGAGGTCACTAGGACTTTGGGAGGGCAGACTTTGCCCTCTTTAGGGGCCTGGTTGAGAGAGTCCCTTGAGAGGCCATCCTGAAGGGCAAAGGAGTTCAGGAAGGTTGGACATTCTTCGAGAAGAACATTTTAAAGGCATAGGAACAGGCCGTCCTGGTGTGCCAAAAAACAAGTCGGCAGAGAAGAAAACCAGCCTGGCTGAAGGGAGAGCTTTGGTTGGAACTCAGGAAAAAAAAGGAGAGTTTATGACCTTTGAAAGAAGGGGCAGGCAGCTCAGGAGAACTATAAGGATGTTACGAAGTGAGAAAATTAGAAGGGCCAAAGCCCAACTAGAAATTAATCTGGCTGCTATAAAAGACAATTAAAAATGTTTCTATGAATAAATTAACAACAAAAGGAGTACTAGGGAGAATGTCCATCCTTTACTGAATGCACAGGAGAAACAGTGTTAATCATAAGCCCCATCAGCATAGGTTTATGAAAGGCAGGTCCTGCCTGACCAACCTGATCTTCTTCTATGACAAGGTGACTTGCTTAGTGGATGAGCAAAAGGCTGTGGATGCTGTTTATCTGGACTTTACTAAAGCCTTTGACAATGTTTCCCACAGCATTCTCCTGGAGAACTTGGCTGCTCCTGGCTTGGATGGGCATACGCTTCAATGAATAAAAAACTGACTGAATGGCCAGGCCAAAAAAGTGGTGGTGAATGGAGTTAATCCAGTTAGAGGTACTCTCCAGGGCTCAGTACTGGGGCCCATTCTGTTTCATATCTTTATCAAAGATCTGGTCACCNTGTTTCATATCTTTATCAAAGATCTGGGCACCCTCAGTAAGTTTTCAGATGACACGAAGTTGGGTGGAAGTGTTGATCTGCTTGAGGGTAGGGAGGTTCTGCAGAGGGATCTGGACAGGCTGGATCGATGGGCTGAGGTCAATTGTATGAGGTCCAACAAGGCCATATGCTGGGTCCTGCACTTGATTCACAACAACCCCAGGCAACGCTACAGGCTTGGGAAAGAGTGGCTGGAAGTCTGCCCAGAGGAGAAGGACCCAGGGATGTTGGTCTGAACATAAGCCAGCGGTGTGTCCAGGTGGCCAAGAAGGCCAACAGCATCCTCGCTTGGATCAGAAATGGTGTGGCCAGCAGGAGTAGGGAAGTGATTGTCCCTCTGTACTCAGCACTGGTGAGGCTGCACCTCAAATACTGGATTCAGTTTTGGGCCCCCTCACTACAAAACGGACACTGAGGTGCTGGAGCATGTCCAAAGAAGGCCAATGAAGCTGGTGAAGAGTCTAAAGCACAAGTCCTATGAGGAGTAGATGAGGGAACTGGAATAGTTTAGCCTGGAGAAAGGAAGCTCAGGGGAGACCTTATTGCTCTCTACAACTACCTGAACGGAGGTTGTAGTGAGGTGACAGTTGGTCTCTCCTAATTAACATGCAATAGAAGAGGAAATGGCCTTAAGTTGTGCCAGAGGAGATTTAGATTGGACTTTAGGAAAAATTTCTTCACTGAAAGGGTTGTCAAGCACTGGAAGGAAAAGGATTGAGTCACTATCCCTGGAGGTATTTAAAAGACGTGTAGATGTGGCCTTTAGGGACATGGTTTAGTGGTGGACTTGGCAGTGCTGGGTTAATGGCTGAATTCAATGATCTTAAAGGTCTTTTCCAACCTTAACAATTCTGTGATTCCATGACTCTATAATTCAAATTGCTTTTTCTTCTTATTTTAAGAAACTGGAAATTAATATTATCTGAATGTTTTTAGGGGAAGTAGGAGGCAATTTGAAGGCTAGAAGTTCAAATGACATAAATCACAGGACAGAGACAGGAAGCATATGAAAGGTTAACTGTAATTGATGTTTATATTCCACCTATCATCCTATCTGGGATTCTTTCCTAAAGGCAGAGCCATCATGTAGATTGTGAGACTTGCCGGCAGGCACCGAAAGATAGGAACAGGTCACCATTTCTCAGTTGCCAAAGAACGTATGTCCAAATTCTAAAGAAAAAGCAAATGCTATTCTGTTCCCTAATATCCAAAGAACTTTCGGACTCTGAAATCTGGATGCATGGAGAGGCATATTTCAGCCTATATTTAGTATCAGTATTCAGCATAGTTTTGACAACGATGTGTCATATCTTCACAGCGAGTGCTGGTTGCACACGTCGCTCGTTTTCTCAGTAGATGATTACGCCAAACGTAATAGGCTATATCAGACTTGGTATTCGTACAAGCTCTGTAAGTATTCTTCCACAGTCTACCAGTAGACATACAACAGATCTACTGGATAAAGGCTGGACAACTGTTATATCTATTTATTCCACTGTTAAAATTGTTTATACCTACGGTCTTTGTCCATTCATTTGCTCCAAAAAGTAAACAGTCTTGTCTTATTGGCACAAACGCAAACAGAAAATCAGCTCAGAGGTCCAGCATCTGCTACTGAGTTTTAAGCTTCCACAAGTGAGCATGAGCACTGGAAGTGTATTTGTTATACAAAATCTAGTTCTTTGAACTATAGGGACTGCACTTGTTGGAGTCCTGATACAAAGGCAGCTAGAAAAAAACAGAAAATGCTAGTATGGCATTTTTTTTCAACACAGACTGTGCACGTGCATCATGTTTGTACCTGGGTCAGAAATATATCTAAACACCGCAGCCTCACATTTCTGAAAAAGCACTGAATGGGAGTTGGAAAGGAAAAAGTGTTTGAATTCTCTGATGCTGCCCGAGGGTTTTTCTCACTGGTACTTTGCCAGTCCCATCAGCCTCAGGGTGCCCCAGGAGCTGCGCGGCCCGAGGGCAGAAAGGCTAGCCTGCAACTTATCTGCGCTGCTGCAGTTAAGCAACAGCTTGGATTTCATATACTGACTCCAGCAGTCAAATAATTTCGGTTCTTTCAGTAAGTCCTAAAAACTATATGTCACTTGCCAGCTACCTGAAAACAAGGAGTAAATAAATCCAGAGAAATCTAGATTTTTCCACGGATGTTTTGTGAATACCATAGGAACCTAAAATAATCAAGTGTTTTTGTGGATCACTCATATAGATCTCCTCTTTACCTCTCAACTACAACAGTGACAAAATATTAATAATTTGAAGAGAGACATGAATATTTTTATGAAATGTGCCAAGTGGAAAAACCAGGGTGGTGGAGGATATACGGTTTGCTCTTCATGACTAGAATCTGTATATGAGGAGAACGATGGCGATCCACAGCCGTGTTGACAATTCAGACATACAGGAAATACCCTTGTAGGAAACGAATACCATCTGGGTTTGGCCCAAGATGTGTGAATGAGAAATATGTTTCTTGTTGAGAATGCAAAGATAGTTTTGGACATTGCAAAGAAGGAATGCATTAAGCATGCAGAGTTATAAAAATGAAATAGGGTGAGGCATTGCATGCATATGGAGTAATTAGAGGAATATGTTTGTGTGCGTCAATAGATGATGCGGGCTTAGAACTTCAGAATTCATTGGTCCTAAGACAACTAGTAAATTACTACTACAAAAAATGTCTTCAGTATAAATGGCCAGGAGCTTTCTGAATAATGACAGTATTTGAAAATGCTGACTTGTCTAAGCTAACACGTTCCTTGATAACAAGGGAAGTTTGCTTGTGACACGTTTTATTTTGGGGAAAAAAGTAAAATAGTCTTGAAATCGTTGAAAAATGCAGTTCTACTATTTGTAAAAATGGGAATTTTGATTATTTCAATGAGTTGTTTTCAGTTTAGAAATTCGTTTTAGTTAAAAGAATGTCAACATTGAAATGGAATATTTCATTTGGCCCTTCCTGAGAACTTTTCAGTCCACACTTGGTGAGAGTATGTTTTCAAAATCTCAGAATATTCTCACTCCTCTCTATCCTGTTCTTGCATTAACTGTCTGAGATTTTAGTGTCTGTTCTTGGCATAGGAAGGCTCTCTGGTTTCTAACGAAGACATTGCCAGCATTCTGAGGTTCCTGAGACTCGCTGCCTGCGGGATGGATTTTTGCCTCTCCCTTGACACCCTCATCTACTTGTGAAGCCCCAGCAGTGCTGATTTTTCTGTTATTTGTGAGGCTTAATGAATGCCTTGCATGGACAGGAAAAAGTTCCAGGCTCTCTTTTTTGGTGCACATCTGACTTCTTCTCCAGACTAGACTTTACTACTATCGTCCTTTCTCCTAAGTTTAGGCTTTAAGTGCTCTTTTTAAAGAAAATTATTGAGAAGAGAAAAGGTTAGCTAGTCTTTCATGTCTGTCAAGATCCTGGTTAATCCCATTCCAGGTTCAAAGACATCCACTGTACAAATTACCTGTTCCTTAACTGAACAATGCTCATACGATGGCAGTAAACTGTCTAGTTTTGCATCTTGGTCTTCAGATTTTTGACATACCTGATCAGGATTATTATTATCAGTGCTAAACACTGCTGGAGACATTTATTTGATTTATTAATGGCTTACTTACAATGCACAATGCAAACAAAAGATGGAAAAATTAAGTGCCCGTTTGGATTCTTTTATTTTCCATTCTTTTTTTCAGTACACATTCAATCTCCATAGCACCTGAGATCTTTGGACAGGATAATCAAAGTCTGTTGAATCAAATGTTTTAGTACACCAATGGCACACCATCGCATATATGTGACTGACAAATGTCATTCAGGTTGACACAGGCTATCGAATAGAAGCAGGCAGGCTAGAGATATGAACAGCAGCCCATTACAGGCTCCACTGCAGCTCCCAGTTTGAGCAGATCGTGAAGGCTGAGTTCTGTGCTTGCTAGCTAACAGACTATGAGTATGTGACTTGACGGTAAATCCACTCCCTGTTCTTTGAAAATGAGTCATTACTACCTCTTTCCGCTTCATTGTAAAATTGTGCTATATTAGTTGATCCTTTGCTAGGCTGTAGACACACAGCATTGCTTTCATTTGCATCTACTGTGGCGTGTGCCTTTCAGGGGAGAATTTATTTATGACTGTGCAAGGCTTGAATTTTCCAAGCTGTTTATCCTTACATGTTGCGCATATACTCACTACATATAAACAGACACACGCACCCAGCATTTAGGTGAACGCAGATTTCCTTGTCCCTATAGTTTAAATTCTCGTCAAATTTAATTCTTTTTTGTAGGCCCAAAAGTGGAACGTGAATGGAGGGAAACAGTACACACATGCTGGATTTGCATATCTTAAGGCTTTAATAAATGGTGTTTGAACTACCTAGAAGAATTTATTTTATAGTAATGAATAAGTTAATGTTGTTAGGCCTACAACGTTCAGTTCCAACGTTGGGGAAAAAGGATTTTGAAAAATGTGCGTTTCATGTATGTGCCTGTGTTTTTTAAAGAACTCATTAAATTATGGTTGTACTACGTATTTTAAATATTGACATTTCTGAGTGGGATTTAATTTTTATTCTGCCAAGTGTTGTAAATTCCTGTTTTGGATCCTGAGGATTTTGGTGGAGGTGGAAAACCACTAATAATTTCTTCTTGTTCACGCAACTTAGATTCACTTGCATGTTTTAACTTGAAGCAAGACTTTCCTGTTGATGCTGATAACACTGTTCCGAGTAGAAACCAAACTCCTTTGCAGTCGGAAAGAGTCACATTTCCTCTAAGTAATAGCAATGACAATTATCTTAATATAAAATTTTGTTTCATAAGGCCCTAATTCAGCAAGTATTTAGGCACATACCCAAACTCCACTGATTGTTTTTTTCCAGTGCAAAACAGGACACCATGAGGCAGCTGATTTTCTCCATTTCAGAGTTTACATGACTTTTGGTGTCAGTAAATGAGATCTGATACAATGATGGTTGGGGAATTTATCAATCAAAGATGCTTCTGATTGAGGGGGAAAAAATTATTGGAATAAATGGAGACTTTTCTCTTAATGAATCTGACCCTGAGATTTCATAGAGATTTTTTTATGGTCTGTAGCTAACGTGGTGGTTATGCCGCTAAAGGCATTATCTTCACATCATTATAATGAAACATAACACTGGTATCCTTGACTTTATTAGCTAGGCTTCATTGGTATCTGATGTTATATATTTCCTATTATAAATCTAAATAAGAACTTACATTGACCTGCATTAGACCAAACATCAAACAATTTACTAAGATTATGACTTTGAAAGGAGGAAAAAAAAAAAAAAAAAAAAAGTCTTTTAGACCACCAAGAAACAACCATAAATATAAGGAAATATGAGGTTTCCACCATGTGACTTCCCCTGCAGAGTTATGCAACAGACTGCTGTTACTTAAAGGTCATACATAAAAAATTTATGGTACATTTTTAAGGAGATTTATAGTGTTTCTATTTATACAAGTTATATGTCAACAATTTAAAGGTATAGTATGCTAGAATAACAAATCAAAGTCTAATCCCTTTGAATCCTTGATAAAATAGAATGCCTTAATATAAGCCAAATATAAAAGAGTTTTAATAATTGTATCTGTAGTAATTGATGTGGTATGTGTGACGTAATGATTAGCTCTTTATTATCTATTACAGATCATTTGTTCATTTTTATCCTGAAAATTATTTGCAAATGGGGCTGATTAAGGCAGCACTCTTTGTCATACAGACCCATTGCATGGTGGTGTAACTCTCTACAGAGGAGCTCTGCAAAACGGTCTCAGAACTAACTTTCTTTCAGTGTTGAGAAGGATGATGCCATTGATACTCTGGACCTCCTGTTTCAGGGTATCTTTATTTACCCAAGATGTTGTTGAATTCTCTGGAAGTAAAAAGTTGTAGCACTATATGAAGGTATCACCCCTTAGTTGTTTGCTGAACTTTGTGCTGAGACGAAGTGGGAGCAGTTAAACAGTTACTCAGCCTTTGGCAAGACAATGACAAAGAAGACTGACAGGGGTAATTTCTGAAATCACTAGAGCTGCTTTCCAGTAGGGCTTGAACTCAGCCACAGGAGTCACATTTTCACCCTTGCCTTTGCACATTAACCCATATACTTATGCATATTTACACGGGAGTTGAGACCGCAGATGCATCGCAGATGCTAGAAGTTGGAGCTGTATATGCAGGTCTGCAATGATTATTGATCCTAAATTCATCCCTTCATTTTACATATTAAAATATTGCACGAATACAAAGGCTCCAATAGGGTGCAGCATTTAAGTACCCTAATGTGTGTAAGCACTTTGACACCATAACTATTCATTTCTCAGTAAAACAAGTCTTCACAGATAAACAAAAGTCCCAGTTCAGGAAACACCTATGTACATGCTTGACCATAATAACTTTGATAATTCCATTGGCGTTGAGGTCAAATATAAACACAGTGCTGAATGGGACAATAGCATTTGGAGAAAGATACTAATATGGTCATGGACATTTGTTTTCTACCTGGTATTGTGACCTGATCTTGCCCTCAGTAAGGAACCTAAGAATGCAATCTGATGGTGGTAAGTTCCTAAAAATAGAGAGAGGAATTCTCCACAAAAGACAGCCTTTGGGTTGCTGTGCCACCCACCAGGTTTTAGTTACGGAGTCTCTACAGACTTGAATCTTCGTATCTTGTCCCATGATGATTCTCACAATATTCCTGTAGGGGTGCCCTTTTCTGGGATGGAAAAGTGTTTCTTGCCTTGCTGTGCGAGATACTGTTCTCTTGGTCTCCTTGGCTACTGCTATCTCCAGCTCTGAAGATAACATACAATGCCTGAGTGGCCCTTCAGAGCTGGAGCTGATACTGTACTATCGGTAAGAGGTTCTCAGCAAATTATCTAATAGACCCTTGCAGAAAATACTTGTGCAACTCAGGATTACTGTGGTTTTTTGCTGTAAAATAGTCATACTGGTTCTGCAGATTTTGGATGTTTCTAAAGTTGTGGCACCCTGTGATTTACCTTTGCTGACTGACGAAACATATCGCTATTCCTAAGCTGGTCATCACCTCTTCATCAGCATAATTCATTTCCATAGTAAGAGACCGTTGTAAAGAAATTTGGCTACAACTCTTCCAGCAGAGTTTATAGGTTCATAGGCCAACCCAAGCAGCAATTAATTTAAAAAGAAGATGTGATCATTTCCTATCTTTTATGAGCATTAAATAATACTTTTTTTTTCTATTTGGACCAAAAATATTTCACAGGTCACATGACTAGAACAAGAGCTGATAGTATCTCTGGTATTTTAAAATATTTATACCTTTTACAAATATTAAAATCAAAAAGTGTTAGAAAAGAATAACAGGTACGGTGTTTAAAAAGATGTTTTTCTTTATAACTGTAAGTCTAGAGTTTCAGAGAGAAAACACTAATAAAAATTAGTCAGTCATCATTATGATGTCATTCTCATAATTTCCCTTGAAGTAAACTAGCAAGTACAAATAATATTTGTAATGTCTGACATCATCTATGTAGCTTTCCATTGCTCAGACTTCGGATTAAATTTAGTGATGTTTCCCATTTGTTAGAGAGAACACCTTCTGGGTGGAATGGATTGCATTAAGAAAATCTCTCTGAAGTTAAGCCATCTTTGTAACTTGTTTGAAACAAAACAAAACAAAACAAACCCCCCCCCTCACCTTCCCAGCAGACCAGGAATGATAGGAGTACAGCAGTAGCAATTTGTCAAAAATGCCGTTATCTGTAAGAACCAAAGTTTCACTCCTCAATCTGAGTGCTCACATGAAAAAAAGGAACCATGCTTTTCAGTGATGCTCTCTTTAAAAAGAATTAAGTGTCATTGTAATTGTTTTACTCAGGAAACAGTATTGATAAAACATGTGATAAATGCCCATTTATCACAGTTTGACCTGAAAATTCTTCTTAGAATCACTCAAACTTTAAAAAAATTTTCAGAATAGCCATGGACTCTTTTTTTTTTTTTTAACTTCTCCTTCGAGATGTTAAGCACTAGAGGACATTTCTAAAAGTGACTTCTTGTTTTTAAGGTTTAACTTAAACCAGCTGAAAAGTGTATAGGAATGACAGAAAGAGCCACCAGTATTTCCTCAAAGCTTATGGTCTCAGATTGACCATAAGCACTAACTCACATTTGAAAATCTTAGTCTTCTGTTTACACCAGGTAGAATATTGTCTGTTTGTTGATAATTTATGCATATAGAATGGTCAGCCACTGCCTTTCATCTTCCTTTTTCTTCTCATTTTAAAGTTTTCTACAATTTTTAAATGGTAATTTACGTTCATAATTGCTCTCTATTAATGACAGGATTATTGCTGTCTATTACTATCAGTTCCACAATATTATCGCAATTCTATGCAGTAGCATATTCTAATAACATATGTAGAATATAAGAAAGTTGTGCTTCACATGAAACAAGTCTTGTTCCACTTGTGGAATGCATAGCCTTGCTTTTTCTGCTTTTTTCCCACTGTGACCTTCCTCAGATGGAAATGATGTCTGAGCCATCTCTCCACTCCCAGAAAGGAGCAAAGGAGCAGAGGAGATGGTGGTGAAACAGGATCCCCATTGCCTTCCCCAAACCAGCTGTGCTCTTCTGTTCCAGAGCATGACTGGCTCATCAGCACCTTTGTCCTTAACATACTTTTTGTCTAGACAAATATGTACCAGTTGAGTTAATTTTTAATGAAATTATCAACTGGAATTATATCTTTCATTTCTAGTCATCTTTCAAAGATACACAGTAGACAGATGATTTGGACCAATTTAATCCTAAGACTCCTGATAACTTTTTTCAGATAATACTTTGCATTATGTATTATAAATTTGAAATTTAAGTAAATATTATTCATTAGTCCTGATTTTGTTGTTGTTGTTGTTGTAAGACTTAGACGTCTGTTTTAAATAGTGTCACTGGCACCTTCTGCATGTGAAAGGACATGAGCTAAATGTGAAAGTTATTCAAACTCAAAGTAGAAAAAATAACTAGAGTTGTCAGAATGTTGTGATACACTGATTCATTACTCATTGATAAATGCCAAAATTTGCTACTACCCTCTCTTCCAAAACAAAAGGAATAAGGAATTCACCCATTTATAGTCTATACTTATGTACTCAAACATTTCCTGAAAGAAACATAGTTAACATAAACATAATTTCTTTAGAAATATAAGGTATGTAACAATTAGCAGAGCCTCACTCAGCTATGAAAACTGTATTCCCTTAGGAGAAAAAGAACAGTAACTCCTGAAAAAAAGTGACAGGTTATACACAATTTGTTATATCTGAAGAGTACAAATATAATGGCTTCTATGTATTTAAGAAGTGGTAAATCCATTTCCTCTACAAATTCATAAACTCACAAATGTTTCCTTGCAATTGTTCTTGGAACTGATAGAGGAAAATCTCCTAGGGACACACAAAATGTAGTGAGTAATGAAAACTGCCCTTTCTCATATGAAAATTAAAACAAAGCAGATATTCTCCAGAAAAACAGCAGGTTCCCCAATTCTCTGCTCATAAGGGCTCTTCCCACAGTCTCATTAAATAAAGGATTTAGGAACTTCGTCAGAGCTGACTGTACGGAAGGAATGTGAACTCAGACATTTGAAGGCATGCCACAGAACCTCAACAATCCGCTATCTTGTTAATTACAACTAATATTTCATTATGTTGTAGAATTTTCAGCTATATAGATATGTGTACACATCTTATTATGTAATGTAGCCAATGCTTGCGATTATATTACAAGCCTTGCAAAGTATAAGAGGTATACTGAAAGCTGAAATTAGAATAAAACACTGCAGTAGGTTTTCAGCTCTTTCATTTGAAACCTTTAGACTTCATGATTGTGGGAAGAAGTTTGAGAACACAAATCAAGCTAAAAAGTAAGGAGGCAGTGAATTTCCACTCCCCCTGTTTCCAAACGGATCTTTTTAAGCACTGTGGCTTTTAAGCCAATTTCATGATTTCAGAGTCTGCCTCATGAGTGTCTGAATGGACAGGATTGAAGGTACTTTATATGGCTTATTTAAAAATAACATCCTAACCCAAGCTATAAATCATGATAAGTATTTAATGCCTTATGTATATAATAAATATTCAAGCCTAAGTATCTGGTTACAGCAGTGATTAAGAGTTCTGAAAATCAACCCCTTAAAAGATGCTCTTCAGTGGAAATGCTGTTGTTAGTGATGAGGTTTCTTTCACACCCTTCTATGCACATGTACAGTTCACAGGCATTAAGTCAACAGCGTGACAGCATCTGTTATTTCTGAGGTGTTGTGCTCCTCTATACACTTGCAAATCTCATTTGAATATCGGGTTTTGAGAAATTTAAATCTCTCTTAAGAGAGAGAGGAGCCAGCCTGATACGAAGCTCTATACCTTATGCTGGTTAAAGCAACTGGATGGGTTTTATGGTGGGAAGAGGGACAGAAGAATAAGAAAGAGATCTCAGAGGAGGCTATCTCTAGATTCAAGTTTTAGTGAGAAAAAGTGATCTTCATTGAGTTGGGGAAGAACTACCTCTGGCTGGATAGCCACAATCGGAAGGAATGAACCAGAACTACAGATTACTGCATACTTTTTCAACTTCTATTACATTTACAACAATACAAGCAGGAGACTGACTGGCTGGGGACAGCTCTGCTGAAAGGGACTTTGGGGTCTCGGAAGGCAGCAGTGAGCCAGATCATGAGCCAGCAGTGTGCCCTGGCAGCCGAGAAGCCCAACAGCATCCTGAGATGTATTAACAAGAGGGCAGGCAGCAGAGCAAGGGATCATCCTCCCTTTGCTCTGCACTCCCGAGGCTGCATCTAGAATACCACGTCTGGTTTGAGAGGCCCCTTGGTACCCGAATGATATTGATACACCAGAGTGAGATCCATGAAGGGGACGGCAGCACTTGCCCCATGTGGAGAGGCCAAGAGAGTAGGGCTTGTTCAGCCTGGAGAAGAGAAGGCTTCTGGAACTTGTTCGGCAAGTAGGGCAGTTAAGAGTGGCAATGAATATAGAGAATAGCATCACTAATGCTACTCTAGGATTTTTGGTAAGTATTTCCGTGGCAGTTACTGTTGGAAAATCCTGATCAGTACAAAAAATCAGTTCACGCATCTCATGTAAAGATCTAACCTATCAAGCTATTTGTTATGTTGTTATAGACTTTCTCCCATTTTCTTTTTCTATTTTTAATAGAATTTCTAGTCTTGGCCTGAGAAGGTTTCCAAACAAGTTCCTTAGAATCAGAAGAGAAATTCTGCACTTCATTCATGGCAGGGACTACGATCTTGTACTACAGTCTTGTAACTTGTATATCCTGAATACCTTCCCTCATCTTCTCTATAGAGCACTGAGTCTCCTTTACCAAATATTATCTAATTACATACAGTAGCACAGCAGGTCTCTTTATGAGCAAGTACCATCATCTTTATGTGTTCCTTTGGAGCCACTTCTCTGAATCTCATCTGTCTTATTGTATATTATGTCCAATATTTTACAATTTTATAACTGTCTTCAAAAGTATATCCTGACAACCCTTAGTCACTGTTGATAGCCTTGGGAATGCTTACTATTGCACCCAGCTCTGCTATAAAGCAGACTTTACATGTGAGTCTCATAGACTAAATGAGTTCCCAAGTCACCTTCCTTTACAGCGTATTCAGAGTTTCACATAAAAAGATCATTTTGAGATGTCTCGGTTCTGCTCCACACAGAAAGGAAAGCAACAAACATTAGCACTACAATAATTGTGGACAAGGAATCTGAGGCAAACATTAAAGGTCATAGTTGTACAGACTACAACTCTAGCAGAGCTTGGACCTACTGCAACCAGTTTTGTGGACATATAACCTGATTCTACACCAGGAAAGCTACATGGCTGCTGTAATTTTTGTAAACAAATGGGTAATAAATTATAGTAGTAAGAAAGCTACAGGCGAATCCTTCATTAATTGGTGTTGAATCAAAACTATCAAAGCAGCAGCGTGTAACAGACAACTGATTATATTGCTCAAATGTCATTCCTTTTGTGTGTAGCAATTCAATTTGTTAAACTTTTCCATCAAAGAAAAAAGAGAACGAAAAGTCAGTATTTCCTTCTCTGATGCTTATTACTTCACCTACCTCGGCTAGATTTTGGATTTTTTTCCAAATTAAATATATTTTGCAGATGCTGTCAAACAAAACCCCTTTTCAGCACTATTTGATTCAATTGTGCCTTACTGAACTCCTGAGGATGCTGCTGGTTATACAGTGACAGTGTTTGTTCTATTCTGTACTGGAAAATATTTAAGAAGCACCAGTGAGAACTCTGAGTAGCTATCCAGTAGCTATACAAAAAGCAGGTATTAAGCAGTGTCTCAAAGAGGATTTGAAGTACTCTGGAGAACAAAGTGAGAGCTCTTTGTGTGTTTAAATATTCTTCCTGAGGTATGTTATTTTGAATTTAGCGTTCTATTTCATTACCTAGATTTAGAAAATTTCTCTAGACTTCCTACCAATGTGCTCTAACTTTCTATCACCAGCAAATCTACCGCTTAGTTATCATGAACTCTTCAAAGTAACACCTGATTTTCTGGAAGCAATACCAGATGACACATTTTAAAATTATTTTCAAGGTTTTGGGTATTCATTTTGTCTATTTTTTTTCACCTCTTAATTTAGCAGTATACTGGAGGCATGTCCAGCAGTACTGCTGCAGAGCAGTTCTTCCCTGAGTGCAGTCTGAACCACAACAGTTGGTCTGGGTTTGTTTTTTTTTTGTTTTATGGCTAGCAATCTCTCATACTACTTTCTTCAAAGATGTTTTATAGAAACGTAAAGTATTATCTTACTAATTCTTTGTCAATGTTCTACTTGTGGCAACAAGATAACACACAAGATGCTTTTTGGATATAATTTTACAATTCTCTTAATTTTTCTCATTTAGGATTTTTCTAGGTTCTCATTTCTCTGTAATTTGCAAGGTGACCTTCTGAGGCCTTTTATAGTCAGACTCGAAGATAACATTTAATTTTTTTAAAAATAAGTAGTGCAACGTCATTATCTCAACTACTCCAATTTACAGTTTCTTTAGAGCACTTATTTTTGGGACAATTTATGCTGGTGCTCTCCATCATTTCTCTTCTCCCTCTATTTTATTTTTTTTTCTTAGCCTGTGTGTGGAAATGGAAAATGTTAAAAAACAACCATAGGGTGTGTCTTTCCCAGTCTCTCGTAGGGAAACAAATCAAGCTGTATTTTTTGCTTTTACACTCTTTTGATCAAGCTAACCAGCCTCTGCCAAAGACTGGCACCTAGTTTGAGTGAGTTCTTTTATCACAATATATTACAAATTTCTCTGTATTTTTCCCTATTTGTCCTTTAAATTTCCTCTCAAACCTCAGAATGTTGTTCTACCATAAATGTTTATGGGAAACTCCTACTTACTTTGCCAGTGAAACAATGGCAGGATATAACCCTTACTCTGGTGTTTTGAATTTATATTCTGCTCTGTTAGAGTCACTTGAGTTGGATTTCCATTTTATTATAGGATTATTATTTTTTGGAGGCCTTAACATTCCCTCGTACCTTGCTATATTTCTCACCTTCTTGATTCCTAATTGTTCCAGTATATACATATTTTCTCTGAGTCTAATAAGGTACTTTTAAAGAACCACCATGCTGCTTCTACGGATTTTAATTTCCTAACTTTCCCCTTCAGGCTATTTCTAACTTCCTCAATATAAAAATCTTCCTTTTTTGAAAAGTACTGTAATATTATTACCTCATGGTAACATCCCATGGGAGGATGTTGAACTTAATTATATTATGGTCATTTTTATTTAGTGGCTCAACCACGTTAACTTCCTGAATCAACTCATATATTTCACTCAAGACCTGCATCGAGACTAGATTCACCCTTTCAGTATTCTGGAATTCTTGTAACAAACGCTTGTCTTTGGTGTCTACACACTATTCCTGTTTTATACTGAGAGGGCTTAAAAATGCATGCCTGTGATATACATGAAAAAGTCACCAGGAAATATTTGTTTGCTTGTTGCCCTTTTAAGAGTGCCTAAAGTCTAAAGGGCTTAATTGTCAGTGAAACCGCATGGAGTTTTCTAAATTCAAATATTCCTTTTCTGTGCATGAATCAAACTGCACGGTCTGGAATTCAGTTACACATCTAACTCTCTGTGTGTTGAAATTCATGTCTGTGCAGCATGAATTCTTACAGATTAAATATCCTATGGTTATTTAAAATCACCAAATTACTGATTCTTCCATGGCTTAAGAGCCTAAACCCATTGAAACAGCAGTTAGTTCCTTATGATATAAAAAAAAACCCCAGCCTTGAAACCCAAACTGTAAATTAATGATTTTGTGACCTATAGTAAATAGAAATTGTGGTGCCTTACAAGTGAAATCACATTATGATCTACAGTAACCTACCTCAAGTAATCAGTTATTGTTAGGCTAAGATTCAGCTGAAAACATAATGAACTATATGGTAGTTTTGAAAAGCAGATTGAAATATGGTTTGTCTTTGAACTAGATCCACAGCTTCTCTGAACTTATAAACATGACTTTGAAAGAATGTACACTGTTTTCCTGATTAGAAGTCCCTTTTCTTTTTTTTTTTCCATTACTCACTTACTTCAATCCCAGTTTTAAAGTCTAGCTCATTAGAAAAGCATTCTCAGTAACAGAAGTTGAAACAAATACAGACGTGTATCCTCGTTCAGCACACTGCAAGACAGCTATTACTATTACATGTTGTAGGAACACTAATATTTGTCTGTACTAGACTAAATTTCTTTATTATTTTAAATCCCAAATTGATGACTCTTAAACCTAACTTTTTCTTAAATTTGCCAAGTGACAAATGTTTGCTTCATTAATGTTCTAATTTGTGGCTCACATTTTGAAAGAAAGCTAAAAATAGTTTCTGAAATAGTGTGTCTTGCTGACATAAACAGAGCTAAGTTACATTTTTGCCATTTCCAGGGCTGTTTCACTTGTATAAAGCTGTAAAACTATTCTGCTCTTTCCATTTTTCTAGTACTATAAGAACCAAGAAAGCAGGAATTTGTTTAGCTCATTGGCTCCATTTATCCCGAGCCAAGACCATGATCTTGGAAACCCTTTAACTTGGCTGAATCCAGTACAAAGTTCTTTGCAAAAAGCCAGTGCAATTAGAACAACACAGTGCATGTTCAGTCTCAAAATTAAGATGATAAAGTTTCAAACGGCCAGAACTGAAACACAGAGTATCATGGACTCAGACCTTTAATCAGTCAAATACAAATCCTAATTCCACGAGCTTTTGAATGAAGAATCGTGCAGCTGAGGACAGCATAAATAAAACACTATTCTACCTTTTGGCAAATGGGCAGAATTAAGACAGAAAACAAGGAAACATAATGGAAGAAGTCTAAGTTTTATGCAGTTCAGCTCTGAGAGCTTCTCTAAATACCCCCGACAGAGTGATACTATAATACAAGCAGTACCCTTTGCACTTTCTATTTTATCTCTGGTTACTGCTAAGTGATAACACACATTTGCTAACCAAATTGGCACATTGTAAACTCTGGTTTGAAATCTGGTGCTTCATTTTTGAAGCTTTTTTTTTTTTTTCTCCAAAAAACACCTCCTTCACTGCCTATCTAGCACATCACACACATGAATAGGATGTTCTCTTCATTTGGTCTGAAAACACCTGTAATTGGTATTTTGATGAATTACAGCACTTAATAAAATCAAAATCAAATTCAGTACTAAGGATTCTAGTTCATTATGTTTTGTTTCACCTTCTAAATTGTTCACTGGTTGTTGAAGGTACATTTTTGTTTTATTGAAGAAAGGTAAGAAATCTTAGGCCTCATTAAAAGACAATTTTAGCAGTGCTCACATTGAGAGTAGAGTCCTAGATTCTTTCATGCATTTGAGGGTTTTTTTGACTATTTTTGACCATAAAGTGATTTAAGAAGTTACCAGTTAGTAAGTAGCTAATTAAGTTAATTTCCCTTAGTAATTTGTCACTGTTTTCTCCTTAGAAGTTGAAATATTTATGCAGTTACATGTAATTAAATTTATACACATGGATAACAAGCATATAATTTTTATGCAAAATAGAGGATTATGTGAGTTGTATTGTCCCTGTAATTTCTAAGAAGAGTGTTAACTCTACAAGAAGTACATGTTGCAAGCTGCAAAATACTGACTCACTACAGGAAAAACACAGTTTTGAATGTTTCTGCCTCAAGAACTGAAATGACTTTTAAATTAAGTAATCGATTACAGATTGTTTTACCAAGCAGTTGTAAATAAAGGGTTTGATCCAATTTTATCTGTGGCCTTCCCAGCCCCACAGGCTTTTGGAGAAACTCTGTGAAATAGTTTTGATTTGTCTCAGTGACGGGCAACGCAGCAGAGGTGGTAAAATCTGACAGAGGCTGTAAATAATTGTAGGGGCAAATTTGAGTAATCTCATAGGTGGCTTGTTAAGCTTTATTTGATCTTCCTGACTTAAGATACACACACACATGCCTGCGAGATGAGACCACTGACTTCTTGCTCTTTCCCTCAAAAAGTCCCTGTAGCAATAGTGTCCTGATAATCTTGTCCTGTCGTATTCTGTCAGGCGATGATGGGGGAGGAAAATAGCAGTAATGGAAGCTGCCAACATTTTGCATTGTCTTTTTTCTAATCTGAAATTCCATTTGTTCAATTAGATTTTTAAAGTGTTGAAGGTTTCATGCATGCATTAACATACCTAAACATTGTCTGAGACTGGGTAGGAAGAGTCAATAGTGCTTAGTCACATCTTCAACTAGGCCCCTATGAGGTGTACAATATTGTTTTATGTGCACTAGTTACAATTAAACATTTGATTTGTAAGGGCAAAGTGTGTGTTTTCTTTAAGGAAGAGCTTGGAATGATGTTGTAAGAGGAGCTAACTTCCTTCTAATGTGGTTCCTTGTGAAAACTGATCACACTTCCAAAAAAATGATACAGATGCTTCAAGTTTAAGTAATTACTTTTCTTATATAGTTTGATGTAAAAAAAAAATCTCCTCTCCACAATACAGTGTGACTCAGATCCATTCACCTCTTAGAACTTCTGGTATGTTGTCTTTGGGTTCTTACAGTGGTTGAGAATCTAGCTGATAGAGATTCATGGAATTTTTAGGAATGCCAAAAATATAAAAGTTTTTGGTGATTTACTCCCTCTTTTGTTTCTTTTCAAGGCATTCAGTTAGCACAAAAATAAGGATTATTACATGAATTAAAGTTGTTGCAATTCAGCTGTAGGGATTGCGATTCAATGCCAGTGAAGATAGATCAAGGTTTTAAAAAGTATCTGCTGTAAATTAAAAACAAATGGTTGAAAGTATTTTGCAGACCTCTCTCCCACAGATTGTATATTCCATTTTTCCAAATTAAATCTGAGAGAGAATATTACTTTATTGAGATTTATGGAATAATTTCTTTAAAAATTCCAGCCATATGAGAATGCAGGCAGACAGTGACAGTGAACAAAAATAAGTGTCAGCTACTAAGTGGTTTCTTTTGGAGTTGTGTTTTTTTTTCTTTGGTAATGGGAAAAATTAGTTCTGACTGGGTTTTAAAACTAAAATTATATATAAACCATTAAATTAGAGACAGATCATTTGTCCAATTTTAACTGTAAAGGGGATAAAATGGGTGGAAAACATGATAATATCCTAGTACTCCACTGGAGGAAGTGTTCCTCCCGCAATCCAACTTGCTGGTCCTGTCTAAGGAATAGGACTTAAGAGCTTGTGAGAAAATGTGTGTAATGGGATATAGAGGAAAATTGTTCTGTGGCATCTGGGGGAAGTATATATAGGAATGTATATTGGGCTGTATTAACTCTAAAAGTATATATGTTATTCAATTTTTAATCTCATTCAAGACAAAGACATGACCCATTTCCTGTATGGTGTAGTACCAGAGAAAATCATATAGCTATGATGGACAGGAAAGTACACAGAAGTCTCAAGGACATGGTACTGTTTTGAGAGCTCCAATACTTCATGGGGTCCCTGAAGCATTCTAGGACCTCATTACAGATTTTAGGGTGTCCAAGAGCTTAAAGGGATGATGAATCTTGGAGCCTTAGTGGACTGTTAAACCTCCTCCCATTAAAGAAAAACATGTGGTTGAAACGGTGTTGGCTAAAACCCATGGAATTTTCTGTGTAACTTTATTCCTTCTTTGCCATTTTGTGTTGGATATCATGATCTGCCTGTTATATTTCAGCAAACGCAATAATTTCCTTTTAATTAGATAATTACCGTGTTATTCATTGGTTTTGATCACTTCTAAATTCGCTTTTAGTTTTAACAAATGCACTTTCAGAAGATGATGGATTTTTACGTTTTTAAAACCGCTAAATGTTCAAAAAGGATTTGTACACATAACAAAATTAAAGTAGGGATTATCTAGCACTGTGTGTGGGATACAGCTATAATCTATACAGTGCATGGAAAAGAAACTGGCATTCTCAATTGCACTGCACACATCTCAGTAATAACAGGGTATGAGGCATACAATTTCATGGAACACCCACAATGAAAATTATTCTTTCCAAACAGAGAATTGTTTTGGAATAAGTTAGGTTAATTGGCACCATGGGATTCCTCTCAAGGAAACACAGAACATTAAAATCTACACATGTGCATGTAAAATGATAAAGTATTATCTTCTTTCCTCTCTCAGCTCCTCAAATCTAAGACACGCTGCCCAAAATCAACAGAAACGATTAAGTTTTGTTGATTCAGATTTCCTTAGAATAAACTGGCAATTCTTCATCTGGTCAGTTTACAACCTGAGAGTCACTGCACTGTTCCACAACTGTTAGCTTGGGTATGATTATCTAGTGTAGTCTCTCATACAAAAATAGAGGTCTCCAGAGTTTTTGGCACATGCTTTTCAGAATTGTAAGAATCTTTATTTTCTGTCCAAGCAACTGAGCTATATGGTGGTAAGATATGGCCTCTTTCAAAGGGCTGCTGAGCCCGTGCTAGGATTAGAACCAAAATCTGCAAATGGTTAATGCGAAACCCAGGCACATTTCACTGTCATTATATAGTCCTGAGTTAAAACACTGATTGTATTTTACAGTTTTTGAATACAGCTGAAGTATAAAGTCCTCACAAAAGTATTATCACCCTCTCAAAAATCATGAAGAACTTACACTAATAAAGATCTCCCTTTTCATGAAGAAGGCTGAATTCTCGTGCAGGCTGTTGTGCTACGTGCATTGTGACTATTTCATTAATGTTTAAGGTCATTATAACAAGGACATTCTACTTGGTTTATCTTATAAATTCCCAGTACTTTCACATTTGGCCATCTGCACACCTTAACCATTATTTCTTTCCTAGTTTTCTTCTCCAATTATGTCAAGACATTTAAAACCAATTGTGTTTCCTAGTGGGCAGGTCCCAGGTGAGGTGTGGCCTCGGAAATGATATCTGTTGTGCTACAAGTCTGCAGCCCTTCTGACCCCTTGAGTGAGTGAGAAACCACCGTGTCCTGTGACCCTACATGACTTCACATGTAAGTCTTGTGATGAAGAACAGTCTTCATCACGTCCCTTTCTGCAGTCTCCAGTGGAGCGCTGCCGTGTGCATTGGTTGCCTTGTCACTTTTGTGACAACATAGACAATGTAGCATTTCAGCTTCTCACCAGTGACATCTTAGACTCTCTCCTTTTGTACTCTGAAAGAGGAGTTCCAGGACACCAAAGAATACCTCAAAACGTATCACTGTTACATGTAAATAAGTTTATTTCCCTTGTCACTCTGCCTGAGCCTATGCACATATCTTAAATGGACTTACCATTTAATTAGTCTTAGTTAGCAGTACAGGAGCAATACAGCAAATAGAATTTGCACTCAGCACTGGTGGGATTGTAGAAAGAAATGAAAATGAAATCTTCCGTTGTTCATAATAGGATATATGTCATATTTATATTCTGGACTCTAACATTGCTATTTTAGAGGACTATTCCTATTTTTCACAGACATATGAGAGCTTGGTCTGGTAGAACAAAGAAGGTTTACTTTCCGCAGTTTTCACAGACAGTGTTTCTGAGCAATCCTGCAGAGTTGCAAGCCTGTTAGGTTGAAGAAGAAAGAAATTCAGATAGGATCTCCAATTCCCCTTCCAGTCCTAAAGCCTGGAGAGAAGTACATCCTTCCACTGCTCCTCTTTCTCTCCATGCATCAAAATAATCCCCTGTTTGGGAGTAACTTGGAACAAATTTAGTAGCCACTGTAAGTTTGGTTCTCTATGGAGCAGAGAGCAGGAGACAATCTGTGCCGAGCGTATGAACTAGTGGTTAGTGGAGGGGAGCCCAGCTTGCTCCGGCAAAGAAGTTGTTCAAGAAAGGTTCATTGATTTCACTCTCGCGCACATAAGAATTCAGAGGAAAATAAATTGATTGAGATTACTGGACTTGGATGGAAGGATTAGTGTGAACTGTGGGAATTGTGGGCCTTCTGTCAATAACATAAAAACCTGTGGGTATCGGTGGACAGGGTATGTGTTAACTTAGGTCTGTACATCACCACGATGCAAAAATAAATGAGAAGTTTTATCAGTGATGGAACTGAGCATATAATTCAGCATGTAACACAAACAATCTGATTCTATTCACACAGTAAGTATTAAATAAGATTTTCTCACTGGTTTATTGTAGTTTTCTGTAGCAGCGCTCCTCACTGCAAAGGCTGCACAACCTGTTATAAGCTCCTGGAAACATGCTATTGCAGTGCTGGAGGTAGTGATATTATTTTGATTTTTTAAATTTGTATTTTATATTGAATGTATACATATATTTTGTATTGAATGCATACGTATTCATGTGATTAAATGCTATGGTGTAATACAAACATAAAGGCATAGTAGAAGTTTCACTATTAATCCTGCATTCCTGCAGAAAGGTGCCTATGGTGACAACGTGCTTCTTTGACCCTGACAATCTCTGGAATAATTGGCTCACAGCAGCATAATTAGCATAGTCTACTTTCATAGTCTTATACAATATATATGAATTGCTATGTTCCACAGCACTCTTCATGGCATCACAGAAGATTTCTACCTGAATCACTGCATCGCTCTTGAATAAGACTTTGCAGGACTGAGAGTACTTGTGCTCTAATACAAAAACTAACCACAATACAGTAATGAATATATCTAGCTTTTAATTCTTCTTAAGAGTGTTACTTGGAAATTTGCTGGACATACATACACATAAAATAATTGTCGTCAGATATTTCTATACTTTTTTCACTGCAAAGAGTTAATATATTTATGAGGAATTATATAGGAATATGGTATTTTTAAACTTTGGGAATTAAAAAACCCCAAATGCACAAACTAGTCTTACTGATTAATTTGAAAGTAAAATGAAATAAAAAGGTGACTGTGGCTTAGGATTTAGGGGAAGTTTCTGTTAAAATTTAAGGTTTCTGACAAGGAAAACTGTAGTCTTAGAGTAGAGAAGGAGGCGACGGACATCAAGAAGTCTAACTCATAGATTCTTAACAGTGATCTCCAAGACCATTTCACCGAGACTTTCTGTCCCTTTTCCTATCCCTGCCCTGCCCATTCCTTGCTCAGAAGCTTTGCCCTTTATCACAGTATTCCCATGAAATGTACTAAGAATATTGTATTACTAGCTAAAAAAAAAAAATAAATGTATCTCTAAACAAGTACAAGTGGTAATTCAATAACGGCCATTTTAGGGATACCCATTTTGTAGACGCTTCTACTCGAGACAGTGAGTGAAGAAAAGTGCAACAGAATGCAGCCATTCTTGCTGGCTGCCCAATTTATGATCCTGTAGTCAGCAGATACATACCAGAACTTGTTATCAATTGAAAAAAAAATATAGCAATAAACTGAAAAAACCTCAAGGATCAGAGATGACAAGCAACTGAACATGAAGCCAAACTGCAATTTCATACCCAAAGAGCTAATTCAGTCAGTGCATTTGTAAGCAGAAAACTACCAATGTAACTACAGGGGCTTGATTTTACGATTGGCAGTAATAAGACGTAACTCAGCTACTTTGCACGGTTCTGAGGTTTTTCATTTTAAAAGGACGTTGGGAAGTTGAATGACTGTAGGGAAGGCTCACAGAAATGATTTAAGAACTAACAGTTGCAGCCCTAGAGCTACGTAGCTTTTCAGAAAGTATTCTGAAAGGTGATTATAGCATTTAACTCTCAGGAGAAGAGGTAGGCTCTTTTGTTGTGCACGTCTCACTCACAGCTTTACTCATACTTTGATGCCTTCCCTTCTGAACAATATGTTTTAGACCAATATACTTTAGACCACTACATGGTTTGGGGCTCAGGAGACAACAGAGTGAGTGAAAATTGATGTAATAGGTTGTGCTGCATTTTATGGTGGCTGCCACTAACCTAAAGGTTTCCAAATCTTAGGAAATAATACAGTGAATAAGACGTAATACAGCTGCAGGAGTAAAGAAATTTGGAGAAGTGTTAGAGCACTCAGCTTTTTTCTGTAAGTTAGATACAGTCTTGAATAAAAGGTGACTGATCTTGTAATAATAACATATTCAGAACTGCTACATCTCAAAAAAATCGTTACATTCAAGTACTTAGAATGTTTTTATCTTTTTTTTTTTTCTTTCCTGCTGAGTGCATTATGGAATACAATCATATTTGCCTAATATTTTTAAGGTATTTAATTATTTTGCCTAACTTTTTGACAGTAGATTTGGATACATCAAGACTGTTTATCCTTGTTAATTGATACAGTCTCCGTCAACACCAGTGAAATCAAAGTGTTACTGTTATTAGTTCAATACCTTCTCATTCAAACTTTCAGCCTCTCTTCTACTTGCCAAACAAAAAGAAAACAGCAGTAGTGAAAATAAGTCCAAAAGAAAAACAAGTACTAATATTTTAATTTAAATATTGCCTTTGCTACATAACTTTGAAGGAACAACTGTAAAATGTTGCTCTGTAATTAACAACTCTCTTCACCACAGAATAATGTAAATCACCAGAATAGGAAACCAAACTTTCAGTCTTATTTTCTCATAAATGCTCTTTTCTTCTAAATACATGCCACAATGTCGAGGTACTTTGTAATATTAATGTGATGGAATCAGTACTGGGCTATATATTCCTAAATAGTTGAGCCCAGGTGCATGTCCTAGATTGGAGTTACATGTGCATGTCTCTCTCATGGCTTTACTCAACTTTGGGGCAAGACTGAAGTGCAGAGCTTCCTTCTTTTCACCTTATTCTTGAGATAGGGAAGAAAAGGCTAAGGGTGACAGGAGGGACTTGACCAAGTATCCATTTCATCCACACATACTACAATACTTATGTAGCCAGTTGTGACATAAAATACACTGCAGAGGGCCACAAATATTGAGTTAGAAACTTCTTCATTAAGATCCATTCATGGCTTCCAACAACTAAGCTGAAAAATAAAAGATCAAAAAAGCATTCCTACGAAACGCGCTGTCAAAGAAGATTAGAAATTGGGAGATGTGCAGAGAAAAATTGTTTCTTTATTTTTTAAAATCTTCAGGAGTCCTGCATCTAGCCATTCACAGCATCGCTCTGTTAGGAAACATTTGTACCTGTTTGTACTAATTCCTTCTGAGAAACTGGTAGCATATAAAATTATCACTTCTCTTTCATGTGAACTCCTTAAAATTAAATCACATAACTGTCAGATTTTACCTCAGCAACAATTTTCAAGCAGAGATCTCAGTGACTTCAATGAACATTAAAAGCCAATGGACCAATAAAACATATGCATCAGGTTGTACCACTCTTCTTAGCATAGAATGCTTTTCCATTTATATCCACAGACCTTCACAGGAGTGAGTGACAACAGGAAACTCCAGATAATCCTATCTATGTGTCTAGGCTAGCAGGACCAGTGAAGAAACGCTACGAGCTCGCTCAGACCAACGTCGGGGGCTCCAAATGAATGTCATCAGCACAAGGACATTAGTTCCACTAGAGGAACAAAGCAGCACCTCTTTAGGAGGGTATCAGGGCTGACTGCTCTACAATGTAGTCACCTCTCTTCCTCTCTTTTTGTATATTCTTTTCCCCTTTATCTGACTGCTGGAGCTGTGATGAATGAAATGATGTTACTAAGATCATGTTTTATGAAGGGAATATGTCAGTTCTGGTTTTGGTTACATCATCCTCAAGATAGTTTTAAGTATATTCTTTGGAAAATCATCATGTATCAGATTTGCTGCTTTGTGACAATAGAAAGATTCATCACTCCCAAATTTCCTCTTTACGTTAGAAAAAGAAGAGGAAATCAACCACCTCTATTTTACTCCATCTATCAACACCAAAACTATGTTATTGGGATAGCTGTCCAAAACACTTTTCAAAGGCATCACTTTAAATTACCCTTCATTCGACCACAGCTACGTAATACTAATTATTGTTATTCACTGGATGCAACATACATCTATACAAGTTTCAAAAAAATTTTTACTACTGTCACTAGAGGTAAGTATTTGTTCATATTTCAGATACAGGCAAAAAAAAGCAAACTGCTATTTTCAGACACTTAGGTGTAAGAGAGAAAATTTTTACACTTATTTTTAAGGAAGATGAATTGTTTGCCTTTTCCTACTCTCATTTCCCCAAGGTTGGAAAAGAGGTGGACAGTTTTTGTTTACTTCAATGAATGTTAATTCAAGAATAACATTATGTGTGCTCACAGCCCAGAAGGCCAACCCCACCACAAGAAGCGTGCCCAGCAGGTCAAGGTAGGTGATCCCGCCCCTCTGCTCTGCTCTAGTGAGACCCCACTGGGAATACTGCATCCAGCTGTGGAGTCCTCAGCACAAGAAAGACATAGAACTTTTGGAGTGGGTCCAGAGAAGGGCCACAAAAATAATTAAAGGGCTGGAGCACCTCTCCTATGAAGAAAGGCTGAGATAGTTGACATTGTCCAGCCTGGAGAAGAGCAGACTCCTGGGGAGTCCTTATTGAGTCCTTTCACTATTTAAAGGGAGCCTATAAGAGAGGTGGGAACAGACTTTTTAGCAGGGCCTATTGCAATAGGAAAAGAGGTAGTGGTTTTAAATCAAAAGAGGGTAGATTTAGACTAGGTATAAGGAAGAAATTTTTTTACAATGAGAGTGATGAGACACTGGCACAGGTTGTCCAGAGAGGTAGTAGAAGCCCCCTCCCTGAAAACATTCATGGTCACATTATAAAGGTCACTTAGCAACCTGATCTAGTTTGTACCTGCTAATTGCAGGGGTGGTTGGACAAGATGACCTTTATAGGTCCCTTTCAACCCAAACTTTCTATGGTTCTATACAGGAATTGACTAGATATTTGAGTTAACATCTATGAATCTGTGTAAATGATCAGAGGACTCAAAAAAGACAACACGTTACCTCGGCAAAACAATTCACTGCAACATATGGACCTAAGTTTGATCAGAGACAACTACAACTTGATTGACGTCATTTTACTTTTTCACTTACACCACTATATGAGAAGAATCAGGCACACTGAACAAAATGTATACATACAAATTCATCTACCTGACACTATGAGCATTTCTTGAGTAAGCAAAGAGAACACATTCAGCGATTCTTGCACTTTGCATATAGGTGCCATGCTTTAGATAGTCGTCTGTTTCCTTTTTTTTTAATTGCTGGCTGTACACTATCTGCACTGCCTACTGGAAAACTGTCCATCCACATTGTATTCTCCGTTACTGATTTCGAAAGTGTGTAACAGGCAAGCAAAATTAAATACCCTTCAAGGAGTCTATTTTGATGGAATAATTGCTACCGTTGTCAAAGCGATCTTGCGTCCTTGTAGGTAAGGGACCACGGACAATGATTATAGGAATCAGACTGCAGGGGATAAACACAAAAATGTTTAAGAACCCTTGACTTAAAACTACCACTTGGATCATGTGGGGTTTGTTTTATTCTGTTTATTTATTATTTTATATAATGTGTTCATTCCTCAAATTCTTTCCTCTTTCTATTTAAGCGCTGGCGTATTGCACATTCTCTTTCCTCTTACCTGTGAAGCACATAAAGCCTCCGTTCTTGCCAGCCTGCATTAAATACTGCAATACAATTCTCCTCAATCACTGAACTGTTGTCTCAGAGAATTGAATTAGACTTTCTAGCTTAGAGGACATCAATTTACACAAAATGTTATAGTTGAAACAGATCCCATTTAGAGTATTATATGATGGATAGGGTAGGAAAGAATAAAAACATCAGGCCACTGATTTAAAACAGAACTAAAAGTTGTATCTGAATCTGGGGCTAGCTGTTGAGAGTCTTATCAAGCAGACTATTAGCCTATTCAGAAGCATGGAAAATCAGGTTTCCATTTAGCCTTGCCTCTAAGTTTCAGCTGTAAGAGTTTCCTCGAGGAAGACTTTTTTGGGATCACTAGCAGTTCTGTGGAAAGTTTCAGTGTCAGTTTTTCACAAGTACACACTATCAGATTTTTCGGTTAAGAAATATGAAACAGCCTTAGATTGATGTTTGAAAATACCCCTGATAAGCCCCTTCTGTTTTGGTATCTTGAACATAATGCTCACCTACAGAGGCAGAAAGGGAAGTGTTCAGGAAATCACAGAATAACATATACGGGTTCTTTTCTGAAAAAGGTGTAATGTATTTCATTTTTCTCTCTCTTTCAACACAAGCCAAAAACCTCTGAGATTTCATCTCAAAAAACTATCTTAATTGACTTACTACCTTTATAGCTGAAACATAAAATGATTAGTTATCATGTGTTACGCATTTTAAATCGATACAGTTTGTCACAATTATTATTTAAGATTACTCTGTCAAGAGGATGTTGATGTATCCTTTATCCATGAAAGCTTTAGGATAATCCTGACTGCTCTAGGCAGAATCTGATTACAATTTAAATTTGTTTTACATATCTAGATTTTACTTGCATTATCACTTTAAAATGTGACAAGAAATCAACACGGAACAACACTTAACATTTTCAAAGTCAAATATCCCCCAATAGATTTAGGAGTTTTCCATTAGTACTTACCCTATACCTAGATATACTTTCTTACCTCCACCCTCCAATGCATTCCCATCACTCACTCCCCTGACCATGAAAGTCTCCCCATTAAACACGATGAAAGCTGTGGCACCACCCTGCCCATGTGGCTGAATTTAGAGGGTCAGTCACTTTTTACATGCATCTCAAACCCATGCCTCTTTAAAGCAGCCTCTCACCAAGAGCAGCTTGTGCCACATTTGAGGTTGAGCCAAGAGGGAGTGAGCACCACTGCCCCTCTCCCAGGGGTCTTTGAGCACTCCCAGGCCCCCTCCTGTGTCCAGCTCTCCCACTGGAACCACAGCAAAACTCGACTGAATTCAGTGGGATGGAAATGAGCCCAAAGGATGAAAATACCAAAATAATGCTGGTGTTGGATGGTTCTTCTAAATTTAAAGTGAGAAAAAAAATAAGGGAAAGAGAAAAATGTGATGACAAGTATAAGATGCTATGCTTTTCCTTCCCAGAATAAGGAAGTTTTCACTTCTTTACCAGATAGAACTGTACTGTCTGTTGGTGATACTCTTTTTTGTTATTCAAATTAACACAATTTCTGAAAAATGGCCCTTCCCTTTTTTTCCCCACATACAAGCTAAAATATAAGCAGGTAGAGGTAAGTAAAAAAATCCAACCTTTATTCCACTTTGAACAAGCTTGTGTATATCCAAAAAAGGTTCCTTGAGTATGTCTCCTTCAGGACTGAAAATCTTCACATATCCTTCTTTCTCAAGAATAAAGAGTCGATGGGATCCATCCCCAGAGTGTACTGCTCCAACAGGCTGCCTTAGTCCACTCACAACCTCCTGAATACAGAAGCAGTTGTGCTTGTGTTTTCTAAAAAAAAATTTTAAAATCTAGTGAGAAATGTCTTCTTTCTCGCCACCATGACATAACAGATAAAATGACTGGTTTGCAGTGATATTAAAAACACAGTTATACAATCCAGAAATTATTTCCTTGAATGTATGCAAGCGGGTAATATTGAATATCAATTTGATCTTCACTTGAGCAAAATTTGGTTCATGTACGAGACAGAGAAACTTATTTCATCTTAGATCTGAAATGTAAAGGAATTTGGTAAAAAGAGAGCAATTTATAAATACATCATTTCTACCCTACAATAAACACAGTAAATTCCAGCAATTTGACAAAATTTGCCTTCTAAAACCCATTTTACAATAATGACTTATGATGAAACAATTTCATGTAATTATTTTCACAAAGAAAAATACATGAATGAAACAAATGGCAAATCATGAAACCAGTATTTTACTAATAAACTTATTGTAGTTGTTTAGTAATATTAAATCCAGGCAGAAATGACTACATAGGAACTATGTATGATCCACAGGGTGGATCAGACCAGGATTCTAACACCTTTTCAGCAACGCAAATACCAAATGGTACTGAAATACTGAAGCTAATGAAACTTTCTCTTTTGACGTACGCTTGCAGTAGCAAAAGAAAGTAACATCTGGAAAACACAGCTGCTGAGCATAAGCACACACTGAGTTGTTTCACTGTGAAAACCACAGGCTTTGCTAGGGTGGTTTTTTTTTCGTTGGGTTTTTTTTTTTTTTTCAGATTAAATAGCGTTTATCTTTATGAACCTGCTGATCTCTTCCTCTTTGTCATATTCTTCCATGTGATCCAGGGAGTTAGAAGCTGGCCCTCGCACTTGTTTTCTTGGAAAATCTGGAAAGCATACGCCACCATCTTTTCTTGCGTAGTAAAAGCAAAACTCATCAGCTGTAGTTTGGAGAAAACCTTAAAAACGCAAAAGAGCATACAAATATTTAGTGTGTTGTCATGTCTGCAGTTTTGTTCCGTCAAAGTAATCTTTAAATAGATTATATAGTGAGTGGAAAAAGAAGTCATTTTAAACAAAGTGCTATCTGCAAAAAAAAGCCTGCTCTGAATAGATACAAACTATTACCTTTTATAGTTTATTTGCCTGTATTTGTATTAAACGTTATTTTCAGTGTGCTTAAATAAACATACCAATTAATTCAAAATGACACTACAGTTCGCTCATTAAAAAATTAAGAGTCAAAGTTCAGAGTTGAGGCTGTGATACACTTTTCCCTGATTTTAACCCTATTAATCAAGTGTAGTATCTGCTGGAAAACAGCAGTAATATCTGCTGGAAAATAAAAATGAACAGCTTTCATTTAAGTTGGGTTTTTTTTCAAGTGGTCTGTTTTAGTAAAAATTTCAGTAAAGACTTCGATAAAAGACATGCAGCGAAGACTCTGTGGAATGCTGGCAGCCAAGGACATCAGTTGGAAGGGTGAATAATTAGTCGTCTCAGAAAGCAAGAAGCAGTGCTGAAAACTGCACCGTGTTGACAAGCAGTTAGCCTCTGGTTGACTCCCAGCATTAGAGCGGGTGAACACAGTGTCCCATCGTGAGGTCTACTTCCGCAGCCCCCATCCCCCCAATTGGGGGATAAGTCTCATGCTGCATTGGAGCTGGCTTTAGGCTGGCTTGGATGAAAGGTGGTCTTTAGCTTTTAGGTTAAAAGGGGAAGGAGTTTGAAGACCCAGAAATTGGGTCTTCGAACAAGAAATTGGTGAGCCTTTGTGGAAAAACTCTGCCACCCCTGGTATTACACTGTGTTTAATATCTATTTAATATCTATTTCTGTCCACAAACCTATTTCTCATCATTTCTATCCAGTTTTTAATCATTAGTGTAAAATCTAAGAAAACAGAATTTGACTAGTTATATATGTACGGTTTTACTACAACTTTGTGAAGATAATATGTCTTAAATTACCTTCGTTCCTCTTTGCATTATTGCCATCCTGTGTTAGGATGTACTGTGGTCCAGGACATAACTCATAGGATGGACAGAATTAGCACTTAATTAGAACGAGAGGACTAATTTATGCATGGGTTTACCACTTGTGAATAATGCTGTAATCCATAGATCTTGGCCATATAAAACCTCTGGCTTACAATGTACAATAAGAGCTGAGCAGAGATAGCTGTTTCAAAGGGAAATGCCAGTTTCTTAAAAGCAAAGCTTCTACAGAAACATTAGCAGTTTTGACAAAATTTTAGTTAGCATGATGTTTCTAGTCCAAGCTCAAACTGCTGGTCTAAACGAAAAGAAGAGCAGCAGACAGCAAACCTCGTATCACTATGCTCCAATGTCTTGTAATTAGGGTGTTTCACTAGGAAGAGGAATATTCAGGTCAATGTCCCTCATCTGTCAGGCAAGAGTTTGACCCTAAGTCTCCCATTTCCCAAGTAAATGTCCTAACAAGACTTTATTAGCTATCCTGGGGTGGTCTCTCTGTGGCTTTCTTCATGGAAAATTTCGAAAGAGTTCAATTTCTTCCTTATGTGGAATAGGAAAATTTTTTAGATCCGAGAATTTTTGTGGAATGGAAAGCCTTTCCCACCCAACTATACTTCTTTTCATATGCATCTTCCTTTAAAAATATTGGAAAAATAACAAGACGAAGCCTGCCTTTGGTTTCTGTAAAATAGTATCTGGAAACACATGGTAGTGTGTTGTGGTGTAAAAGTTTAATTACCATGATTTGGAGCTTCAGTAAATATCATCTCTGAGGAGCTGGTTTTAATTTATAGTAGTTATTTGGAGAAAATGGGAGATATAATTTCAAGTGGAACAACTGAAGAGGAACTCTGATATAATCATGGTGTAGTATTCCAAGGCCTGTAGATACAATGCCAAAATCAAAGGTAATCTAAAATCTTGCTGTTCAGTTATTTGACTTAAGAATGCACAGTTTTGTCTTTAATAATTTATTTCTCTAGGCACAATGGGTCATTCGAGACAATGTAATAGCAAATTAGAGGGGTATAATTTCTAAGAATGTGTAGAATTTTCCAAGTATACCATCTACTATTTACTGAAGATAAACGACTCTTGGCTTGAATGTTATCTTTAGTCAGAAATACTGAGAGCACAGTATGATCATATTGTTTACTTGGTACATGCTCATTTCAAATAATCAGATGCAAACTCACTTGACTAACGCCTTAAGCAATGCCTTTCCTTATATCTAAGACTAATCCCTTTTCCTTATGAAATATTTTGTCATGAACTTAAGTACATGTTGCACTGCAGTTGCCTTTTGCTATTTAGCGAACCCATTGGCAGGTTCCAACAAAGGGTAGGGTTTATGTTTCATTTCCCTTAGAAATGCTCGTAAAAAATGGGGTTTGAATTAAGCTATGAAAATCAGTAAATTGCTAAAATGTTGCATTACTGGAAGGAATGTAACCTCTGTAAATACAGTTTCACCTGTGTATTAGGGATGGAATGCTGTTCTATAAAACCCACGGTAATTAAACAAAAAAAAAATCTGCCTGTGTTTTATAAGCTAGATTCAACATACTAACAGCTCTACTAAACAGTTAGAAAAACATTTGCCTCTACTCTCCTATCTGCTTGTAGCATTTCATGTTTTCTTTCTAATGTTTAAATTGTAAGGTCTTTAGTGTAGAGTTTGCCATTTTGTTCAGTGTTTGTACAGTGTTCCAAAAAGTTGGTGCCTGATCAGTGCCCCTAAGCACTAGAATTGTTTGGAGGAAAAAAAAAAAAAAAAAGGTAAGATCATCATTTTGCTCAGTCTAAGTTTACTCAGATACAGCTCTGTCACTGTCCTGCATGAGAACTATGCCTAATAGGGACTGCAACACTTGGTCCTGTGTGAATTTCTGTACTTACTACGTTTTTTTAAATGACTCATTACAAATTTCCTACCAGCTGTGTATGTTGGCAGAGCAGTGCCCACCTTAATAAAGCAAACTGAAATCACAAAGGAAGATTAAACACGTCTAAGTGTTGTACCTGTCAGATTTTGCACAGGCTTACATTTCCACGCTTTTAAAACTTCCTATCTTGCAAATAATCAAACTACAGACTTTTCAGTTAAGGCAGTTACAGTGAAGGCTTTCTGTGTTTGCCTTTATAAAAAAAAATGTGGAAGTAAGTTGCATGAATTCAAGTCAAAGGAAAACTTCTGCTCTCAGCTGATCCTCACCTTCTCCCTCTACTCATATTTGCAGTCAGTTATTTATCTTCCTTCCTATCCTACCCTCACCAGATTCCACTCTGCTGGGTTGCTGCTTACCCATCCCCCCGTCTCTTCTCTTTGATATACAACTCAAATGTCACGGTAGCATTCGTCCCGGTCTTTACAGCAAGTCAGGTTCCTATTTGCTCCCTTCCTTGTTTGCATGGCACGCAGGATTGAATATCATCTACTCATCAGACCTATGCTGGCTTAGAAAGCATCTAGACATCAGGCTCACCTGCTTTATTCCTGCTACGACCTTGAGCATACAGTTCAGTTGTGTGTAAAAGAAGCACTTTCCTGGGCTTTTTTTCCTGTTTTGCACTTTTGACAGCTAGATGTGGATTCGCTCACAGAAAACCCTCACATTCTCCTCTCTCTTCTCAACTCTCAGTGCAAACTAAAGCAAAGAGCTGATTCCAGACTGATTGTTTTGGAATGTATTAAATTCAGCTCACATCGTTTCCTGCTGGTTCTCAAGTGACTAGTGGCCCTCTTCTCATCCTCACACATCACACAGGCAGTGCCAGGATCAATCCCCTTGATGCTCTTATTAGCAGTAGCAACATTACGAGCCATCACTGGTTTTCTACAGGTTGACTATATTGACTGTGCCTATTAGTTGACTATGCAAGAACTTCTGGAAGTGTTGTGCGGGTTGCAGAACTTAAATATTTCCAGCCTTTCGGGCTGGGATGCCCCCATTTGGAGTTAAAAAAATAATACCAAGCATCTATTCTGGTAGCACCTGATCTGAATTCACCCACAATCGTCTAGAACACATTTCTTCAAATGAAAATAATAGAGAGAACGTAGCTCAAAATCTGTCCGATGTCCTTGGATGGCAGAATGCACCGTAGCTGCGGTGCAGGTTTATTCCTTGGAATATGTTACTTCCACTAGTGTGGATCGAATTTCTGCTCATGCCTAAATGGAGAATCAGCCATGCCCTTTTTTACCAGCTATATGAATAAATATCAGACAGTCTTCTCTTATGACCTTGGAAAACTTAAAATTCATATCGATTGAAGATACTTAAGTCACTTAACTCCAGTGTCTCCATCAGTAATCACTTAAACAGTATACATCAGATTAGAAATAAAGAGAACAGTCACCTGGGATGAAGCAGGGAAGTTCTACTCTCCTAGCCTTTGTGAAGCGTTACACCCTCCTGCCTTAACATATCCGTAAGATCCTAACAGCTGCTGTTGTTATTCCACTTGAATAAAGAATCAGGTCCTCTTTTTCTTTGGATATTCCTAAAGAAGTCAATGGAAGTTCTGATACACTCATAACTGGTGGGCAGACAACTATCTTCAAAAGAGTTAACCATGGATCTGGTAAGAGTTTTCGTCTTTGCAAAAAGAGACAGAAAAATAATTGAATGTGTAATTGCTCGGTCTTCTTGGGTAACATGTATCGCTAAAATTTCAATTCCAGAAAAGATGCTTGCTATGTTAAAACACTAATAATATTTCTCATTTGTGCAGGACTTAAGGGATAAAATTATTTTTGTAGTCAGCAATTTCCTTAAACTCCTTTGTATTGGTGTTCAGAAACAATTAGCACTCCCTAATGGAAGAAGAGTAATTATATGACTTTTTAACAAATGCACAGTGAATCATTGCCAGAGACCTTGGGTTTAGGGGCCTGTTAATTTCCAACTCTTTGTTTAAGCCTCCAGGCTAAGCTGCAAACACAGCTTCTACAGTTTCTATTTTTTCCTTTCTTTTGCAATAAATATTATTATGGATACAGAGGTCTTACGAGTAAATCAGACAGCCAAAAAAAGTTATTTTAATTATTTATATTTTAGAATGTATAAGACTATTAAACTCTATTAAAATCCTATAGGCTATTTTCTCAAAAAGAAGGACCTGGATCTTACTTAATGAATACCTTCAGGAAATCAACAACCATATCTACCAGTCAAGTCACCAAATTAACCCTGTTGGTGGATGTAAGTATGCAACAACTCTTTGTTAGTACAACCCACTTTCAGAACAAGTATTTAGAATGATTATTAGCATCTGATTGATGTAGGAAAAATCCTATTTTAACCGATGTAAAGTATGTAAGCTCTTTTCCTGCAAAGCACAGTGCTCTGTCCAGTGCTAAAGTTATGCTTTCATCTGGTTATCTTTCAAGGCAACCTGGGTGGTCACAAAAAGCACTTGACATCTTGATGCACTTCAGCAGTTTTACATATACACAAACTTTGTAGAAAAATAAATTTGTCATTCGTCACCGCATATGTTGATCTGAGAAGTGAGGTTCCTGTGGCTATAGCTCCTGTGCTGCTCAGCCCTTTCTCATTCTCTCTCACCCTCCGCCTCCTCCTTCTTTCTCCCTTTTCCCTCTTTCACTTTTTCCAATTAAACAAATTGTTTCCTCAGAAACACAGATTTTCACAAAACAGCTATAAGGGACTTGCTCTGCAGAATATGCTAATCATTTGTGCTAGCTACAAACTCATGTCAAAAAAAGTCTTTGCACTAACTTCTTCTATGGGCCAAACATTTAGAATATCTAATCTGTTATCGCTGTTCAGCAGGCAGTCTTGGCAACTGCGATCTATTCTGCTTTGCTTTGGGGAATGTGATAAAGAGCAAGAAACAGCTGGTTTAAGAAAGCCTTAGAAACATCTCTTAGTTTATAAAGACAATAATAATATTTTCATATTTGAATGGGTTGAGATGCATGTTAAACCACAGTAAAGGGAAAAAGTAAGTCAATTCAAAATGTTTTCTCAAGTCAATAAAAGAATGCTGCAGAAAATCCCTGCGCTCTTGGGATTTCAGAGAAAACAAGTACACGCTGTACACACGCAATTAAAAAGCCCTCCTCCAGATCTCATCCTCTTAAACTATCCCCTGTACTCAAATGTTTATATTATATTACAAAGCTGCATTCATATGTCAAAAAGTACTATTCACAAATTCATTTTTCATATCATTATCAACTCCTTTTTCCAGTCTGTGTTGCTAGTAAAAAAAAAAAAAAAATCTCAACCAGTTTAATTATTTTCTCCTGTGTGGCATTATTTATAAGTACTGTTTGGACAGGGAAAAAAGCATAGTTTAAAAATGACAGTCTTAAACATATAAATAATTTACTATTGAGAATACCAAAGGGGTTATTTAATCTAATAGTGTATTAAGACAGTATTTCTAAGGACCATCTTCTGTGGTTATTTTGTTGATCTAGTTACAAGTGATAGCACACATTTGGTGACCGCTTTAGACAGCAGAGGTCAAATTCTCATTTTGGTTATGTTCAGCTAACTCTACTGACTACGGAGAGGAAGTGTTAGGTTAGTTAAGAATTTGGTTGTTAACAGAATGTTGGAAGTGATTTGAAGGTCATGGAAGTCTATCAAACAGCTCCCTTTGATTTCAGTGGGCTTTAAACCCTGTGGAAAAAACATCAGTTTCTAGGGTAACAAAACCAGAAAAAAACCACTTTACTCATAAGGTTTTAGAGTTTACAGCAAACAGCCAGCATCCTTTATTTCTTGCATTTTAAAGCTATCTCTCATTTAGAATAACCTTCCTGATGGCCAACTGCTTGGTTACATGATTTGAATGAACATGGTAATATTTCAACAAAGGTAATAGTTCTGGGCACCTTTGAGAACAAACAATCCTGTGTTTCATGGAGAATTTAATAGGAGGGTGGCAGAAAAGTACTCAAAGTATTTACCTCACTACATAAGATCTGCTGTGAAGACCCTGAGATGCTCTGTTTTACTTGGGAAAAATCCCCTGGATATCAATGGGGATTTTACCTAACAAAGAGCTAGATCGATAATGCTCAGGAAACATCAGCATTTCAAAACAGACATCCTTTAGCCCCGTACTTTTTTATAAGTTTTACCTGGTATGTGACCTCTGCAAGTATAATAGAATTCTTTACAATAGTCTTTGCACAGGTAGGGAAGAGTTAGTTCTCTTTGCGGTGTTTCCCCTTTCTCAGGTGAGTGGAATAGGTTCTGAGCGTGAGGTGAGCAGTGTGCACATTTGATTTCCTCCAGTAGCTTCGCACATTCTGTGTTGTTGGTAACAGAAAGTATCTGCAAGCCACAAACCAGAGACAAATAAATATATCACCTGTTTGCCCATCTTACAGAAGAAAAAAAAAAAAAAAAAAANNNTAAAAAAAAAAAAAAAAAAAAAAGATTGCATGATCTAATGTAACAGTTAATGCTAGCGGAGCCAATAGAGTTAGTACAAATGCATCATATTTCATTGTTCTGGAAGTAGAAAAATTATTACTATGACATGTGCAGTATGCCATTAGTACAGTGAGATTTTAAGTGCTTGCTTCCCTATCGCAGATAATAATACTCTAGTTATGGACTCCTGTGTCATGGATGGAGGGTTTTAGATCACTTAAAAAACACATGCCCGCAATCTCTTAATCACAGAGGCAATCTCTGAACTAGAGAGATCATTTACATAAAGAGGAGCTACAGCAGCAGGCCTTCTACCCATTTCTCTTACAAGAAATACTTAAAAAACCTAACTTGTAAGCAACCTATTCAAGTATTTAGAGACTATAAAATTAAAATTCTACCATCAAAATACATCTAGGTGCTTGCTAAACAGGTGTATCTTGAACGATAACTGCAGTCCAGCTACTGCAATGACTGCTGTGGAGTTCAGCAGGTGCCTTGGATTTTTCATGCTTTAAATGCCGCTCTGCTTTTTGCTCTCTCTAGAGCAAACTACTTGGAGGCCGGAAAAGCTATATGTTTTCAGACATTTCTTTTTATAAATCAAAAAGTAGAATTTGTTCCTAATACCTTGTTTGTGTCGATATTGAAACTGTAACTTTGTCCTGAAAAGGGAGCGTATATTATGCATAGTAATTGAAGAAGCATGAAACCACGACTGATGATGTGTTTAAACAAGCACAGGAGTCCAAGGAGTGCAATGTCATCAAATCATGAAAAATAATGGAAAACAGCATAGTCATCTTTGTTAGTGTTAGAATTCAGTGCACTTTGTTAATCTATTGTTAACCACATGGATTGTTTTTTGATCATTCATCCCAATGGTGGGTAGAGGGAAATGTGTTCTTCGTTGAAAAGGACAGAATCTGATCCAATGCAAAAACAAAGCTCAGGTTCTTTCTGTTATTTGTTTAATGCAGTTATAAACAAAGACTGTAAGACACTTGTATTAAGAAATACTAATTTGTTAAATATTTGTATTCAGTAAAATTTGTAAATATTTGTAAATAGCACGTTTGAAAATATTGACATGGTTTTGCTGTAGTTCATATCTCTGAGTTGATTTGTAGAAGAACTTTGCAATGTCATTCCTTTGCAACGTAACATCGAAGGGAATTATCTCAATTACTTTTGATAAATAAGTCATTCAACGTATGAAGACTCTTGCTATGTTTCAGTATGCTGTCTCATAGGTCAGCTTTCTTCGAGGATGCAGTACTTTGATAACACATTTCTGAACTCAGCATTTTATTTATGGAACATAATGATATAAATCTCAAACACTTGAGAAAAATGCACTCTCTTGTTTTAAACAGATACGTATTCAAAATATTACACAATATATGGCCTGTACAGTAAGACATAATCCTATTTAAAGGAACCTTGATTTAGAAGACAGACTCTTTCCAGGAATATTTAGTCTTACCATAGATGTATTCTCAAAAGGCCATCTGAAATATGTACTAAAGTGTAGTGGCGTAAGTTGGACCACTGATTAGAAGAACACTACTCGGCTTCTACCCTTATTCTGGAAGAGCTGCCATTGGCTTCAGAAAGAATTCTTCCAGATTTGCCCGAATTGTTAAATGCATTAAATATTCTGTTCTCAGACTATCCTCAGTTTCATAGCACCTGCAATTAAGTAGAATCACAGAATTGGTTAGGTTGGAAAAGACCTTGAAGATCAGTCTAATCAGTAATGTGACTAACATCTGCCACACAGGATTTATTATCTCTCTTCTGACCTTGTATATTCTTTCGGAAAGAGTTTGTCTTTTAAAAAAAAAACAAGAAACACAACGAAAACCACCTTGAAGACAATAATCCCTTAATGGCATGTTGCATGTATGGCAAAAGGTTTACGCTGGCCCTGAATTCTTTGGGGAATTCTTTCCACAGCCTCGGCCACTTCTCTCCTGAAAAAAAGTTAAGATTCTTTTTGCTAGACTGCTCACTTGGGTCATAGCAGCAGAATGGTTAAACCTCAACTTTCCTTCTTGAGTTTCAGATGTTGTTCTAGGTATGGTAGATCTGGGGGAAAATTCCTTGGAGAGGAGAACTAGAAATATAATGATAAGTACAATAAACTACAACCAAAATACCTAACTAAAACTTGAAACTTGACAATACTGCCTAGGACTGCAATCCAGATAAGGGAACAAATTTCATATGCTTGCAGTAATCCACACTGCTGAGGCAATCTTCTGCATCAGCTGAACTTTCTTAAGGGATGATGGCGTCCTGACCTTGGTGCTGCTGGGGTTCTGATGGGAAGTGGCCTGTATAATTCAGTCAAGCCATTGTTGGCCAAACAGAACAAAGTTTGAGGCCAGTAGGGGATCACTGAAAGCACTATCCATAAATGCTACTTTTTCAGAACATTTTGTCACCAAGAGGCTGGGAGCTCTCTTGCAATAAGGATGAAATGACCTATTTTGGTGTTTCCACCAAAGGAAAACGCAACATGACTACGGACTCTTCGAAGTACTTGCCTACATTCAGTAGTATCACCTGCTTTACAACAGTCTCAGATGTTTTCATCAGGGAGTTGATCTCAGGCAGTAGGCTTTCTTGTGGTAACAGTATGATGGTGTGTTTAGAAGTACGAGTAAACAAGAGGTATTATTAGGTAAATATTCAGTGTGTTTATTGAATTAACTGCACAGTGATGTGGATAGAAAACTGTACTTCCACTGGAACACTCCAAAACACATTGCAAAGAGGAAAAAAAAAAAGAATAAAATTACAGGATAGCAAAGCTAATTTACTGTTTCTTGTGGAAAACGTAATTGACATTGCCTGGTGATACAGGAGAAGTAATGCTTGCCAACATTTCAGTCCTCCAAAGTTAAGACAAAAGGATCCTAATCCCCCTGAGCAGCTGCTATCCAGGAATTAACCACAGGAATTCACCCCCTCATGTCATTTCTGGAATGAATCTTGGTCATATAATAGCTAATCAGAAGATTAAGGAATGAGAGTCAATCAATTATCTGAAAACCAAGTACAATGTTATTTAACTTTTAGAATGCTCAAGCGAAATAGGGTGGTAATATTTGCTCTGTGTGAGGTCTGATGTATAACTCTGTCCTGGCTGGGAGATAGGACAACCATTCTATTCTGTGTTTCAGTAAACCAATAATGTATTTATCCTGGAATACATGAAACCAGTTTTAAGAGAAAGCTGAAACACTTATTTGAATGAAGCTTTTTCTGTTGGATCTTTACTTTGAAAACGACCTTAAAGTTGACAATGGCTTTGGTCTTTTGAAGAAATGTAAACTAATTTCCTGCTTCAGTTTTTAAAGTCATATGTGAAACCATCAAACTTGCAGTGGTTTAAACTAACTGTGCTCTGGAAAATATGTAGAACTTCCAAACATTTATTGCAACATGCCTAATAATGATTATGCCTGCTGCTGACTAATTTACAACATCTGTAAGATCATCCTTTAATCTCTAGCCACATGAAAGTAAAACGGGTAGACTAAAGGTAAGATAAATTCTGGAATGCGCAGGAAAGCATAGCATACTAAATTGGTTTATCAACAAAAAGAATAGTGCGAAGAAGAAGAAACAGAAGACGACACAGTAGACAGAAATTCTTTACGCTGAATATTGTCATCTATTTCGGGTACTCTGTCATACCTAGCAGGAGAAAAGCAGTATAATTTTGATGATAACAGGAAAAAAAAGAAAACAAACCTAACCAAACAGTGAAATAAGTCATTGCATTAAGCCATATTTGATATACAAGCATTTATGTCTAAAAATCATATGCTTACGAGATTGTTCAGCTGTTGGGTTGAACATATGCTTCTTCTGTATTATAGTGCTGGATTATGTCATTAAAGAGTTCGGTTTCAATTTTAGAGTAATATGTAAATAGATCATTGTACTAAGGCAGCTGTTAAAGGGACCCCAAGATGAGTTATTTGTTTAGTTGGATGTGTTCAACAATAGCCTTTGTTCGTGAAAGAGCCAGAGCAAACAAATGATTGTAAAAGGGCACACTTGAAAACAATTACTTTTCACCCATTCCTTGACAGCCTTGGCTGTGAAACCATCCAAGGTAGAGAGGACTTCTTTCCCTGTTGAGCTCTAAGCAAACTTTCAGAAAAACTGATATTACAACATTTGACTGGGACATAATGGCCCTTCATAAAGAAGGGGATACTGCAGAAAACTAGAAGACAAAGAGTTAAATGTCAACCGAAGGATGCAAAAATCTTACTTGAGCCAGTGCAATGTTGTATCTGCTCATTAGGGCAGATCCATTTTTGTTCCCAAAACCGCAGGCAGTAGTAGTGTTTTCATTATAAACACAGATCAATAATTGGGAATTTGGTTAAAAATTCTCAAAGACCTGGCATCTTAACCAAGAAGCTCTTGTGCCTGTGAGCTCTTGAGCATGCTCAATTATTTATTTAGTTTTTAAAGAAGCCAGCGTCCAGGTTTCTGTTAATATCGTAGCCACTCCAACATGGAGATATATGATGGAGTTTAAAAAAGCTGGTTTTGAAACTGTAGTAGAAGACAGTTTAAAAAATGTGCTTTTAGAAAAGTTCCATTCAAATGTATTCTGTAATAGTTTGCTATGTCTGCTATGGAATGACCACCTCATTCTGTCAAGTATAAATTACATATATTTTGACATTTTTTTCTAAACATATATTGAGAAGATAAATCAGATTTGTGAGTTTCATAAACGTTAATCTTTGGTGAAAAACAGTCTGATTTTAAATCCCTGTCAAATAATATTCCTGAAAAAAGTGTAATTTTTTTTTTAAAAAAACCAGGTTCAACAGCTCAGACATAGCTACTCTGGCATATATGGTCAATTTCTCACATTTATATGAAGTTTTTTGTACCCTTAGTACAAAAAAACAACCAAAGGGACTTAAAAGATGTTTTCAAGGAATAGTAAGAAGAGAATAACCCCTTCAACTGCCTGAAGATTGAAAACTAACAAAAATTCCACTTCCATTTTACTGCATTCAGCCAGTTACTACAAGGATCTCCAAGCACTGAATAATCTCAGTAGCATATATGCCACAGAGACACTGCAAACAGGGTGAATTAAGGACATATTTTCCAGTCCTTACTTACTTTTTTTTTCCCTTCTTTTTTTTTTGGTTTGGCTTTTTTTTTTTTTTTTCCCCAGCTAGATCTCTCAGGTTATCTGTGTGTGGTTAGTTTATACTTTAATTCAATTATCACACAGGAGCTTAATGACACCGTCTCTAGACAACATGAAGAAATATATCTGCCTTGAATCTCAAACTGCTGCTGCATATGGTATGAATAAAAAGAGATCTGCAGCTGAAAACCTGCAGTAAGACAGTTCTCACTCATCTGGGAATAGAGGGGGTAGGACAAATGCTCCCTCAAAAGGCATGAACATTTGGACAGAGCTGGGGACTGAAGGAGAATGATGTTCTCCAGTTTCACCCATTAGTGAACCAACTAACAAACACAATGGTGTTGTTGTTATTCTTTTGCCATAAGCAACAGGACTCTGTGTGTGGGCAGCAGTTTAGTGGGGAGGAGGATAAGTCGACCCCTTTTTGTCCTATTGATTTTTTCCTATTTGCATGACTTGAGCAAATTAAATGATGCAATATGGCTTTTTGTTACAAAACAAAGTGAGAGATACCACCCAGACACATATGTTGATTCGTAGAAGCTGTTTACATGAGAATGGAGTGAAATCTACCGTGAACTGAGCATAAAAATTCGATTCAGGCTGGGTATTTTTTTTTATTATGCTTGGGCCAGCAAGACTGAAACACAAGTTTTCCAAGAGTCTCTCAGACCTTGACAACTACAGAGTTGTAACTGAGGAATTCTTAATTAAACCTAAACCAGGATGGAAAAAAAAAAGGGGGGGGGGGGGGAGAGAAAAAAAATAAAAGGACACCTGATTGTTTATTTCACGTGCAGTGATTCTTAATGACATTTACTCAGCAGCCACCCTCCCTGTGCGTAGCCCTGCGTGCAGCACTGGTCACCACAGCGGAGCTTATCGAACACGGTCCTGCAGGCTCAGGTACCAAGGCGTTTGAAAATCTAAGCAACAGGCTGACAAGAGGAATTTAACTTGCTAAGGGATGCAGAGAACGGACCATTTTAAGAAATCGGCGAGCAGAGGAGGTGCTTCCCTGAACATGACCGCAGCTTGAAATTGGGCAGGGAGGCTGCCAGGTAACGTGAAAAGGCAGCAGACTTATCTCACGGCACCTCGTGCGAGAAACCGGTGGCCAGCGAGAGCTGTTAGACCTGGCTCTAACTTCAGGGGTTCTTTTGCGGCTGATGCACACACGTAATCGCGGCTGGTAACACAGAGGCCCCGAGGAGGCTGCAGATCACCGAGTTCTGGTACATCGGCACCATCTACTATCCAAAAACCTTTCCTGGTTAAACACGTGGAGCAAACCGGACAAGCTTTTTTTCACGCTAGGAAAATAAACCGGAAACCATCGCCAAGTGAACGTACAGCTCCTGTGCGGCCACAGGCTCCGGAGGAGCCGGACGGGCTGTGGCCG